>CAXKVX010000532.1:0-222287 GCA_964058865.1 Eleocharis quinqueflora
ATAGAAAAAAAATCAAATTTGTTAATTTTGATTCGAGTTTTGCCCTTCTAGTAGCGGAGCTATGTTGCATTAGAACGGGAATTACCCTCACCCCCTCTCCTCCCTCCAAAAAATAAAAAAAATAAAATGTAGATCTAATAGCATGTAATTTGTGTTTTTTTTCACAAAAATACACTTTTAACTAAAAGTAATTGTACAAGTTTGCCACCTTAGATCATCTCCATTTCTGAAATTTTTGGAGTTTTTAAATAATTGTCTCATCAGTTTTAGATATTTAATCTTTTTTAGTTTTCCAGTCTTCCATTCCTGAAACTAAAAAGTTAGAGTTTTTTAATTGTCACGTCAGCAAATACTATTAATGATGTGTGATACCGATCCATTTTAACCAATAATTAAGCCACGTCAGAGTTTATAAACTCTAGATTAAAGTTGCTAAATAAGAAATTCTGAAGCAAAATTACGAAATAAGAAACTCAACTATATTTCTAAAACTCATTTAAAAACTGGCAAATCAGATTATAAACCTTTTGGAAAATATATATATCAACTATGTTTTTAAAAAATATTGTTAGAATATACATATGAGGATCAGATAAGTATTTCTTTTTAAATCATGAACGGATTTGATGTAAATGAGAGTTGAGAAACTAACTTGATTTTTCTAAAAAAAAATTAATCATTCATTTTTTTTTTAATTCGAGAACTAAGTTAGTGCAAAGAATAAAATACATAGGATAACATGCACACTACAATCTACAAGCATAAAATACATAGGATAACACCAAAATATGTTGGTCTAAATAAAATTTGTGTTTATCATGACTTAAAAAATGAAGAAAAAATTATTTTATCAATCAATTAAAATGTGAATCAATAATAAAAATAATTCGGAATAGGAAAAGGAACAAGTAAACCCTAAAATGCCCATACAAAGCTATTCCAAAGGAGAGCGTCCTTTAGCAAAACCTCTTTCTCTCACTAGCATTTCCGAAGAAATTTACAAAAATACGCTCAAATAAGAACAAAATTCATGGGAGAAGAAAGTATGGTATTTTGTTTTCTGTATTTGTTGGCATTTGTTAGATCCCTTTTGTCGTTTCTACGGATAAGGAATAACGAGGTCGTGACTTATTCCTCGCTATTCCGAGTCCCGACAAAATATTAAATATTTTTGTCAACATGTTCATAAATACAGAAGCAGGGATATGCTCTTCAAGCACTTGAACCTGAATTACAGTATAGTATTTTGTTTTCCGATTAATCTTTTTGACTTATTCCCCGCTATTCCTGTAATCTTTTTGTCGTTTCTGCATGGTCTAAATTTTAAAACTAAACCCAACCCACTTTTGCACTTATGACACTTCACTTTTTTGTTATTTTATTTCGCTCCCACACACATTATTTTCTTTTACTTTTTGTGGTATTGTGGCACCGTGTTTGAGTTTGACAAGTTAACATTAAATCACTTTCAAATAATATTTTACAAATAATAGGTGATATGCTATTTAAAATCATCGAAAATAATCTTCTGAATGGAACTCCACATCTTTGAAAATAACCGCATGAATAACTTATTCACAATCACAACACAAATCAAATCCTATAAATATCATCTCCTGAAAATAGAAGAGATATTTACTTTCAACCAATAGAGAGAAAAACCTCTCATCTCCTCCATGAGAGCACCACATAACCATTTCTTCAAGAGAGCACCACACAATCTATACGGTACGGACTAACGGTAGTTAGGCCGTATCAATAGATATATTTATTAATTAAATTAAATGGTGTCAACTTTAGGAAACTTTTTATTCATTATGGTATTTTTTAAAATAATGTAAGCGAAGTCACACAAATAAAATAATGATAAATATACATATTTATTGGATTTATGAACTACATAACTTATTTTATCGACAGGTTTTGATTCTATGAATTTACTAGTGCTAGTTTACATAATAATTTTATTCTATATATAAGAATCAAATTAGTCATCTCATCTTTCGAGCAATCATTCATCTCTTCTATCACCGCCTTCTCTCAGCATATTTTTTTTCTCTGAAATCAAACAATTATACTAATACACAATCACAAAGAAACTACGAAACAAATGATCACGTAACAATATATTTTCGTTAATCATTTCGTTATTTAAACGAAATATATTTCTTTGATCGTAATTGTTTTATTCGTTACGAAATAAAACGAAAAACGATTAAGCGAGCAACTATTTACAGCCCTATAATTTGACCCATTATAATATACTTGAAGGAAAACTAAGTAATTACCAATAGGAGATTAATTCTAGGATTAGAAGAACTTTATTAAAGACATTAAGTCGGAACATGTACAAATATATTTTCGTATGAGTTGTCTGGTGCATTTTTTTAAAGACAATAATAATACTTTTGTTTGACTGATATAGGCTGAAGCTAATCTTTTATCGCGTAACAACGACGAACAGGTCATATTTTGTGCACCGTAGACGACGAACAATTCAGAAGTAATTCAGAAAATCTGATATTATAAAGTTTGATCTGCACAAATTTTAATGCAAATCAAATACTGAAATTTTATATGCGACGCACACAATGTTTTTGTTGCGCGACAGAAGATCACTTTCCGATGTAGGCATGTAGAGCCCTTCTCATTAAATTACCCAAATGAAAAATATTGTATAAGCATTCTTGTCAAAAAAAACTTCAAAGATATAAACAAAATATAAAAATAAATAACACGTATAAAAAAAACCACAGTACAGATTTTAAGTATTTGGAGTACATAAATCTCCTTTGGGTACAACGTATCTTTACTGAGGATTAATATGTCATATATAAAACTTTAGAAGAGGAAAATGGATAATAGAGAGAAAAAAAAAGAAACGCTGGGAATCCGAATCTGCTGCTTGTATTTGAGCCAAGCAGCATCCTGCTTGTCTCGATCCAACCGTCACTATATGATCGAACGCTACATACGGCTGTGATTTGATTCAGGATACAGATGCTTTGGCCGTTATATTAGTTTTTAACGTTCTAGATCGAAACAAGCAGGAGACAAGAAAGAATTTGACAAGCAGCGGATTTGGTCCCAGTGATGGAGACAAAAGCCAAGTCCCTTGTCTTTTTCTCTCCATCTCCATCTCTCTCTTTCCTCTGTTTTCTTCTGCGACTAGCTGTGTAATGTGTTTCTCTGTTCATCCAACCCAACAACATTTAAAGGAAGAATGGTAAATACCTTGTTTTTCCTCTGTTCATACCTCTCTCTGGTTTCTTTGTCTCTTCCAAGTCTGAAACCACAAATCCATGACCTCTTCCTTTCTCAGAAAATCCACAGAACCCCCATTGTCAGTAACCTCTTCTAAACTTGACTGAGAAGAAACGCGAACCTACATCTCATCCTTTGTACTCTCTCTTTCTCTCTCTCTCAAAATAACAAACAAGAAAGAAGAAACCATGACCCAAGAAGAGAACGGCTCCTCATCCTCTACAACCTCCTCCTCTCCTCTCCAATCCTGCTCTCAAATTCCTCTTTCCCCTTCTCCCGTCTCCACCGCTCCGCTTCCTGCCCCGCCTTTTCCCTCTGTGTATGCCCAAAACCTTCGCTCCGACGAGCGTGGTCTCTACCTCATCCACTTCCTCCTCAACTGTGTCAATCATGTTTCCGCTGGCCGCCTCAACCATGTCAGCACTCTGTTGCAACACATATCTCTCCTCTCTTCACCTGATGGCGATGCCATGCAGCGTCTCTCTTCTGCCTTCTCCGTTGCCTTGGCACGCCGGTCCCTTCGACCTTTCCCCGGTCTTTACCAAACACTTGTTGGTCCCAGCTGTTCGGTCTCTGCCTCTGCTCTTGTGGCCGCTCGGCATGATTTTGTGAACCTGTGCCCGTTTCTTCGGTTGGCTTTCGCTGCTTCAAATCAGGCTATAGTTGAGGCAATGGAAGGAGAGAAGCTGGTGCATGTGATAGACTTAGGCGCATCGGACCCGACACAGTGGATTGAGCTGTTGCAACTTCTTGCAGCCCGGCCAGAGGGCCCACCACACCTTAGGCTAACTGCGGTTAGCGAATCGAAGGAGATAACCAACCAGATATCAGTTTGTCTAATCAAAGAAGCAGAGAGGCTAGATGTGCCTTTTCAGTTCAATGCTATACTAACCGACCTCAACTCGTTGGATGTAGAGAAATTGAAGGTGAAAACAGGTGAGGCATTGGCCGTAAGCTCGGTTCTCTCTCTACATCTCTTGTTAGGCAACTCGAATTGTCAGATCGAGGATTTCCTTACTGCTTTATGGAATTTATCTCCCAAAATCATGGTGATCACCGAGCAAGAATCTAACCACAATTCACCGGTTCTAGCCGAACGGTTTGTTGAAACGCTGAATTACTATGCAGCTTTGTTCGACTGTCTTGAACTGACAGCACCGAGAAACTCGATCGAGAGAGCGCGAGTGGAGAGAATGTTGCTTGGAGAGGAAATAAAGAACGTCATTGCATGTGAAGGGGCAGAGAGGAAGGAGAGACACGAACGGGTCGAAATATGGGGGAAGCGGATGGAGGCGGCTGGTTTTGGCCGTGTACCGATGGGTTATTACGGGTTGTTGCATTTGAGGAGAATGCTTCAAGGCTTGAATTGTGGTGGGTACAGAGTGAGAGAGGAGAAAGGTTGCTTCTTTGTTTGTTGGCAGGATCGGGCGCTCTTCTCCGTCTCGGCATGGCGATGCCGCCCGGTTTGATTGATCAGAAATACCATTTCATTGTTAATTTCTGATCTGATACTGTCAGAAACTCACTATCTAGTTTTGCTATGCACAAAGGATGATGCTAATTTGATGATAGTATCAATGTTGACTGATTTTGAAGTTCATAGGATTTGAAACCCGTGTAAATTGATTGCTTTTCTGTGGAGCAAAATTTGAAATTAAACCGGTTTGTGTATTATGTTAGATTTGTTGTGAAGATGCATGCATCTTTGATATATCTCCTTCTCGGTATGATTTTATTTGTCAGATGAGGGAGATCTCTGTTCTTGTAAGAAAAAAAAAATCAGGTGTATATAGGTCTTTAGTTTGTTCTCTATTTTTTGTTTTTATGTTAGATATTTTGATAATGTAATGTTTATAGTAACTGTTGAATTTTCTGAACGAACAATCAACAATATTCGATCTTACGTTGTTTTGATGCGAAGTTGATTTTGACAGTTTTATATTTTAAATACAAGTTGGAAATGTGAGATTGGGTTCTAATTTTTTTATTACTCATAAAATAAGAGGTCTTCGAGACTGATTTACTTTAGTTTAATATTTTTTGTCACAGAGTTCGCTCCGGCCTCCGGGTAATAACTTAGATAATGTTCGTAGATATTAATATTGACGTCGACTATCGATACTGATGTATATTTAGTTGTGTTATTATGCATGTTATTTCATGTTATTTTTATACTGAAAAAATTATTATGTATGTTAACAAAATAATGTATATAATAACTCAAATAACATGCATTACTATTTCAGTACAAAAAATAACATGTATATCTATTTCAGTACAAAAAATAATATGCATAGTAACTCAAATAATATCCATAATAACTCAACTAAATGCATAATAACATCGATATCGATAGTCAGTATCAATATTGATATCTACGTATTAGCTCCCATAAACTTATATAGCACTTTTTAAGTAACTTATGTAATTTATGATTGCTTATAATTAAATTAATAACATTTATATTTTTGTAACTTGAGCATATATTTTTAGAGCAAGTCTATGGTAATATGCATAAGACATTCTCTTTTATCCTATGCGACTATGCATTGTTTAATAAATTTAGATTTAAGTTGCTCAATAAATTCTTCATATCAACATCTTGTAGGAAATCAAATTTCGTGTTTTTAGAGCTTTCTTGCTATTTTTTTAATATTTTTAAAAACAATCCAAATTTAATATTAAAAACGTCATTTTTGAATTTTTTTTAAAGTAGCGAGGAAACTTTAAAAATAAAAAAATTAATTTCTTACAAAATTTTGATATGAAGAATTATTGGAAAACTTAAATCTCAATTTATTAAGCAAATTAAACATGCATAGTCGTATAAAATGAAAGAAGGTGTCTTATGCATATTACCATAGCTTTGCTCTTCTTTTTTATATATCTTTATCGCGTGGATTTATAAACAACAAACTCGCATCATTGATAACAGAAAATGTCAATGAAATATGTAATGGACTTTAAGTAGGGATATGCAATAAGGGTCGGGCCTAGAGGGTCTAGGAAAAGGTCGGGTAAGGATCGGATAAGGGTTTACTATATTTTTATTTTATTTTTGTAATTTTTTAGTTATAAACAATTAACAATCTTAATATTTAATAATATTGGTAATAATATTAATGATCAACGAATATTAATTATTAATATGTGTATCATTAATTAACGATATATTATTAACTAAATATTTATTATAGTTATTAAGGGCTAAATGGGTCGGGTCAGGGCCGATCAGGGCCAGGGCTTAAATGGCCCGAGTTAATAAGGACCTGTTTTTTTTTTAAATGAACTCGGTCCTTTTAAAGCTCGACCTTTATAAGGTCCGACCCTTACAAGATTCAGCCCTTATTATTTTTTATTAAGAGTCGGGTCAAGATCGAATCTGACAGGAACTAATTAGTCGGAGTCGAACCGGAAGCCAAGAGCCTATTACATAACCCTAGCTTTCAGTAAACGCAACACCTTTCAAGAAAAAAGTGAGAAAAGTAAGAAAAAATACAACGAGCTTGGATTAAAACAAATAAAGAATACATCTTGTTTTGTTGGGTCTAGTTCATAACATGTATTGAAAATCTAATTAGCCAAAAATCTACTATTTTTTTATAAATTGAATGAAACACGATTTTTCTAACAAGCATGGTTATTTAATCTAGTATTTTCGTTTTTTATACTAATTTAGTTGTTATCACTCAATTTTTCCATGAAATAGTGTTTTTTAACATTCAATCGTCTTCTACTATATTATAATATCTTTTGGTGGAAATATTTTAGAAGACTAAAGAATTAAGTGATTTAAATAACAATGAATTAATACTACAACATTATGGGGATTAATGTTTATTTCTTTTTGAAGATAAATCTTTTATATATCAACAACTTCAAAGGAATTATTAAGATGTTTGGTCTAATTCCATAAGCATTAGATATTTTTTCTCTCAGCTTTATTTCGAAATAAGTGAGTGTTACCTTAAGGTTAAGTTGCATTTTCAAACCTTATTCTTCCAACAGTTTTATTGTTTTAAAGTGTGATATAGTTGATGCATTATACATCTCATAAGCAATTGAGTGGATAATATACACTACAAGAATAAATATAATTTCTTACCGCTAAAAACGGTAAGAATTAATAGTGCGCCGGTAAGAAAATAAGTATTTCTTACCGGTTCCGTCACTCATACTACCGTAAGAAAGTGGCTCGTGAGTAATAGTAAATTGCGTGACGGATCCGGTAAGAAATACTTATTTCCTTACCAGCGAATTATTAATTCTTACGGTACAATTTCAGTAGGAAATAAGATTATTTTCTGATATATTTTTTTGAAATTTTATTACTTCCTACTGGCTTTCCGGTAAGAAATGATATTTTTTTCTTTTTGCAAATTAAGCTCTACTTAAATCAAATTTGTTGATCTTATTTATTTACACATCAACATAAGAATTACAACCACAATATATTCTTGGTTCATAAATTCAATTTACGTAAACATAATAGAATCTTTGAAGATGTAATATAAAATATCACCCAACAAAAATATAATCTATAATAATTCAACAAACATAAACAAAGAACATCAACTAGATATTTAAAATATGAACTTACTGAAAATCATAAATTACAGTATATACATACCCTGACATTATAAAAGCAAGCATACCCTAAATATATTCTTACCACTAATTAAAAAAAAAAAGCATATAAGCACAAACTCAAACACTCCAAAAAGCAAAACAGATCTTCCTAGCTTTAGTATTTTATTGACAATGCAGTCAATTCTCTTTAGCACTGAACTACTCTTTCCTCAAAAGGCCCAGAGCCATCAGCTGAGACTTCTTGTGGAGCAGACGAAGAAGCCAAATGAGCATCTATTCTGTGATTATTAGCTGCTTGAAACAGGTGGCCATGTTTCAAGCAAAAAATATGATACACAAGGGGTATCAGTAAGACCATTTGATAAGGGAGGTCGTATAATCAATTATGACTGTGTTTCGTACTAGTTTCGACTTTTTGATACTAACAGTGCTGGTAGAGTTGGTGGAAATGGTAACAAATTAGACTACAACATACTGATCGGTAGCTTTCAAGTACTTGATCCACTCCATTATTTTTTCAGTTTTCCCCTGCAATTCCACAAATTTGGTAAATTAGGGTCAAATCATGGATTGCTATTTCACTGGAATATTTGCATTCGTTTTTCTGGCAAAGCAAAATCTTGAATTTAAAACTCTGTAAGACTGTAATGCTGATTTTTATGATGTGTAATGCCAGACTTTTTGGTGAAAATTTTCTGCAAGTCAAAACGAACATTAGGTGTGCGGGGCCATATTTTAAATGCCATAAAAGCTGGCCGTACTTTTTTCATGTGGTATTACTAAATCAGATATGTAGTGTCTGAATTTACCATTTCAGTAAAGTATCGTCGGATTAGTGTCTGAATTTATCATCAACTTGCATGTGAATGCACTGAATTATATAACCGCTCAGCACTTCTCTGTTAAGAAAACTAGTTCCAAAAGACCATTAAATTAAATCAGATAAAACTGGTAACTAATCAGAATGTTACCAAAATCTAATGGGTCAATTTTGGCTAGGCACAATTGATTAGTATAATGTTCAGTTGTCTTACGAAATTGCACTATATTTCTGAGTAATTCAGTTGTGGCATGTGAAACAATAAATTCAATTGTAGAGGAAATGGAAAAAACATATACAAATACTGAAATACATATAAGAAATTTAATCCTTAAAGCAAAAGAGAAATTTAAACAAACATGAGAACTTATAAACGAAATCCATAAATTAAGTTCTACCTTTTTCTATCAATTTCAGGAATGATGTCACTCCTCTCAGGTCCTCTCTCAACATTAACCTACATAAAAAATTAGAAATAATAGTTAAATCTGTTTAAATAATAAGTTGACAAATAGATAAGACAAGAGTATTATAAAAGATGCAACCATTACAAGATATAGGCACAGTTGGTATGTGTCACAACTGACAACTCAGTTGAGGCATCAACAAGAGCAAACTAAATGCAACACACTTAAAAGGATCAGCAAAACTATATAAAAAAGATTAGTTTCCAGTGTACCCATTCAAAATTATAAAATAACCAATATCTCCATCAAATGCCATAATATCTCATATACCCACCAAAACTCAGTATTCTTTCCTATATCCACTTTTCTTCATTTGGTATATAATATATATGTTATAAAATGTAAAATTTACATTTTTGTCCCTTCTTCAAAATGAAGAGGTCAATTCTATTATGTTATAGTAGCAAACAAACATATGTACACGATTGAGGAGGGGTTTGTATTGATTTTGGTAGAAATAAGTACACGGTTTGAACATTTTTGAGGTCATTTAATACTTCTGTCCAGTATCCAATAGAAGAGTAAAGGAAGAAAATGATTATTTATATTGAGTTGCCTTGCAATCTTGTCATGGTATAGTTTCTCACTTATTCAGAAAAACACTACTACAGATGGAGATATAATTCCTCACCTCTTTGATACTTGGAATAACATATGGTCAACTGATGTTGTCATCCCACATGTTCATGAAAATAAATGCTATTGTAATTTAGAAAAGTTGTTAGAATTGGAACACAAAGAGGAATCAAATAGAATAGAACATGTGAAATAATATAACAAATGCAGCTTGACAAAATATAAAAATAAATATCAAACATTGCTTTCAAACACATGATAAACCTCAAAGCCAAATAAGCAAATAACATCAAATATTACAAATTTAGAACAATCATTAGTTCATTAAATCATGTCTAAAGGTACTATAACCAGAAATCACACATATATCCAAATAGTCTATCTGATAATAGCAATACTACAAATCCACAAACAGGTTTAGCTTTATTAAATTTTAGAATAGCAAATATCTTAATTAAGACACCATATTTCATTATTTATGACCTTAGAAAGTAACAAAGAACTTGCAGATTGGTGAATTGGAATTACCTGCACTGCTTGATGCTCCAGTTACTTGTTTGTCATCTCAAGGCTCATTTGAAAGCACTACACATTCCCTTAACAACACAACTGCATAGCATCAGTCATCAGACATCATTTTATAACATATCATTAGTCCCCGTGAACAATTGCTCATCCACAAGAGCACCTTGACATCCACCCACAGTTGGAAAGGACTTGAAAAATGAAACATGCGTGCTCAAATAAATTCGTCAAAGACTAATTTTCACTGTATGCCCGCCTGGTTCTACATGCTTATCAGTCAGTCAATTCTTACTTGACAAACTGTGTCAAAGATTGGTATTAAAAAAATTGAAATCATTAAAATCAGAAATTAAACCCTACTTTACTGGTTCTCCATTAAAATTTGTAAAATACCAACACAATTATACACTAATTGAAGAGTTATCTCGCCAATTGATAAATTAAATAAAAACTTATTACATGTATAGAAAACTCACATAGATTCAGTTTGGAAAGAGGGCAACAAAGTAGAAAGTATGATGAGGGGAGAGAGGGGACAATATTGCATGGAGGAACTACGAAGTGGGAAGTTGCTTCCTTGGGTTGGATTGAACGGTCGATTCCTTGGTCGACTCCGTGAAGAAGTGGCAATCTACCGAGGGTTTGAGAAAACGATAAGGGAAATGAGTGGGGTAAGTGGTCGGAGAAGTGAGGGAGAAGAGAAGGAGGAGCGGATTATCTTCGCGATTGTGGAGTGAGGGGGAGGAAAGGCGGTGCGACATGGAAGATCATGGTGGTTTTACGGTTGTGCGCTGGTAACCATCTAAATATTTGGAGGGAATTAATATATTTTTTAATTAACAAGTGAAAACTATTAGTTTCTGACCGAATCGTTCATTGAGGTAAGAAATGTCAAAAACAGTATTTACGGTTGTGCGCTGGTAAGAAATACGGTAGGGAGTAATCTATTTTCTTGTAGTGATACTTGATTAGTTTTGTTTGTCTTTGGTTATCCACCAATGTCTCATTTTAGAGATTTGGATTTGCAAGAGTAAATAATCAATTTGTTAATATTGTTAATGTTTCAGAGTTGAATTCAAAATAACACTGGATTTTTAAAAATAAGTGTTCATGAAGTTCAATGTGAATATATACTCCATTCCAATCTATTAAACAATTTTAAAAAAGCAGTTTTTATGATACAACTATATTTTATTCTCTCTGCGTGATTAGTGTGAATCGAAATTGTTGAGATGTATATTTTGCATGCCTCCATCATAAATAAAGTATCAATCATTTATATGCATTGTATATTTGTATCATATATATTTAGTGAGATCATGCATAATTTGATCACGGTCACACGGAAGCATTTCATTTTAAATGACTTTTTGGAAAAGAAAACATGTACAATTAATGACTTGGAAATCTCTCTCTCTCTCTCTCGGATTTTTTTTTTTACAAAAACAGCACATTAATCTACTCAATTTTTCCTTTGAAATTAAGCATTGATATTGAACGGTCTCATTTCAATCCATATCATTGCCGATTAACAACATAAAAAGCAAAATGAAATATAACCATACACATTTTGTTCAATGTAAAAAAATATGAAGAATTGAATTTCTCAGGCTGTTATTTTTCCCCATAAGAAATAATCCCACAAACATACTTCTTAAGTGAATCTTAAAAATCAATTATGTATTAAATTTTCAACCTTGTATATTAGGGCACTATAATATTAATATATCTTGAGAGGTTGAATCTTAAAAATCAATACGAGATTTGGAAAAGGAAAATCTCGTACAACTAGGGTCTAGGGAGGAGAATGTTCACTTGGAATAGTGTGCGTGCTGCGTAGCAAATTTCAGTTTTTGATTTGCATCGAAATTCGTACAAGTTAAAATTTTATAATATCAGACCTCCTGAATCAAATTTGAACCGTTCGTAGCCTACATCGAAGAGAATCTGAAACATTTATTCCTGCTGCGCGACAGAGAATCTGCTTCCGTCCACTTGTATCCTCGGACAGTATAGGTCTTCGATTCAATGAAATATGTTTCTTATTTTGTTAGAGAGAACCTGAAATAAAATTTGTTCCAAAATCTTAATTTTCTTGAATGAGGACCTCGAGATACCAGTATCGAGAGTGTCTCGAATTGCTCGCACAGAACTCAAAAAGCTTCTATAAGTGCGAGCAACTAACGGTTAAAGAGAAATGACACACGTTCATCAAATGAGGAGTTGATTAAATTCAGATCGGATCCCACTAATTGTAAAAATTGTATTGCTTTCTCAATATTCATGTACTTTTGTTTCATGCCCAAAAAGTTATTACATTTTAGAAGTTCATGTTTAATTGTTTCTGTTATGTTTGCGAGTGGTTACAGTCGAAAGGAGTGTAACCACTATAAAAAAAAGGATCATTAGCATCTCTATTTTATACCCGTCGTTTAAAATATGAGGTATTAATAAGGATCAGTTACATATTTCTAAATTTTTAGATGCATTTTATACGAGTTGTTAACAAAAAAAGAGAGCATTAATGTGCATCAGATAATGTAAAAAAGTGGTTCAGGAGTTTAATATCGATTGTATAGAAAATCTAGTATAAATATACTATTTAATACTGATGGTTTACAAACAATCGGTATAAAATGTAATGATCAATGCCGGTTGTTCTTAATAACTTGTATAAACAGTCTACAATCTGTCTATCAATCAAGAACAAGATATTTTCCACCTCATCAATCCACACCTTCTTCATTCCACCTCATCAATTTGCACAAAATTCCCTCCCCACTCCATCCTTTCATCCCACAACAAATTCCCTATTTCACTCCACCTCATCGGTGAGATTTAAAATTTTGAAAAGTGAGAAGAAGAGAAATGAGGAAGGGAGGCAGGCATAGGGGAGGAAAGGCGAGGCCAAACAACCCCCATTCCGACTAGTTGCATCTTTGACCTCTTCTATTGTTCCCCTAACTTACTAGTAAACACTTAGGCTCTGATTTTTTTTGTATCTTATGACTCAATGGTTTACTTTGTTGCTTATGGTCTTGATTACTTGCTTGGTTACTCGAAAATTGAATGAGTTTCTTATTGGTACTGTTCTCATCTTAAACCATCTTTTAGGTAAAAAGAAATACAGATGCGTCTATTCTCAAGAATCCTTTAATTAGATTTTTTTTGGATAATGATCATGTGTTTGTTACTGATTTCATTTACATTTTTTTAATAATAGTGAGCATGTTCAATTTGCTTACATGCATTAATAGGACATTGAACTCTTATGACATGTTCAACGAGTCAACAATCAAGAGAACTAATAGACTGTGCAGTTGAAAAAAAAAAGAAAATTTAGTTAGATTCAAGGCAACCAAAATTTGTAGTTCTTTATTCAAGGCAAATATGCATCCATGTTGGCTGCAGATTTCGAATTTTATTTTATTTTTTTAATACTTTATATCGGTTGTTATGAACAAACTGATATAAAAGGATAATATTTAATACCGGTATCCACCCCTTCAATTTCGAGTTTTAAGAAAGACCCAGTATTAAAATTCTTCATTTAATACCCATTGATTAAAACTTTTTGTACTTCTCTCCTTCAATCTCGATTGCTTAATCAGTATAAAAGTGATTTTTCAACCGATATTAAAGTTTTTTTTCATGTTGTGCACATTTATTTCATATTCTATTGTACCAACAAAATATTTTATCATTATTTATAATTTTATTAGAAGTATATAAACTCGTCGCGGGACTAACTATTTTCTGTATTATCCTTCTCACTAACTAATTTTGGTGGATTTTGCTATGGATGAGAAATAAAATTAACACTCAAATTTCAAAGACCTCACGGTTAGTATAACTTTTAAGTCTGCATGGGTATTGGATTTTCTTTCAATAGACTAAACATAATCACACGATTAAAGAAAATAAATACTCACAACCGTTAAAGTTTATATCTAAAGTAGAAGTTCCCACTATTTTTTAATGATTATAATTTAGGGGTATTTACTGTTTATTTTATTTGAATTCTACAAAATAACAAAGATTTTAAGACAAGCTATTAATAACCAAGTACATTTCAAAATTTTACTTAGATGTTGTGTTAGTAAAATTGCACCATCCATGATAACTGATAATTAATTTGTTTTTAAGAAATTTATCGGGAGCACAATCATGATTTTCTATGCTCTTATTGTCTTATGATACTGTCATTATTAGCTCTTCTCCATTGTGACTAGAGTTGAGATTTCTATGTCTGTCTACTATGGTGGTTCTTATAGACATCGACATGATAGTAACATTTGTGCCGGTTTTGCAGATATGTGACTATTGTTGATTTTGTTTTTTGAATGTTGCTCATAATTGTGATCTCCATATTTATGTGCATCTATGTACATGATATAAGACATGTCGCTTTTCTCAGCAGATTAGCTCTTTTTGGACAAATAAAACAAAACAAAAAAATGTAAGACAAATTATAAATTAAGTATTTCTAAAAAATAAATAAATGTTGCAATATATTTCCTTAAGATAGTTCTTCAAAGTGTTATTATTGTGGACAAATTAATGTACCTTTTTTTTCCATGTCGAAAACCCGCCTTTTCGAAAACATTGTTTGAAATTCTTGTTCCATCTCCAAACCATCTTTAAATGCTTTGTTAAGTGCTACTAAAAAATGCTTCCACTAATATTATATTTATTATTTTGTGGAAGACTGTAAAACAGATATAAGATTTTCTTTAGTTATCCACCAAAATCTTACTTAAATTATTACTTTGAATAGTCTTAAAAAAAATTCTTCAAATGTTATTTAATTTGTGTTAAGAGCCTAGTAACAAAAAATAGTTGGAGCATATAGTCATATCTATCTTTATTAATTAGTATGCAATTTTTTTGTTTTTGAGAGAGAGAATTGGTATGAATTTATTGCACTAGATCAAAAATGAATTTTACATGACATAACTATATTATTACATACTATTTGCGTGCAAGATCACTTTAGATGTTTGAACTCCTATCATCTCTCAAAAATAGAAATGCTAAAATCGACGAACCAATCATATCTGAGACGACCGCAAATTAATGAAACAAGTAAAGAATCCATTGTACAATTTCATTTGATGCATGTATGGGCATGATGATAAATAAATATAATCTTTCAAGTTATTTACGTGATGATGTTATTTGATTTTTTTATGATAATGCTTTATCATTAAGTTATATTGTATTCTTTGAGTCAATATTCATTGCATGCATTCATACTCTCAAACAATTTTATATGTCAACTCTTGAAGTTGAAAATAAATTTAAAAACTACAAAATATTTTTAGGCATTCTCTATCTGCCAAATTAATTGTATCTCAAATATCATATGATTTAAATATCATTGGATACTTCATAGTTCATAACAATCACATGAAATTCGAGGATTATTTATTTATTTTCTTACAAAATCATATGAAATTTGAGTATTCATTTATTTTATACTAAAAGATCAAGGACTTGCAATCTTCTTCTATTCTCTAATAGAAAACACATGTCAGACTTAGGAAGATAATTGACTTGGCTCACCACATGAAAGAAAGCTCTATATATGAGTGTCTCCAATATAACATTCAATGTCTACAAAAAAAACAATGGCAGAAAAAAAATCGAAAAAAATTTAAAAAAATTGCTACAGAAAAAAACTGCAAAAAAATCGGAAAAAATGAAAAAAAAATCGAAAAATAAAATGCTATAGTGTAGCCAAGCATGTTCTAATTTTATATATAGAGGATTTGTGTGTCATCTTTAAAATTAAAAAACAAATCAAATTGGTGTCCACACAAACGCCACACAGACAAATACAATGAAAAATGAGGAACACACGTATCATACATGTCTGATCATGATCGTCACCAATCTCCTACGAATCAATGGCCTGGATTGGCCTGGCATCAAAAGCTAACCAAATGATGGAAGTATTTACTTCTCTATTTGTTTTTTAGAATATCTTTCTTTCTTAATTAAGAGCTAAGATAATAATTGATTTATATTTAAAATGATAATTAAAAATAAAGAGCTGATACACAGTCACATATACATGATTGATACGCACCAACTAGATTCAATACTCAGTTATTATGCATCGTATTGGCTATATTACTATATATATGTTTTTGTTATAATGCATCTAATTGACTGCTAGTTCTAATTTTTTTTGAAGTTTTCATAATTATTGCAACAACATACAAAACTAACATGAAAGTTAGACGCATGGTAAGAGATTTATATCCATAATGTTTCAGTTATCATGCATACACTTATATGCATGATAACAAAAACAAAAAAAATCTAATATATCATAACATGCATAATAAAGCTTTTCTTCGATTTTATGCATGTTAAGAGATTTGTTATTCATGCATGTCAGTTATCATTGTATCATTGTTTCAGTTATTATGCATGCATATTCAATATAGAGTTATCCTAAAATTTGTTCGATTTTTATGCATATTAATAAATTTGTTATGTATATTATTTTAGTTGTTATGCATGTTGTGAAAATTATATTATTTTATAATGTGAATGTGTTTCCAATAGTAATATGAATAGCGATAGAACATTTTCCTTAAAAAATATATAATTGATGTTAAATACTTTCATATAGATGTTTTGAAAAATTAGATGATGATAATCGTTAACTTAGTCTTTATTGTATCGATCTCTATAGCGATAAAAAAAAAACGTTAGCACAATTAATTTAATGAAATGACAAATAACAACAAGCTTAAATTTATACAGGGTGGGTTTATTATTGGGCACAACAACATACATAAAGGTTTACAATAATATGTATTAATTTAAAAAAACCTTGCTAGCATAAACCAATTGTTGAGAAATAAACTCCAAAATAAAATAGGATTAGAACTTAGGGTCTCATAAGTCACTATTGGAGGGTCCGTTTGGCACTCAAGGTTTAGTAGAATAGAGTGTTATTATATTCTAAACAAGTGGCAAACAACTCTTTAGATGATCGAAATAGTGCAAAGTTGCTATTTTGGAATTCCTACCAATAGGTGATATAACAGTTTAGCAATTGTAGAATAATAATTAGTATTTGATTGTGTTTTATTATATTTAGTAATTAACAATATTTTATTATATTCAGTAATTATCAATTATTTATTATTATTATATTTTTATTTTTTATTTTTATTAGTATTATAATATTTTATCATTAGTATTAGTTTATTATTATTATCATTATTTTATTAGCATTATAATATTTCATCAACATTATTATTATTTTATTATTGATTATTAATAATTTTTAGTACTATTATAATATTTGATCATTATTATTATTTTTGTAATTATTTATTTTTTGTTAGTATTATGACATTTCATCATTATTATTATTTATTATTATTACTTTTATTATTATTATTATTATTTTATTAGTATCATAATATTTCATTATTATTATTTTATTATTTTATTAGTATTATAATATTTCATCATCATTATTATTATTTTTTATTATTATTATTTATGATTATTACTATTATTATTATTATTTTATTATATTGTAATATTTCTTCATTATGATTATTATTTTTATTATTATTATTATTATTTATGATTATTACTATTATTATTATTATTTTATTATTATTGTAATATTTCTTCATTATGATTATTACTTATTATTATTCTTATTTATTATTTATTTATTATTAGTATTAGTATTATTTTATTAGTATTATATTTCATTATTATTATTATTATTGTTATTATTATTATTACTATTTATTATTATTATTATTATTACTATAATAATATTATTGTACTTATTGTTACTATTATATTGTTATTATTCATTATAGTATCATGTTGTTATCATAATTATCAACACTTCAACTATTCCAAATGACAAGTGCCAAGCAATATTTTCAATCTTATGAATAGTCAAGAATATCACTCTTCTAAAATGACACTATTCTACTTTTACTACTATTCGAATGTTATTCCTTGATTTGCCAAACGAACCTGGTTTAGAACTTTAGTAGTTTAAAAATATATTAGAAATGTTCACTGTTTTTTTAAATGTTCACTATTATATAGTAATAGATGGAGCAATTATAGTAATGTTTAAATTTTAAAAAGTTGTTTTAAATCACTATATACATTAGTGATATAATTTTTCTTTGAAACATATGGACCTAGAGAGCAGTAAGAATTTCTAGAATTAAAATACAATTTTCGAAAATCAAAATTAATTATTTATAAAATCTAGTTTTAAAATACAATTTTTGAAAACAAAATAGTAAGAACATTCTTTATTTATTTCAAGTTCAGTAGATTAAAGTTTGTGGGGCTCCCAATTGGATGATCAAGATGTAGATGATGATGAGCATGCGTTGGGGGAAGCCCTGGAGTAAGACCAAAGTTCTAATTGAGGAAGGACTTGTATAGGATTTTCTAACTCTTGTTTTTTATTTGGGTGGAAAATATTTAATGTTTAATGTGATGAAAATAATTAATTTTAATATTATGTACTTATGTTTTGATTTGTTGTCGATGTGAATTTAATGTTGATGTGGGTTTTCAGGAATTTTTTTCTATTTTTCAGTGTTATTTCATAATTTTTATGGTTGTGTTGTGCACCGTTAGTAGTTGCTAAACGTTAAAAAATAATTGTGTGTTTTGAACGTTTCTTACGTTTAACTAGACGCAACATTCAACACAAGAGAAAATTCTTACATTGATTAAACACAACATAAGATGCAAGAGAAAATTTCTTACGCTCTTAAAACACAACGCAAACGCAAAAAAATATTTGTGTGATCATTTTATACTTTTGACAGCGCTAACAATTGTTGGTGTTGCTCCAGTTTTAAAAGAAACAGTATCAAAATTAGGCCCACTCTTGATTTGAAATTCAAAATTAGGCCCATTCTCGATTTGAAACAACAACTTTGGGTCTAATCAATCCATTTTTCTCCGCTAAATTCCGATCTCCGTTTTCTCTCTTCTCACCTTCACGGCTTCACCGCCGACAACCGCCGCGGTAGAGAGGAACTGAGGCGCACATCTCCGACCACTCCGATTGGAAACGAGCCATAGACAGCTCAATTTGCAAAAAGTAAAGAGACCGCTTCTCTGAACCTCCTTTTTGCAGCTGAAATTAAAGATGGAGGCATCCATTGTGCAATCAAGCAAATTTGATGGTCGAAGCAATTCGAAAGGTAACAAATTTTCTATTGAATATATAAAATAAAACAGATTTGTGTCAGTATTTAATGCTTGTGACTTTCTATTACCAGATTTTGTTTTTTCATGCTCCATGAATGATGTGGCATTCGTTGGTTATTTTAATTCTGGCACGGTACCGGCATGTTATCTTCAGAAAATGGAATACAGTCTGATTCGTCGAATAGTTGGAGAACAATTGAAACACATTTTAGTTGTGAACAATCAGTAATTATATATTACGCAACTTGTTTTCTTTGGTTTCTAGGTAATACCGTTGAAGATAATCCTGAAGAAGAAATATGGGGTGATGACTTTGATGATGACTCAAATCCTGAATCGAACCTGAGCCGAGAATGGAATTGGAGGCAGAACCGCTTTCATACGGTATTTTCACAAATTATTATTATTATTATTAACTTTTTGTGACTAAAGTGGGATACGTCCACCGATTTCATTGGAAGTAATGTAAGATTTTGGAGCCTAAAAGTGTCAAAAGTTCAATGTGAAAGCATGTACAATTTAATTCTAAATTTTTGTACTTAACAATTCTAGCACAACAATAAGTAAGATTAAAGCAATTAAGATAAGAAAACGAGAGTAAGAGAAAGTTGACACGTGATATATCGTGGTTCGGCCAGAATTTCGCAATGCCTACTCCACGAGACCTTCGGTACCACCTTCAGACCGAATACACTATAAAATAATTGTTTACAAGTGCTTATCAACAAGTCAAACCCCTTACAATACCTCACTAGGACCTATGCAAGAGTCCACGACAGGGGTCCTCCATGGATAAAAAAAACAAACGAGATCACACACAAATCTCAAACTAAATCACACATGAATCTAAAACAAACTATCACAAATAGAGAATCAGAGAATTGACTATCCTAGCAACACTCAAAGTTCTAACAATGGCTAATTGAGGTTTTGTATGCTTGAGGAAGAAGGCTTAAGTGTCTTTAGTCACTTGTAAACTTGTGGGGCGAATTCTTGATCATCTCAACAATGTTTGCATCGGTATATATAGACTTCAACTCTACTCTGCACCTCTGTCCAAGGGAATCATTATAACGAGTTACAAACTCACTATAATGAGTTGTACAGTTTTCAATTTTGTCCTTCAGCATTTGTTTCTCTGACTTGCTGAACTCAGCTTCCTCAGACTCGTTATAACGAATTTGGTCTTGTTATAACGAGTTACAACTCGTTATAACGGTTCCTAAATGTGTCACTGTAATTGACCTTTTGGTCTTTTTCATACTTGGTCAAATTTTCCTACTTCCTGGGGTCTCGTTATAATGGATGCTGTAAGTTAAAGATTTTCAGCTTGACATGTCCTCCTTCAAACAGTCATAATTTTGACTCGTAACTTTGATTTCAATGTTCTTCGCGGTGTTGAAAAGCTCACAACGAGACCTATAGCCTATACAGGACAGAGTCTGTGCAACACACTTTTCAGGCCCATTGGAGGTCATTTGATGCCTCAAAACTGCACATGAAATTTTTTGTCAAGCAAATTATAAAATGCAAATTAATCGTTTTGCAAATCGACAAATCAGAAGTTGTTTAGTCCAACAAGTAAAACCTAGAGTTTTGGACTTCAGTTTTAACATAAAACCAAAGCCCTAGCTATAAGTCTGGAAAAGTAAAACCTGAGCAAATAACAAGTCTTAAAACCAGAAGAAACAAAAACTTGCTAAACTTTAAACAAAAGAACTGTTCTTATAATCCTTGTTATCCTCAGGCATGATAGATAGCCTTTTTATATTAAAGTTGGAAGTTATTTTTACATTTTTGTTAATAGAAAGTTGTATTTCTTTCTGAAAAAACTGACATTTTGTTGATCTTTCACCACTAAAATGTAACGGCAACTTTAAAATGATCATAAATCAATACGGCCTTGTTTTTAGTTTGCAAGTATCCTATTTCAAGTGATTTGATATAAACTAGAAATTCAGAAGATATTTTTCTTTTCACTTCACTGCAATTTAAATGTTGATTGTTAGTTGGTAATATCTAATTTACCGCGGAGATTTAAATTTATGATACTTCAAAATCATACTTTATTGGTTGTGAAAGTAAACAGAATAACTTGATACTATTTTTAGTAATCTATGGGACCTGTTTTGTTAATAGCTTGATACTAATTTTTCATCAGCTTAGTGATTATCTTTGATGTTTCACTTATTTTTTATTTGTTATTTGAATTCATACAACTGAGGTTTTAGCATGATTACAGATGGGTTATAGGGAAGGAATAACTGAAGGAAAGGAAGCTTCGGCCCAAGAGGGCTTTAATGTTGGCTTTAAGCAATCTGTTCCCGTTGGTAAAAAGTGGGGTCTTGTCAGGGGAATTACTAGGTAAATTTATGTATTAAAAACTAAACATGTTTTCTTTTTTATTTATGGACTTCAATAGAGTAAATGGAAGGCAGATTACTTTTTTCAAATTTACGTTAATTATGTTTTGGATTAAGGAAAAGTAGGCAGTATCTAGCCAACAATATGTATTGAAGAGCTTTTTTTTCAATTGCACTCACCTTATGTTAATGCTGGCAGGACATGCAGAAGGTGCCTTGCAAAGAGACCCAGATGTTGGGTCAATTTGCAAGACCACCTTTTTTGTAATATCTGCAAATTAAATAGACCCCTTCTTTAGTTTGATTAGATGGAAAGGGTCTATACTGCTAAATATTGGCATCTTGCTCAGGTTACTCATTGTAGCATGTAATTGAGTGCCCTATAGTTTCTTTTGATATCCATACTTAAGTTGAAGTCAACCAAAGAGGATATTTTTATTGGGTTCTGAATTTGGTAGTGGTACAAAAGCAATTTGATTATGCTAATATGAGAAAAATTATTGGTAATTTATTTGTGTTATTATTACTTGAGAAGCTGAGAACTATCCCTTTAACGTCATCTTTGAGAAATACAAATAGTGGGTTTAATTTACAGAAAGGCCCTTCTGAATGTTGTTGCCTTGTGTTTCCTTTGTATTTTTCAAAGATGTGAGACTAGAACCAGCTTTACTGGCCCTGTTACCATATTAACAACTGTCTGTTAACAATTTTCAAATTTTAACTGTTGTATTATTTTTCCTGCGCTTCACAGTGCAATTGGGTGCCTTCCAGAAAATACTGTCAAGAAATTGATACCCAACACTGAGATTAGAGAGAAAATAAAAAACTTACAGAAGGCTGTCCAAGCTACTACAAGTGACGATGCACTACAAATTTATCATGACAGCATTCAGAAAAGTGATTTCTTAAGGTCAATGGAAGGTCGGGACCATTCTGAAGATATTTTTCTTTTTAAGGTTGATTCCTCTTCAAACAAATTAGAGAGTCACTACAAGGAACTTACTCAAGTTTTATCTGATTGTCCCATCATTAAAGTAAGTGAAACATTAGGTCATGGGAATGAATAAATGAAGAATCTCATACACAGGAAAAACATAGTTTGGTTGCTGCATTTGAGATCAAATAGGTAAATATATTTGGGTTTTTGTTTTGTTTTGAGTTGTAAGATTATTGATTTTGTTATGTAATCAGAAATTAACTTATGGCTGGGTTTTTTTGTAAGTTGCTCCTTAATTGAAGCTTTGTATTTGTTTAGTAATTTTACCTTTTCAAATTGTGCTATTAGTCTCACACTTGGTTGAGTTCCTTGTCTTCAACCAAGCCCATATGATTTTAGTGCTCACATTCAAGCATATTTGATTGAACAGTTTTGTTCCTAAAGTAGATATCATAGAAGTATTATATGTGCAATAAAAAAACTAGTTTTCTAATTGTTTGTCGAGTTTGTATAGATCTGTTTGGATGGTAGAAGAAACCAATTTTAAATTCTAGCCACCTTGCTTGGTTTCATGAAGTGTACATCTTTATCTGTAATACAATTCAATGACACGCAAGAAATAATTAGGAGTTCGATGCGTAGCTTTCAATTAATTTTAATGAAGTTAGAAAGAGAATTAATTTTAATATAGTTTGAAAGAGACTGTTTGTGGCGGTGTGACAATATGATATTTTCATTCACGTGTTTGGATTCAAGTGTGAATTTAAAAAGTCATAATATTCCATAAGTCAATTGTCATACTGTCTTAATTTTAATTATTAATGTCAAAAATTATGCTTCATGTTCAAACCGCTTCATATATCAATGCCACAATTTTTAATGTTTCAGATTTTGTTTTATTTTTTAATGTCTCAGATTTATGAAAGGTAGATTACAGACAAAAAAAAACTCTCGGTACTGTCATTTAAAGCATTATAAACATTGCTAACAATATAAAGTTATAAACAAAGAAAGGATAAAATCAATAGAGAATAAACACCATTTAATAAGATTTTTTGTAATATAACCTTTTGGACATATAGGGTTCCTGAAACCCCCGACCTCTAATACTGAAGGCCCCTTAACGAGATGTAAACTTTGGGCTCACTAAAATTTGAACTATCATCTCATAGAGGTAATTCTAATTAGCTATCACTAGACTACTAGATCATTTGCTTTATTGTAATATAACCTCATATAGTTTATTTTGCAATGCCGTTTCGAAGTTGCAATTTGTAACCACATATATATAGGGGCGGATCCAATGTACACCAGGGGAGGAGTGCCTCCCCCGGAAAAAAAAATTGCAAAATAATATTGTGTATTTGTACAATTTGTCAAACTTTTTTTAAAATAATCATATATATTTAAAAATCTGCATCGTTTTGCATCCCCTAAAAAAATTATAGATTTTGCCCCCTGACGAAATTCTGAATCCACCCCTGCATATATACCTCCCCACACCTCATTGTAAGCAAGACATGAATACAATGCCCTCAATTCCATAAGATACAACACACAAACTTTCTTCAAACTCATGTTAGACATGCCTTAATTATTGATTATTGACGGAATAATAATTCAACCGTAATCAGCTCATTGTTAATCCAAACAATTTCATCTCATCTCACCATCACTAAACTACTGACACATACTTACATTACCATAAACACTAGATTTTTAGTAATATTGAACATTGCATAAACACTCCATTTTGGTAAAACCTGAAGAAATAGTATCTTTCCTCTAAGCTCTCATTTGTTATGCTGGTACCTGGTACTAAAATTGCAGCTACCACCAGTTGGGTTATTTGTAGATTAGTTTCAGGCATTAGCTGCAGGGAAAAACAAAAAACAAAGACAAGCTGGTCAGAACTCAAGAAAGAGATGATTTTTTTCACCAAACAAAGATCAATAGCACAAATATTGGATAAAATAGTGTCGAAACTTATGCCATTATGAACATAAACCCAAGATATGCTATTATAAATTCTTTAAATGCTGGTATCGATAAAGTATGATGACGTGATAAGTTGATAACATGTACCACCATGTTTTCATTACTAGGAAAGAGTTCTTGAGGAATTTTGGCCATATAACTTCTTACGATATATTAGTCAGAGATATATCTGTTTTCAATTCAGCATTTCTTGTAACCTAACAAATTCAAAAAGTCCAAAGATGTCATGCATAATGCAACGCACACCTAATATATTGACATTAATAAGGGCACCCTCTTCAAAAAGTTTACAGAACTCAAATAGATTCATGGACCACCCCATATCACATATATGAAACCCGTTATCTTTTTCATTTCCTCTGATATATTCTTAAAAAGCATGAAAATAACCTACTCTGAGTGCAAAATTACTTCTTAACAGCAAGCACAACCAACAATAAAGAAAAGTTTTAATCAAAAGGTGCTTACCTCTAAGAAGAATAATATATCAGCAACAAGTGACACACCGCCCCCCTCATACTGGTACAACAGGTACAACCCTCTCAAAAGCCGCAACAAGCAGCTCAACTTTCTTCTTTCTTGCTGGTGCGAGCTGATTAACAGCCCTTCGAAGAGCGTAATCAAGCATCCACTCCTCAGCATTCTTCCTCTCATCCATCATCTGGTGTCTCAGGTCGACCTTTTCAGATTCTGGGTCGGGTTCCAATGGTAAGAAATTTGGCCCCCTTGGGTTGAACCCCCTCATGTACTCATCTTCGCCACTCATTGGCCTCCTCCTAGCTATGATAAGCCTGTTCTTCTGCTGACATGTGGGGTCGAAGGAGTAGTCTTCTCCTTCTATGTGCATTTCACTGAAAGCAACACAGAGTTGATCCATTGGAGAAGTCTCTGTAACAACTTCTTCCTCTATTGGTTGATTCAGTTCGGGCTTCTCATTTTCATGACCCAATTCAGTTTCAGTGCAAGTGGGATTTTTAACTGCTTTTAATTCACAATCTTCTTCTATTCTCGTCCCGATTACCTCCTCTTTATGCTCTTTCGGGTCGGTTTGGTCTTCATTTGCATGATCCAATTCAGTTCCTGATATCTTGATTTCCTCCTCTTGTTGGTTTTCTTCCTCTTCTACTTCAAGAATAAAATCGTGTATTTCAACTTCTCGTGTTTTTCTGTCTTCTTCTGCTTCTTCTTCTTCTCTATCTCCTTCTTCCTGGATACTATTTTCAGAAACTTGGGTTTCAATTTCATTTTCTGAGCAATCAGACGTTTCAGTTGAAGAGAGTTTCTCCTCTCCCCTTTCAGGAACCACCTCAGACTCGGTGTGATTACCTCTCTCTTCCAGATCCACTATGAAATTTAAATTTTCATCATTTATGGCCTCTCCATCACCTTCCTCTGTGCTACTAATCCCCACTTGGTTTTGGATTCCACTCTCTGAGGCAACACCCGAATGCATCTCTTCTACAACTGACTCAACTGTCTGCTCAAATAACTGTTCATGTGACTGATCAAACCTATGATCTTCTACACCATCAGTGTGCTCAGAGGAGAAGCTCTCGCTGTCAGAGAAAACATCTAGATCCTCCATGAAATCGGCATCAAATTCTTTAAAAGCTTCAAATTTGGTAAAGTTCTCATTAAAACCAACAGGGTTCTCCTCTCCAGCCTCCTCTACTACTAGATCAGAACACTTCTCACTAATTGTTTCTACCTTCTGATCACAACTCACATACTCAACAAGTTTTACTGTGGCATCCATCTCTTCTAGTGAAAAATCACTTTTCAGGTCTAACCCAGTAGATACTACCTCTTCTTCTTCTCTTTTACTGTCTGGGCTTTCACTAGCAGTTATTTCATCTGTTTTCACTGGATCAACTATCTTCACATTAGTGATGGCATAAATCTCAACAATGAAATCATTAACCACCTCTTGGATCAAAGGAGAGGCCTCCTTCTCGCTCCTCTTCAGTTCTCTTTTCCTAAAAGGAGAGAACCCTTTAAGCTTCATGGTCTGTTGGGTCTTGATCAATTTCCTTTTGGATGCCAGGAAGCTCTTTAATGGAAGCACTGGCTCGTGCACATGTCCATTTAGTGAACAATAGGTATAGGGACAAACCCGTAAAACCGAAGTACCTTCTAATTCGGTACCACCAGGGTTCAAATCCAGAGCTTTGGGAAATTTTGAATCTTTGAGGGTTGAAGAGCATGTTTCTCTGTTTAAGTTAAGCTTTTGAAACAGTACTTTACTTTTATTTCTCTTCAAAAAGGGGGTTAGCGATTTCCTCTTCGAGGTTACTGAAGGGGGAGAAGAGCTCTTTGGGTTAGACTTTCTACTAGGATTAGTGATAGATGGGGATTCATGGTGAGTTACCTGCAACTGATCTTTCCTTGCATCTGAGCTGGTTGTGGGTTTCATATAGTTTGGTAAATCCTTCATCGTTTTCTTCTTGGAATTATCGGAGGAAGCTTTCCCTTTGCTTATGGGGCTCTCATGGAGATCAAAAGAGTGTGGTTTTGAAACTTGTTTGATTTTGGGTTTGAGCTTGCTGGGTTCGTTTCTTTGAACCATGATTGAATAATACTTAAAGGAAAGACGAGAAAGTGAGAAATTTAGACTAGAAGGTAAGATAGCAGAGAGGAGATATCTTGCAGCGAAATTTGGTTTTGCTTGGCCGGAGCAAGGCAGCTAGGCAAGACTAGTTTAGTTTGAAAAGAGATGGTGAGAGAAAAGCAAAAGGAAAGTAAGAAAGAAAAAGAAAAGAAAACAAAACTAAAAAAAAAGGAAATTAGGATTCTTCTGGATTTTGTCTTTTAGAGTGGATGGACGGCTGAGATGGATCACCTTTTTCCAAGACAAGTAATATTGAGCATATGCGCTATTTTTTGAAAGTTGCACGGATTCTCTGTGGTCAACACAATGTGTCGAGTATATGCAAGTATTTTATTTGTTCAAAAATTTATTGACGACCAATTAATTTCACAACTTCTAAAACTCTCCAATAATTTATACATATCATGTACATGAAATTGCATTAATATTAATACAACTTAACCATTTATGTAATGCATGAAAGTTTTCAATATATAAGGGACAAAAGAACATTTCTATGCACTTTTTTATAATTTAAAAATTATCATCGAGGGCCACCTTTGTAATATGAAGACTTTAAAAAATTACGTGATGAGTATTTGTTTTTGTAGAAATTACAATAATCATCTCATTTTATTAAGTATACAAAAACTAAATACACATCAAAAAATTGAAAAGCTCTTCATTTGCAATAATTTATAAAAAAAAAGTTTCAACTTTTAGCATTTGTAGCAAAAATATTTGAAATGAATGTAGGTGCATGTCATAGTTTATATCAAATCATCTAAAAGATATTGTAAATAACTAGTATCGTGCCCGTGCGTTGCGACGGATTCATGTTATGAGAAGGAAACAACAAGAATTTATGTAACGGAACCTAATTCAACCCCAATTTGGCACTAATCACATAGTACACCACAAAACAAATAAAAATGAGGAAATATTTTACACTAAGATTTAATCTTTTATTACATTTCAAACCAACAAAGGCACATATAAATCAATTGAAAAAGACAAAAATGCAAAAAAGATAATAAACGTAACTATAAATTATAATATACATGAAGAAACTTCAAATTCATGGTGCTAAATATGCACAAGACATTCAACTCTTGCAAAATTGCACAATTTCCATGTTCAGAAGTGCTCTTGCAAACTTCCTAAGATAGATCAGATGGAAGGAAGATAAGAAAAAAAGAAACCAACCCTGTTAACGTCATTCTCTCACGATCTGCAAGACAATGTGGTTAGCATTTAATTGTTGTAGCATTTAGCAGCTTATTTACATTTAACAGCTTATTTTTGTTGTTCTTCTACAATTTCATTTTTGCTCTCTTAATTGTTGTTGCAAGGAGCGGTTCACAATCTCTCTGAAAAAAGAAAATTTTATATATGTGATTTGTCCTCCTAACATGACAATTGTACCATTTTCATATAAGTCCTCATATTTCATTTAATTTTACAAGCTTCTTGTTTCACTTCAACTCGTACCAGATCACTCTCCATAAGATGAACTTATTAGTACAAGTTTTCAAATAGCTAAAAAGACCCAATTTTTCCACTAAAGGTCCAAAGTTTTGCACAATTTTAAAATTCATGGCTAGTAATAAAAGAATAATGTGCCCAAAGCTGATAAATAAACAAATTTTAGATTGTGTATCAATAATTTCAGGACTTGGTGTAACTTCAGAAAATGTAAATGTAAAGTGACATGATTTACATCTTGTGTAGATACTTTTGGAAACATGAAGTTATGAGATGATAAATGTAAACATATACTCATGGTGCTTTTGCTTAAAACAAGGAAAAACAATCTCGAACAAGCACTAAGAAAAATTGTGCAACAATTTGTCAAATTATGAAATCGCTGAAAAAAGAGTGTAAAGAATACAATATTATATAGTGATTAAAGAACAAGAAAAAGCTCAGATGTAGATTATCATGGTGCTTTTGCTTCTCCCAGGTTGATTGTTATAAATTAATATTGGCACAAGTAGAAAAGCTCAGAAGATGAAACAATAGTCTGATGTTATAAATAATTCAATATGAGAAAGAGAAGCATATGAATCTTACAGGAGCATTTGCCACATCAACTACAGTTTTGCAAGGTAGTCTCTCACCTCAGTGCTATATGTCCAGATGCTAAAATTGTACATAATCAAAAGCTTGGATATAATGATATTTCTCTCTGAATACCATAATTAATGAAGTAAGATAACTAAAAAAGGATGCAACATAAGATGAAGATGATCCTTTAGGCTGCCATTCTCCATACACTCGTACTGTCGTACATGTGGAACCTAGAAAACATTAAAATTTTATAAAAAAACTATGGGACTAAAATACCCTTCCCCCACATTACAACCACATTTCAGAGCACACAACATGTTTAATACATCAAGATTCATCTTAAATAACTTGTGGCTTAGGCTAGTATTGAAATATGCTATGATCATGCAGCGGTATGCACTGGTACCATCTAGTAAAACTAAAGAAGGTAAAAGCTAATTAGTTATGTCTATTTTTTTAAGTAGAAAAACAAATAGACATAACTAATTAGCTTTTACTTTCTTTACAATCTACTAATTGGAAGATTATAATTAGATTCATAAATATCATTACCAAGACATCTGACAGGGATTGAGGGTTCAGTCCACTTTTATCAGCTAAGCAGTCCATCAGACATATGATTCATCATGCTGCACATAAAGCAAAACCAAAATAAAATAATTAGAAAATAACCAATTATCATTAATTGAAAATAAACTATAAGATTTATCAGGAAAATACAAAAGGGACATTACTTCACCATCATGAGTGGTAAATATGATGACATGATGAATCGAAACAAATTATTGAAAGGAAGGGCTAACAGCTAATTCATCAAGCAATGTGAAAAATTGTAGCTAATGTGAAAAATCTGACAGCTAAATCAGAATAAAATTGACCTTGGTGTCAGAAGCAAAATAAAACCCTTTTCAATGAAACTTTAGAGAAGAACAATAACAAAATAACTGCCATGATAACTATATTTTCCGAATCAAGAGGAAAATCTTTCATTTGTACTGGGATTAAAACTTAAAAACAAGAATATATTTTGTCATTGTTCTTAAAGGCTTTAGAATTATATGCAAAGCTACAGTTATCTAGCTTTTTCTTTGCTGTTTGCACTTCATCAAAGTTCAATTATCAAATGAAATCACCACTGGAACTGAATATCATTCTTTTTTTGAAGTGCCTTTTAAAAGAATGATTGTGTGATCCAAATTTGAACAGCGGAGGAATAGTCCTTCAACCCGGATTGCGAGGCCCACCTTCATGGACCCAACAAATCCACAATGGGGCTGGAGCTGGCTAGAACGCTGGATGGCTGCTTGTCCATGGGAGTGTCGTGCCGCCACCTCACACACTGATAAGCAATTTGAACCTGTTACTGACCGTAATGCCCTCAAAACTGCCTTACAGAGCCTCAAAACAAATTCTAATCCTAACCCAACCCCCATACAGAGAGAGAGGGGAAGGTGTTACCTGGAGGCGCCTTCAACTCGAGAAAACAGTCGCTTGTTCTGACAATCTGGAACTGATCGGATTTGAGGAAACAGTCGCTTCTTCTTCTCCAGCACTACTACACCGACCAATGACTCTTCCAATCTTCTCCGCCTTCTTTTTTTTTATCAATCGTCGCCTTCGATGTAGATGTTAGGATTTGCAGACGGAGGGCTTTGATAGGCGATTTTGGGTCTCCTTTCCACACCGCTCGTTCATATCTCGATTGATTTGAAAGAATGGTTGGGACAAACAGTAGCTAAGAATGGCTAAGAGCTAAGAATGGTTTGAGACAGGCAGTCGGAGAGAGAGGGAGAAAGCGGTGTGGAAAGAGACGGAGAGATCTTTGATCAGGCTAGACAGGCGGTGTGGAAAGAGAAGGAAGCGGTGAAATGATTTTTGGTGAGACGGAGGTTTTGAGAAGAAGAGGATCAACAGTAGCAGAGACTGTGTTGTTTTGTGTAACAAACGCGTACCAAAACGCGAAGCGATGAAATTATCAGCTTCTACACCGAAGAGAGGTATGTAGTATCGTAAATTTGTTAACCAGATTGATCGCACGGTTCATTTTCATTCCGAAAATTTGAAAAAGAATCTCAACCGTTGCAGGATCAGACTTTTTAGGTGCTTAGTAATATAGCAGAGATATTCAATGTACTTACATTGTATCTCCCTGTAGAAATAAAAACTTTGTATAAAAGAATCTAAAAAGAACATTATTAACTCAAGGGTAAAAACTTAAGCTTTTATTGGCTTAAAACCGTCCCTACTAAAATATACTCAGAATAAAAAATCTGAAAAAACAAAATTAAATTTTTGAGGCGTAAATGGAAGATATGGTTATAGAGAATATGCCATCAAAAAGTAGATCGAAATGCGAAGTTGATGCTGACTCAGTGGCAGCCATTTAATGGGGTTATATGATATGATATATCATATATCTCATCTTTTCTACCTTAATGCCTCCTTGATGGATGCTGCTTTGGACTTAGATGCTAACCTTTTCTTTTTTCCTATGGGACCTACACCGCAGGTATAATTCTTTTTTTCTTTTGTTTCATCTAATTTAATACATTCATGTTTTGATATTGGATACTGTTTATTTCTACAGTAACATGAACAGTGTTTTTATTGTTCATGATACAGTAAAATCATTGTTGATAATAGTTTTAAAGATTTTCTCTGCCGCACGCTGTTCACGGTACAGTAAATTTACCGTAGATAGTATTTTTTCCAAATTTTTTATTTTTTTAAAAAAATTATTATAATTTTATTATTACAATACGAAAATTTAAAATTTAACTTCTTCGAGTCGAACGCTAGTTCTAATTAATTGTCGGATTATTTGAAATCATCTCGTATATACTATTCGATATTTCAGCTGAGGTATCTATTTTTTTAATATCTTTTTAACTAATAAATTTAGTCAAAATACTCTGAATTCGTTATAATTCGCATAACCTAGAACAATATTGTTTTTGTGTTCTCTATGTGTACATAGTCCCAGAGAAACCTAGGCCAATACGACTCATCACGAGTTAAATTATATAGATTATCTTATAATATATACTATTTTATTATAAAACTATTATTTTATTTTAATAGTATTTTTATGAGGCTATTTTATTCTAATATTTTAATACATAATGTGATTTATATTTTATATATACTCAGTTGTGTTCTATTTTTTTTAAATGACGTATCGTCGCACCACACAGTATCAGATACGATACACGCATCCGGATCTGTTCAATATAGGTTTCATTCTATTCAAGTAGATAATGGCTTCGTGTCATGCGCGAGTTATAAATCAGATGTTGCACTAAGGGATAGGGTTGTCAACAATATCATTTTGGCCATTTATCATACTCATATCGTATTCGATAAGACGGGTATGGATAACAATTTTCATAAGATAATCGAGTATGGATATGGGTATGATTTACTTTTTGTTAATTAAATGGGCAAGAGTATGGGTAAAGACTATTTCGTATTTGTTATTCTATGGAGTAAATTATAAAAAAATTTAGTATAAAAATAGATAAAAGATGGAATATTTGCATTTTAATATGATTATTTTGATAAAATAATTTGAGTTGGAATTGATTGTATATTTATATTTATATTTTAATATTTATGTAGAGACAAATTTGTATTAAATAAATAAGTTTTAATAGTTCGTTTATAAAAAAATAGAAAAAATAATAATTATAAAAATATTGCTCTTTTTGTATGTTATCTGTTCGTTATTATGTAATTTAACGAGTAAGGATGAGGTATGGGTAAGCCAAATTTTAACAGATAAAGGTAGGATAAGGATAAGATCAACTTCAAATGGATAAAAATACAAAAATACCTTCACCCAACATGTATCGTACCTATTGACAATCCTACTAAGGGAGTAAGGAGAATATGTATTAGTAATAACATGATATGATACATGTTATAACATAATTTATAAAGAGGAGGGCTCTAAGTGCCTTGAATTTTTTGTGTCTCTGTCATGATTCCAAATTTTGATCATTCATCAAGAAAAAAAATATAAGTTGAGAATAAATTTAAAGTGATATGTGGTTAATATTTTAGAGACACGATAGAGACAAAAAAAAATAGAGGCGTTTTGAGTCCTCCTCATTTATAAATACATTATTTGATGTCTTCAACATTTTCAAACTAATGGAAGAATTCTGAAAGGAAAAATATATATTAAAATGAATAAAAAATTTAACATAAAATTATGTGAAATAAATTTTAGAGTTAATAATTTTGAAATTCAAAGAAATTTTATTTTAAAATATTGAAGATGTGTGTCGGCAATACAATTAGTCCAGAAATTTTTTTATTAACCAAAATAAATTGAAAAGACGCAAAATTGACAAAATTCAGATCAAAATCACCAAAGTAGCCATTTCAAAATCACTGACTCCGAGTTAACTCCGGAATCACAGACTCTGGAGTAACTCCAGAATCAGTGATTCCGAATTTAAATTTATACGACTGCTTGATGTATTGAGTTTTTTATTAATAAAAATATTAATATTTTAATTGATGAGTTGGATTGTATTTAGGTAAGTTTTTGTAACGAATTCGACCACGCTCGTTGGGACTATAATTAACTTTTTTAACGTCGCAAATCATCGAGCTATAGATATCTGAGTCTACTTTCACCACGTTGAGTCTGATTTGCGATCGGAGGAACGTGCATCTCAAATTTAGCTCCATCTTGAACATATACCTTGAACATAGGACACTCCATTTCGTACTATGCGGCTATGTATATTTAATTTTCTCAATAAATTAATATTTAAGTTGCTAAATAAAATTTTCAAATTAAAATCTTGTAGGATATCAAATTTCGTGATTTTTAGAGCTTTCTTGCTATTTTTAAATATTTTTTAAAAACAACTCATAAATGACACTTTTGTAGTATTAATTCTGGGCTGTTTTTAAAAAATATTTAAAAATAGCAAGAAAACTCAAAAATATCAAAAATTAATTTCCTACAATATTTTGATATGATGAATTTATTGAGCAATTTAAATATGTATAGGACGGAAGGAGGTGTCATATGCATATTGTTTTAACCTTGTTCTATATATATATATATATACATGGAACAAACTCTAAATAATTTTCATTGAGATGGATTTCTCACGAACGGAGCCCAAATGAGATATTACAAACTCTAAATAACACCTAAGCCATTTTCATACTGTTTATAATTTACCTTTCCAAAATACCAACATTTTTAGTACACTTGTGCATTAAAAAAGGTACTAATTGTGAGTTATACCCTTATCTCGTATTCTCGCTGAATTAGTTTTCAACCGAAAACTTGTTTCAATGCTATTGACAAATATGTAATATGAATCATTTTGGTGTGATTTTAGTATTAAAATATAATTTAAATTGTATCATATATATTTTTTAAATAACATCTTATACATTCTATTATATCCCTACTTTGTCTTTAGGCTTTATATTAAAAAGCATTGACAAAAGCTTGGGTAATTCAAAAAATGAGTACACTAGATAATGTAGCTCATCTGCGTTGTTCAATTCATCGAAATTGATGAAAATTGATTTTTGAATTTGACAAGCAGAATCCTACTCGCCAGTTTGACGAGCAGCCAGAGTTCATACCTCAATTATTGGGGATTGTAAATTTGTAATTGCTGATTTAATAGAAGCACACTTGCCTTGATTCTTTTCATGTCATTTCACGTGAGCATTTAATTTAATTTAATCAAATTAAATTCAAATCTTATTTCAATTCTTTTCTTCCCTTTCTTCTAAATCGCACTTGCCAGATCAAGTTTCTCTGTTCCCTTCACGTGCCATCAAATGGTTTTTATTTGAATATCACAAAGTTTTAGCTGTCAAACCGTTCCAAATAAACAAATATGAATTGTGGTGAGATCCTATGGAAATAGATCCCGCGTAGAATTAAAATATATGGATAATGTTCCGTAGATACTACATTTTATACTAACTATTGATACATATTTTATTATGCATGTTTATTTGAATTATCATGCATATTATTTGAGTTATTATGCATGTTATATCATAATAACTATTTCAATACAGAAATTAACATGTATAATTATTTCATTATAAAAAATAGCATGCATGATAACTCAAATAATGTGCACGATAATAACACAACTAAAAATGCATAATAAAATCGACAACATGTAATTATTTCATTACAAAAATAATATGCATAATAAAATCTTATTTCGTAGAACTTTGACGTTAATTATTTAGGAAAAAGGGATTAACGATATTTTTACAATTAAATGGTTGTAACATATTAAAATAGCTATAATTCATTTTGTTCAAGCGCGAATAAACATTGTGTAAATTTTGTTGGTGTGTTTGTGTTCTACATATTCTAAGCATAATGATGAATATGCTTAAATACAAGAATTGAAACAAAATAGATACTTAGTAAGATTTTGTTTGAACTCTCTAAAAGAACGATGTAATAATATAGCAACAATTTTTACAATTTTGAAGTATTTAATTTTGAAGTATTACTACTTACTTTATATAAAGAGTTCTGCTACTATCGATATTTATTATATTTTACATGTCTTCTACAGAATCATGTGCTTATGAATATTTAAATTCATGATCTCTTGAAAGTCATTCTAATCAGCTATCACCTTAGCTATTAAGCCATTTGTCACTTATTTTTAATTATTATATTTTGATTGTGAATTATAATAAGTACTACTTGGTATTTGTAAGTGTTAGAAACAGGTTGAACAAATTATTTGTATTAAGATTTAATGACCGTTTAATTTCATTTACTGCTAAACTTTGAAATGGTCGCTTCATCATTAAAACCCATTAAAAAAAAATTTAAAAAAAATAAAATGCCTAAGGTTTATTTAAATATGATTAAAAGATATGAATCTTTGACACCAATATTAAATACTTGACACCATCATTAAAAACCAATATTTAAATATGTAATTCGTTATTGTACAAGATTAAAATAATGAGAGAATGCCTCAACTTTTGAGGAAATTAAAGGATCATCCCACACACAAAATGTAATGTGCCCACAAAATCAGCAAATAAATCATGATCATGATCAACATTTCAAATTTGCTATCTGATGACATCCAAATGTTTTATGAAATTAGACACACCAATTGCAAATCCCATGTCCCCTAAAATTATTGTGAAATGTTTGTTTTTGGAGATGAGGCTTATCCACAATTACAGTCTTTTAATTTTGATTGTATTTTATTATATTTTATTGTATTTTATTTTGAATATTTAAACAGAGAGAGAGAGATGGCAACGGCTAGTCAATGAATAAAGCCAGAAGTTGCGTCACTGATTGCATTTTAATTCTATTGGAAATGTTTTGTCTGTTCCAGTTTTGATACACTTCTCCAGCTTTGTTGCCTCGCCTGCATGCAACTCCAAGAAGACAAAATTTAATCAAAGCCTTTACCAATAACTCAGCTCATCCATAAAGATGTCATATTCTTTCTTTTTTCTTTTTTGTTAAATAGTAGATATATTGGAAAGAGGAGTGATCACTTGGTAATTTTGACAATGAAATTTCAAATAATTAACTTGATACAAATCTGGAAAATAGAAAAAAACATCTGATAATCAAATTTGGTGTAACTTTTAACAATTAATAATTAATGGTCAATGATTGAGTATGAAATAAGAACAGATTGGCAGGTTGGAAGGCACAGACACTCTCTATAGGAGGTAGGTTGATTCTGATAAACTCAGTATTAGCGGCATTACCTACATATTTTATGGCGATGTTCCGTTTACCAAAATGGGCAATCAAGGAGATTGATGGCACACGACGTAGATTTTTATGGCATGGTAACAAGCAACAACCAGAGGGGAGAAGAGAGCTCTATCTGCTCAACTGGAATCAGATGATGCGTCCAAAGGAGATAGGAGGATTAGGAGTTATCAATTTGGAGATGCAAAACATAGCCCTCCTTCTTAAATGGTTATGGCAGTACCATAAACAGAACTCAACATGGTGGAGGCTTGCACCACTTCGGGATACGAAGAAGCTATGTATGTATAGTTTTGGGTTTTTGTTTGGTTTTGTTTTAAATATTTTGCAGGTACTTGCATGTAACAAACGGATCACACATTGTGATTCAGGAATAATAAAATTTAGAGACTAAGACCTCCATCTTTTTCTCAAAAAAAAAAAATGATTGAGTATGAAATGACACTTAAGTCTTCATCAAATTTAAAACAATAATCTATAAAGTTAAAAATATGTCTATAATTCTTTTGGATTTTTAAAATTTTGTCAATCTAGTTGAAATTTAATTGTCAAGATAGTCAAAATACCATTGTCAAGTGATTCCACCCCTATTGAAAATTATAAACAAATAAAACATATAAAGCATAAGTACCATAAAACCTACCATTCCATAAAAGAACAATGAGAAGCTGATTTGTGGGGTCAAAAAATAAACAAAATAAAAAAAAAAAGCATTGGCATAGATCCCCACAGTAAAATCATCTAAAATTTCACCACCGGCTTAAATTGTATGACAGCATGCAGGAGATGCAAATCCCCTTTACAACAACTGTTGCAATCGCTGTGAACCCATCATCAGTGTAAATGTGTCAGATGAATTACAATGTGACCCGTTTATTCTCATGCGGGCTCTAGGTAATCCACATGGATGCGAATCAAATTTGGGTTCGCAGCATGGCTGAATTGTTAGATTGCTTCAAATTTTGTATTATTTATTTGAATTTTATTAAGAATTCCTACTTTTTCAATCATTGACGCGGATTTGGATGCGATACAATGATTTAAAAAGACTGAGAATCCAAATTTGATTTTCAACCCCGCGGATCTCCGCTCCATCCTTCTTATGCAATGCAAGAATACATGTTAAAAAAAATGAGCTAGCATATTTAACAACACGTTTTTATTTTTTTAGCCTATAAAATTAATTTTTATTTACCAACCTAAAATTATATTAGTATTTTATTTTTTATTTTTTGCTGAATTCTTAATTAACTTTTAGTTTATATTTTTAAGATTTTTTAAAATACATTTTCGCATATTAAATCGCATATGAATCTGCATACTGCATATGCGTCATGCAATGATTGCTAACACGCATATTAAAATCTATATTTTACAACATTGTCAATAACTACATCATTGTTCTTCTCTTCTAACTGTCCAATAGTAAAAGAATTACAAAAATCAATCATTTTTTTAGAGGGTGGAGTCCCCGCAGGAGAGCAAAAAGAGGGGAAAAAGAGAGATTTTCAAAACCCTAAACCTAGGTGGGGGAGGCCGCACCGCCGGCCACTAGGACAATCCGTCAGCCTCCTCCCGCATCTTCCTTCTACCCTTTTTCTCCTCCCCCGCTTTCCTCCACCTCTTCTCCGTCTTTTCTCTTCTACCACCAAAGCCGAGAGTGACTAGACGCCGGAGAAGAAAGAGAAGAGGGAACCGCTCAGCGAGTTCTCCCAGTGGTCGCTTCTCGCTCCGATCTGGTCTCTTTTTTGCTCAAAGCCCTCTGCCATCGAGGATAAGAGGGAGGAAACCAAACCGCCGATTCCTCTCAGTAGCTGCCTCTTACTCGGCCTCACACTTCACCCCTCTTTTTCTTCCTTCTCTCTTCCCCTCAACACCACCTGATGGAGTTCTCCTCAACAGAGGCGGTACTGAGTTCCAAGTCTAGGAGGCGGTTGTAAGGAGATAATCCAAACCCTAGCCCTAACCGAAGGAGATCCGCACTCTGCAGCCCTCAGTGGAGCCGTAGCTAGACGAGCAGCGGCTCCTTACATCAAACAGGGCCATTAGGAGGTGCGAGCACCTACAAGCACAACTAAAGAGGATTGTTCGACAACTTTAGCCGGAGATCCGTGAGGTGCTGGTATTTGCCCACAAACAACATGTAAGTGAGGTGTACCCAAGACATCTGATGATGGAAGACCGCCAACGACGGCGGTAGGCCGCAATGGGCGGAGCAGACTGCGAGGAGCGGTGTAGGTCTTGAGAGTCCGGCAGTGATTGAGAAGAATCTCCCTATCTTCTCAAGTCTAGGCTCTACTTGTGTTGTGTTGTGTAATTATTTCTTAGTTTCTTTTTGTTTCGTGTTTTTCCGTTCGTGTTTTTTCTTGTTTCGTGTATTTCTCTTATTTTTTTTCTGTAATCCAAATCATCACATTTATGTGATCATATATAAAATTTGGAAGGCTTGACCTCCTATCTTGTTCTAAAAAAAAATAGTAAACGAATTAGAATCTTATCATCTTATAGAAAATACATCTTATTAATAAGGGATAATTTTGTCTGTTCCATTCAAAACTGAGAAAATATCAGAAATGCCATTCAAAATCGATTTCTTTCATATTTGTCATCCAAAATCTTTGCTATCTTCTTTTTTTGCCACTTTAAAAGACAAAAATGTCTCTACCATGGCTTACTTCCCCTTATGTACCGACACCAATTAACATTTCCCTTCTCAAAATTACTTTCGGAGTCAATTACTACGTCCTTCGAAGCAGCATCAGTGGCTACCTCCTTTTCAAAAAAGACAAAAATATCACTACCATGACTTACTACGTTCAACCCAAGGGGCCAAATTTCTTACCAGGGAGTCAATCCCCAAGTTGAACACAGATTCCATGGCAAATTATAAATAAAATAAAATAGCACACGAGTGGTTTTAGAGATATGGACGGTTTAGCGTGGCTAATTTGGCTCTTTTGAAAAGAAAAGACAACTAATAATTCTATTATGGATTTTGGGTAGGCGTAAATTAGTGGACTATATAGGCCACTGGACCCACATCTTAGCCAACCCAAATTTGAATTAGAACCTCTGATAGGAAAAGAAAGAAAACGATGTTATACCTCTCCTTCAATTCGGCAGCTAACTTGTTATCCTACAACGAAGTTTAGCATTGTATTGAAAGTGACATCTAATTGGAATATAATTTCTTGCACTTGCTACAAAATCAATCAAATGCAACAGCAACAGCTCCAAACCCTCTTTATCAATCAAATTTGTTTGTTTGTCTGTTTGTTCTATAGCAAAGATGATTTTCTTACAGCAATAAATAGTACAACAAACAATGGTGAAACCAAAAGTAAAATGTACGGTAAATATTGGATAGGTGCATACTGATCTTTCAGTTTGGCTTTTGGTGATGTGTAAACCTCTTTATTGTCAACAAATGAATCGAAATACATCTCATACCAGTATCCGGTATCCGGTTGTTCGTGAAAGATGTGTCGATCGATTGCATGCACTTTCATAAAATCCATTGCCTAATTTGATGACAAAATTAACACAAATGGAATGAATCAGGTTATGAAGATAACAAATGTCTAGGCAATAAATAAAGGCTGTTTTAAGTATAATTAATTGATGACATGCTACATTACAGACCAAGAACTTGGATTCTCCAGTGAATTTTATGAACTTTTTGCAACATCTTGTTCTTTGCATATTCTATTTAATGATCCATTGATACAACAGTTCAATAATTCTGAATGATAACTTGAACGTCTGCTTTCTATTTTTTATTATAAAACCATCAACTTTTAAATGTATTAAGAAGGTGCCCTTGGTAAAACTTTTTACATGGTTATTCTAATCCTCTCTGCATGTGGAACATATTCAAAAAAATAAAAGAAAACAATCCTCTAAATATACGAAATACTAAGGTGACAAGGACTAATTGTAGCCAGTGAATAATTTGAAACTTGAATTTTTATCAACAAAGTTTTGTTACCTTGAAACTGAAAGCAAAGTGCATTGCTTTTGAGTTTACCTCAGAGTTTGAGTGATTTTGGAGCTTTTCATACAAGCTTTTGTTTCGCTTGACCTGATAAAATCTCAGTTGAATCACAAACAGTAACAAAGAAAATCAAAATATAAAGTTCATGCAAGTATGCAACATTTATACACAAGCACTTGGAAAGTTGGTCTAATGTAAAGCCCAAGCCTCAATACGAAGCTTCAGTTAATTCCGCTCTAATTAAATTGTATATATTCTAAGTAATTACATATGAAGTCACTAATTTATTACGTTGTCAAAATGTCAATTCCTTACTAAATGAATTGACTACCATATTCAATTCATTTTTGTTCTTTATGATTGACTACCATATTCAATTCACTCTGCAATGTACGATAAATGTTCATATGTGCAATTGCAACTATCAAAATGAAAACCAATTACAAAGATTGAATCAGAAAGGAACAACAATAACCATCATACAAAATATTTAAAATATTATGATTAGATAAACTGTACAAGATAACGGTCGCATAACACACACGCACAAGTCAGGAAATAATGCACCACCATAACTAATGATAAACAGAGTAATGATCTTATTCTTAGGTTACTTTTTCATTGATATGTGACTCTAACTACTTCCTATGTGCTGTTCTCCAGACTATTAATACAAGGTATAGAAAATATATAGAATTAACTCTTGATCTAGTGATAAGAGTAAAGCTCTCTTAAAAAGAGATCGCAGGTTCGAAATTCAATTCTGAAAAATTTTAGATCAAAATTTGAATTAGACTTGAGCAAAACCCCACTTCTTAATTTCTCCAAAAAGAAGTATAGAAATCATATTAAGACAATTAATTCGCAAATAGTATTCGGGATGGACAGAGGCGGAACTACATACACCTCAACGGGGTCACCATACCCCACTCAAAATTCTCAGTTCACTTGGAGTAAATGAAAAATAATCGAAGAAAACATTAAATTTGTAGAGAGGACCTCACAGTAATTTAAAATTATGTTTTTTTAGAAGAAATGAAGTTTTTGCTCCAAGTCTTATTCAAATTTTGACCTAAAATCTCTAGAGCTGAATTTCGAACCTACAACCTCTCTTTAGAAGAGCATTACTCTTAACCACTAGATCAAGAGCTGGTTCTTAAAAATTATGTTAAACAAGACTCCATCATTCCAATTTCTATCCATTATCCAGTGTCGTCCTTTTCTTTTTCCAATCATTTCATCTAGATTTTATTACCATGTCACTATTTTAGTTTTATTTTAAGTAGTTTTTATCAAATCAGTATATGATGACCCCACTATTCGCTACTAGATTGGATGGTACTAGAATAGAATTGCTTTTCAAATATATATGCATGCAAATATGAATTCATCACAAGCTTTAGGTCATTGTTTTTTTCGATTATAAATGAGCTCGAGATGAGCCATCGGCCTCAAATGAGGTAACTTACAAAGAGTTTAGTACATGAGATATGTACTGAAGAAAAACAACAACTCAACACTCTTGAAATTGAACGACTGAATGACTGACTAACACTATAACTAAATCCCTTCTTTACTAATAGTAAAAATGCATCTAATAGATAATCAAAAGACTATTAATATCATGTATCAGCTTAAGATAAGGAACACTAAAGCATGATATATTTAAACAATTTTAATCAAGTAAATCTTCATTTGTGGTAGAAATCTCTGAATCGGATTGCTCTTGGTTTGTATTCATTACTTCTACTGGCCTTGTGTCACACCCCAGAAATAATGACTAGCTTAGGGGTATAAATCTCGCCACGTGTACTTGATTTCAAGTACACGAAAGGCTTAATTGGCCACTCAGAAACACATATAAGATTTATTTATTATACTTAATTTGAAGGAAAAGCACACATTTCACACAGTACATAATCATCCAACAAATACATATATATAATCCAGCGTCTGGATACAAGGTTTTCAGCGGAAGCAAAACAACAGTAAAATACATACTGAAGAGGGCAATCCCATCAAAGGATGTGGGACCGACCCTAGCTAACCTACTACACACTAATCCTAACAAAAAGGAATAAAAGAAAACAAATGAAGTGATCCTCAAAACGGAAGACGCTGGGGACTCCATCCTAGCGCTCTCCTCTGGACAGCAAAAGAACTTCTGCTCCTTACCTGGACCCCACAACCAACCGTGGAACGTGAGTAAATTATAAAAATTTACTCAGTGTGGATTAAGGTCCAGCCTTTGAGATTATATCTGATTCAAGGTTGGACCAATCACATTTATTGAGAATGCCTATATTTAGTTACTACACCTGACTTGTATTTAGTTTAACCATTAATCAATTTAAATAAATAACTAAATCTATCCAAAGAGACGATACGAGAAAGAAACCCAAAATATATGTGCGGAATAGTAGTATATGATAACTAATATGAGAAGGTATCAAACTCCCAGACAAATGTTCAAAGAATCAAATTTTAGAACCCCGGGTGTAGGACTTCAGGATTCGCCCCCTTAGACGGGTCTAGTATGTCAGCCGCCAATCTAACTTAATTCTGAGTTTCCAGAACGAAATGCCCTGGTAATAGCATGAGCGGCTATAAAAGCACACACTCGATCAAAAGCGAACCGAGAAGCCTACCTTACAAAGAGAAAATAATAAACATAAACTCTCGGTCTCAGCCGTCATACGGAAATAAGGAACCGACTACCCGTTTGAGTAACAATAATAAAGGGAACTCCCTGTACCAACCAGGGGCCAAAGGGGAGTCCCAGACTTCCTCTGTACCAACCAGGGGCCAAAGGAGGAAGTCCTTCGAATATTAGGAGATCCCGAAACATCGGCTAATAGAAATATAAAAAACGGAATAGCTCTAATACGTCACATATGACACGCATACTCTAAACTGAGAAACCGAACCTTAATCACTCAAAGGAAGATATTATAATATTATACTAGTAAGGATTTTGAAAATCAAACACTCGAACTGGCACTACGAGCCACCAAGTGATGGTCATCGATGGTGAGCAGTGGTCGAATGTCCTTAGGGACATCCCGAGAAATGGACCCCACGGGCGAAACCGTTTACCGTACGTAATCCATCCTCACGATGCCCCCAGACTACATCCGTCCTAGCTAGACTCACCGGCCCGACTCTCATCACTCCCAACGAGAATATATACATAATATTTGATACGCATCTACCTATAAGTAGTCTAATAGCCTATACGATCCATATAACAGATCTCACGTGCAATATGAATGCAGGTGACATGCAATGCAGGTTGGTCAAAATAGTTGGTTCAGTTACCAATATGAATTCATGACAATTCAAGATCTACGGGCCTGATTATAAATTGTTGGTAATTTGGTACTGCAGTTCAATTTAGGTAAGACTGGTAGGTCCTACAAAGAGAGAAAGGAATATAATCTCCAGGAATCCACACCTGGAAAGAAGCGCTAGCTACTCAATCGAAGGATCTGCTGCGTCCACGCTGATCTCAGCGTCGTATGCAGTTGCGTCAGTCTCGTCCCCTGTGTGCGGGTCCGAGTCGACTAGGTCTCCTATTTATTTATTTCGGATTTTGTTTAGTTAGTCGAAGGATTATTTCTGAAAAGAATTTCCATGAAAGGTACGGGCGTTTGAGACGTCTTTGATGCTCCTAATATAATTTCTTTAACAATTCTACTTAGTCAAATCTTGCGTGCAGTGTCTATGTTGCACGGCGAGTGGGTGCATGAAACACATGTCTCTGTTTCTTGAGGTGTTATTCTAGGTGCATTACTAATCACATTGTTTATTATGACGTCAGAACGATATCTTACAGAACCTAAATAAAGCACATCACGAGGAAAACATGTTATAGAATCAACCACTTTTAGTTGGACTTTTAATTAAACTAAGTAAAGAAGAACAAAAATATCTAATAGTGATGTGTTTACATTAATTGAGTTCTTATGAAAAAAATTTATCAATATATAATATTATGTTTAGATAATTACTTAGTCATCAAAATCAAGTATTTCAATTAGAATTGTGTATGTATTGTATTTAATTTGGATGTAGAGAAATTAATCAATATATATGTCCACACTTATATTACTACTTAGTCAAATGGGTGTTGGTGTTGTCCCGCATTTATTTCATAAGCGTTATGATACTTTATTTGGATTAGTATAATTACTTGTTACTAATTTATTTTATCAACTTTATAATAGCTATTATTATCAAGTCCTAACTTATTCGCTAACATGTCATCATTTTAAGTAAAGAGAATATTTCGTACATGTGATCACATATATTAATATTCTTTAAATTTATGAATTATTATTAGTACTAAAGATTGATTGGTGCATATACATGTACTTGTTTCATCGGTATAGCTCTTATAGATAAGTAGATAAATTGTTTCATATAATAAATGTATAAATATACTTATTTGATTTGAACGTTATCAATATTATTATTCACTTTGATTAGGCTGAGAGGTATGGGCTAACCACCACACTACTTAATCATATCATATGATTTTCTACATCTGGTTGAGTTACTCTCATTGTAGTTAAACTACTTTTTAACTAAATTACTTCACTAATCAATGTTTTTTTTCTTTCTTTCAGTAATACTACATAACGATGTTGTATAGTAGGATAACAAAATATAGTTTTATTTACTATTTGCTTAATTAAAAGATTTGATTCAGAAATAAATTTGTATATCGCCTAAAGTTATTTTCGACCCATAACATAATATTAATTAGCTTTATCTCGGGCCCATATTTCATTAGCTCATATTTTCTTTGACCCAACTCGTGAGATTTAGGATTTGCACTTTTATTCATTTCGAATTTTTAACTCATGTGCCCAACATTTCAAGGGAATAAGCTACCCTACAGAGAGCGAGTAAATCACATAAAGAAAATGCTAGAGTTATTGCATGAGTATTGTACACATAAAACAATATCGGGCTTGTATTAGTTAAGGGGTCAAATGAAATAACGAAGCTTTGTATACCTCACCCCCGGCCAAGCAGACAAGAGGAATAAAATGCACAAAACAAGGGAAGTACAATATTGCCTCACATGATAATCAACATGGATTTCGCCGGTAGGGCAATGCCAACTCAAGCAACAACACATTACCACACAGAAATGATACGACAAAAGTAGAAAGATCACTAGAGTGTACCAGCAATGACACTACCAAAATAAGGAAAAGAAAGTACGAAGAGGCTCGGCCGGAAAATGAAAAAGAAAGCAACTACTTACAAAGAGAGCTTCAAGGGTATGGAGAAAGGAAAGGGTGCCCGACCACTTTCGTTCCGCATTTGTTTAGAACCAGCTCACTCCTAATCAGTGGTGCGTCCCATGGGTGCCGAGTACTCATCCGGTCCCATTCCGTGGCACCGATCGAAAAAGAGAGCAAGTAACGGGGTTAAGGGTGTAAGAGAAATAGGAAACACATCAAGGAATTTTATTTAGCAATCAAAAAGCAAATACTTGACAAGGGGCGATTCATACCATGAAGCATGAAGAGCGAGGCAACAGCTCAGTGATTCAGAAGAGAAGAAGAGGAGATCGACGTGGTTGCGCGAGAATAGCACAACCGGTAAAGGCTCTAGAGTAGAGAGGAAGGGGTTGGTGTGTAGTAAAGAGAAGATCCAACAGAGGGGTTTGTTCGAAGAGGTGGTTAGGAGGTGTGCAGGGAGGTGCACCGAGTGCTAGTATCGGTGTTGGTCTCGCGCAGACGAAGCGACGACAAATTCAGGTGGTCGATGGACTTCACGAGAGGGGGGTTTTGGTAAGATCAGAACGGAGAGAGGGACAAGAGGAGTAGAGGGAGATCGGTGGCAGGTGGCAACTGTTGGAATTTCATGTGTAAGTTCAAGAGGTAGAAAATTAAAATTTTTCTCCTCCATGTGACTCAATACACAAGATCTACCTTATTTTATGACAATAGCAAGCAAAACTACACATAAACATTTCATCAAGCACCTCATGTGCATCAAATAAATAACTAGTAATCTTATTTATCATCTATACAAGCGGTTAAAGATTTATACCTAAAGAGATTGTCAAATCTCTTGGTAGAGAGAAGTCGGTTTCTCTTCTAGATCTCTTGGAAAAACCGTCGTCTTCTTCACCGGGTTTGGAAGCACCTTCCAACCTCTTGGTTCACCTTGAAGCTAAACAACAAACCAATACACCTCTTAGATAGATGGATGTATGGTTTAAAGCTTAGATCCAACCACCTAGCTCTTCATTCTTCAATGGAAAAACTAGTTTATTTGGTGGCTAAACTATGCAAGAGATAAAGAGTAGAAGAGAGGGTTTCTTTTCTTCACACAAGAGAGGAAGATGGAGGGGGCGGCACTATTCACGGCACTGTAGCAAAAGAGAGAAAAAATTGATTTTTTTCATCTCAAACACATCCCTTTATATAGCCAAACCCTAGGGCAACCTTTAGTGCTAATTTAAATTAATTACACTAATGTAATAGCCTTCTCTTGTTACTCTTTAATCATATCTTGCAATGATTTTAAATAAATAAATTTACGATTCAATAATATAATTATATTATTCTATATGTGATATTCATATTATTATTATAATGTTTTTTCGAACATTATATCAAATAATACTCACATATTCTCATAAATTTATTTATCGACTAAGCATGTCATATGATGACATTTTTATTTTATCATTTTATCACATGTATTTTATTTCATATATCTTGAAAAGAAATACATCATATAAAATGTAAAACACTTGTTGTTTCTATTCATTTGGTGTGACCTTACAGAGGATCTATGTCGTCTTGGGATATAATATAAAATATTTTATATTATTGACTATAAGAGGTTCTATCATTACATTATAGTCACCCAAACCACATAGTAATTATTACTTTTCTATCCACTTAAATTTGTGTCTATCCTTGTCTCATGATATTATGAATGATATGCAAAATAGGATCGTGTCATTTTTGCATTATATTCTTTTCTTGATCTCTCAAGTGAATTATAATTATAACTACATTAGTTATAGTGCATGCAATATAATTCCACTTTACCAAGGGGCCCAGTAATATCATAACTCAAATTAATTGAGGGACAATGATAATATTGATACATAAATTTCTCCCGCACAAGTCATAAATAATGAATTACTATTTTATTCCTATCATGAGATAGTTTTTTAAATAATAATCACATTATAAACTTCTCATGTGAAAAATCTATACATCTCATATCTAAGATTCAAAAACACTATGGAAACATTAATGACACAAACACAATCCATATAATGCTCCATCTAATTAGGTCATGTTCAATATATAATAAACATTTTATATATTCATGTCATTAAATGATAATCACTTATCAATATTTATAGAGCTGCAATGTACTTTAATTGACATGACAATCTTATACGATAATTAATGTTCCTCCTTAATTATCTTGATTGTGAACATATTTAAGATTACATGTTTTTCATCTGAAGAGTTCTATGGTTCAAGATCAAGCGCATCTTCTTGAACACTTCTAAAGATATAACATGTTAATCTCAAGGAACAAAAATGTATGATAACATTTTAAATCATGAACAATACATAATTCATTAAAAAAAAGGTAACTTTCAAAACACACATCCTTCAGTCTCCCACTTGTTTTTAAAGTTTCTTATATATACATAACTCATGTACCATAAACTCTAAAGATGGAAAAATATTATACTATCAGTCTTCAAGCCATTCTCCATGGTCTTGCAAACCCATGGACTCGAAGTGAACTTCGCTTTTGGCTTGTGATAGAGGCTTGGTGAAGGGATCAGCTGTGTTGTTGTTTGTGTCTACCCATAATAGTGCAATTTTGCCTTCGTCGATGAAGTCTCGAGTTACAAAGTACTTTCTATCCATGTACTTTGTCTTGTGATGTGATTTTGGCTCCTTAATTTGCGAAATAGATGAACTATTATCGCAAAATAGCTCCAAGGGCCCATCACTGGATGGAACGACGCCTAGTTCCTCAAGGAACTTCTTTATCCAGACTCCCTCTTTGCTTGCCTCTGCAGCCGCCATGACTTCCGCTGAGGTGGTTGAGTCTGCTGTAGTTGATTGCTTCCAACTACGCCAACTCACAGCACCACCATTCAGAAGAAAGACGTATCCAGATTGAGATCTTCTGTCGTCGGGATCGGTCATAAAACTAGCATCAGTATAACCTTCTGCAATGAGTTCTCTTTGACCACCATAGACAAGAAACTTATTCTTGGTCCTTTTCAGGTACCTAAGAATGTTCTTGACTGCAGTCCAATGTTCAGGACCAGGTGAAGCTTGATGACGACTTGTCATGCTCAGAGCATATGCGACATCGGGTCTTGTGCAAGTCATAGCATACATAATGGAACCTATAGCAGACGCATAGGGAACATTGTTCATGTATTCAATGTCTTTGCGTGTTGTAGCACACTGTGACTTGCTAAGTTGCACAGACACCCTCATTGGCACGTTTCCTTTCTTGGAATTTTCCATATGAAACCTCTCCAAGATCTTGTCAATATACACTTTTTTGACTTAAACCAATGAGTTTACGAGACCTATCTCTATATATCTTAATCCCTAAGACATATTGAGCCTCGCCCATGTCCTTCATTGAAAATGTTGTTTTCAATGAGCTCTTTGTTTGCTCCATCAAAGATAATTCATTCCCCATCAATAATATTTCGTCGACATATAAGATCAAGAACTGTATATGGCTCCCACTAACCTTCTTGTATACACAAGGTTCTTCCTTGCTTTGAATGAATCCAATGGTTTTAACCTCTTCATCAAAGCGCTTGTTCCAACTCCTTGATGCTTGCTTCAAGCCATAAATAGCTCTTTGAAGCTTGCATACTTTGTTGCTATTCTTTGAATCTTCAAAACCTTGAGGTTGTAACATGTACACATCCTCATCTAGCTTACCATTTAGGAAAGCTGTTTTGACATCCAATTGCCAAATTTCATAATCATAGAAAGCGACAATAGCTAGCATAATCCGAATAGATTTGAACATGGCAACTGGTGAAAATGTTTCATCATAGTCAATTCCTTGAATTTGACTAAAACCTTTTGCTACAAGTCTTGCCTTGTAGGTTGTCATGTTACCATTCATGTCCATCTTCCTCTTGAAAACCCATTTGTTTTGAATGGCTTTCTTTCCTTCAGGAAGATCAACCAGGTTCCATACTTGGTTGTCATGCATGGATTGTATTTCAGATTCCATGGCTTCATGCCATGCTTTGGAGTCTTTTCTTTCTATTGCTTCCTCGTAGGTCAAGGGATCTTCGGTATCCATTACCAATACCTCATGAAGACCCATATAAAAGTCAGGTCTTCTTCTTTTCCTTGTCGACCTTCTAAGCTCTCTTTGTTCTTGTAACTCCTCTTGAGCTTCTTGAACTTCTTCCACAATTTCTTGCGGAATTAGTTCACGCTCAACTCGAGTTGAACGAACACTTGGTGGAGAGGTCTGAGTCTCTTCGACAAATCTTTGTGAAGTTTGACTATTTGTACTCCCACTGATTAAAAGAGCTTCATGTGGCATTTCACGATCATCTTGAATGACATCATTCATTTCATGATCGGGTACTTGTAGGTCTACTTGAGTTTCCTCAAGTATTATCCTACTGCCATTGCTTTTGATTCTTTCGAGAAACTCCTTCTCTAAGAAAACTGCACCTTTCTTAACAAATATAATATTCGTTGACTTGTGCCAAAAGCTATACCCTTTTGTTTCTCTTGGGTATCCAATGAAGAAGCATTTATCCGCTTTGGGTTCGAGTTTAGTTGACATCATACGCTTGACGTATGCCTCACAACCCCAAATTTTGAGAAATGATATGTTGGGTGGCTTACCCATCCACAACTCATGTGGAGTTTTCTCAACGGATTTTGATGGAACAATGTTTAATGTGTGAGCTGCTGTTTGGAGTGCATGACCCCAAAAATACAAAGGTAGCTCTGTTTGGCACATCATTGAACGAACCATATCAAGCAAGGTTCGATTCCTTCTCTCAGAAACACCATTCCATTGTGGTGTTCCGAGTGGAGTGAGTTGTGGTATGATACCACACTCTTTCAAGTATGTGCTAAACTCATTGCTCAAGTATTCACCTCCACGATCAGTTCGTAAGGCTTTAATTCTTTTGTCAAGTTGGTTCTCTACTTCATTCTTGTATTCTTTGAATTTTTCAAAGGATTCACTCTTATTCTTCATAAGATACACATAGCCATACCGACTATAGTCATCTATGAAGGTAATGAAGTATCTATAACCATCTCTTGCACTCTTACTCATTGGACCACATACATCAGAATGTATTAGTTCTAATAAGCCATTCGCTCTTGCACCTTTCTTCTTGAATGGTGATTTAGTCATCTTTCCAGATAAACAAGACTCACATGTTCCAATTGCTTTACTATCAAGAGAATCTAGAAGATTAGCTTGCTACAATTTCTTTATGCGTTTCTCATTTATGTGACCAAAGCGATAGTGCCACAAAAGTGTCTCGTTGGTATGAGATATCTTGAGTCTCTTGTTATTGATGTTCAACACATGTCTATCATTAACCAAATCAAGCAAATATAATCCATTTGAAATGAAAGCATTTGCATAAAATAAACCATCCTTCGAAATAACCATACGAGAGTTATCTATTACAAAACAAAAGCCATATGTATCCAAACATGACACATAAATAATGTTTCGAAATACAGAAGGAACATGATAGACATCTCTTAAACTTAAACATAAACCACTAGATAAGTGAAGGTCGAGGGTGCCAACTGCTACTGCAGAAATACTCGCACCATTTCCAACCTTCAAAACAACCTCTCCTTTCGAGAGTGATCTCCTATCCTTTAGTGCCTGCACATTAGAAACTAAGTGAGCACATGATCCGGTATCGATTACCCAATCTTGGATAGTTGTGGCTAAATTTAAATTTAATTCAATAACAAGTATACCTTTGGGGCGCTTGCGCTCAACCTTGCCTTCATCCAAGTCACGCTTATACTTGGGACAATTCATTTTGAAGTGTCCCTTCTCGTGACAATGAAAGCACTCAGTGTCAGAACTTGGAGAGTTCTTCTTCTTGCTTCCCTTGGAGGTGCTCGCTTGAACTCCTCCACTTTTGCCCTTGGTTGAGGGATGCGCCTTACTTGTCTTGCTCTTTGCCTTGCCTTTATTCTTGGCAATCTTCTTGCTACTTGATGCGACGGCTAAGACAGATTTTTCCTTTGTCTTTCCCATGTCAACCTCAGCAGTCTTGAGGGCATTATGAAGCTCATTCAAAGTCATCTTCTTCTCATGCATGTGATAATGCATGATAAAATCCTTGTAGGAATATGGAAGAGACCCAAGAATGATATCCTCAGCAATGTCTTCGGGCATCGGAGAATTCAACTTCTCCAATTTCTCCAGATGGCCCTGCACTCTAAGAAAGTGCATTGAGACAGAGTCACCCTCCAACATCTTACACCTTGTGAGTGCGATGGTGGTCTTATAACGCTCCTTACGAGCACTATCAGTGAACATCTTCTCCAATTGAACCATAATTTCCATGGCTGGAGTGTCTAGAAACTTTCTTTGCAACTGATCGCCAAGAGTGGCCAAGATCAGAGTTTGCACAATTCGTTCCTGCTCTTTCCATTTCTTTTGGATCTCCTTTTCTTCATCAGTTGACTTACCTAGATCCTTTTCAACTGGACAATCGTTGTTCAGTATATGTAAGAGATCCTCTAAGCGCAACACGATGTTCAATTTGAGAATCCAATCAGAATAGTTTGACCCGTCATTAGCAAGGGGGTGTTTTTCGATCATAGAACGCAGAAAATTAGGAAGTGTAGACATAGCTACAAAATTCATTTAAGGGTATGTGTTAATGTTCATGAATAAAATAAAATTTGTACTAACATAAATATTTAAAGTTGTTCATTTTTGTTAGTCACACAAGATCCTTTTCAAATAAATAGACTCATCTAAATATTTGTTTAGGTAGGTATCATTTACCAATCATAACTTTTAAGCAAAACTTAAACCTTATGATTCTTGTTGTTTTTCTTTAAGAAATAATAATCCAATTTCTTAATAAAATTCTCTTTCCCAAAATCCAAGCCTAGATCTTGGTGATTTGTTATAAGAAACTCATTTTATTGGACAACAAACATAAATAGTCATTCCCACATAATAAGGAAGAGATGTGCCTCACACAACTCCCACTCATTTATGGCCTAATGACGAAATTATGTAAGTTCCACAATTTCAAGTAATTAAGATCACACTCATGCTTATTCCTAATTACTAGCTTAAAGTGGATAAAATGAGAAGGAAATATATTCTTAAATTTTTCATGGACATGACAAATATATGATGACTTTGATAAGTTTGGTAGGTCATGTATTCAAACAACCGTACTTATCCTAAGCATTTCAATTATCTCATATATTCATAATATTTGTGGGTTGTATGGCTCCCGCTTGCATTCTTGTAGCTCCACCAATCACCTCATGAAAGATACATTTCTAAGCTACAAGCACCCACCCAATTCTCATTCTATCTTTTATAGTATTCTAAAATAAAATAGAAATAACATTTAGAATCCCCAAATACTAAGTTACTAAGTGGCATGCAAGCCATGAATAATTTAATACATGAATGGCAACTTAACATATTTGTCATAATTTAATATTAATGGCACTTTGGGCCGTATTACAATCATTCACACACATCATTCATTACAACACACAAGGCATTGAAATCTTGAGTCATACAAACCCACAATCCTCCTACAAAACAAAGTTAGCATGCATGTGTAGTATTACCACACTATTCAATCTTATTTAGTTAAGCCTATATCTCTCAAGTTCTTAATCCATCTAAATCATTTTAAATCCCAAAAAATGATTTTAATATGTATCTATCACTTAAATGTCATTTCATATGGTCTACTCACGAATTCTTAATGTCTTCTAATATTCATATATTTCAAGCGTTTGAAATTTATATGAAACTTTTAGAAAACATAAATTATTATTGTAGCTAATAAGATTTTAGTTTCACACCACTTTTAACATTACTCATTTTTAATATTACTTGGATGAGTTATAATACAATAGATATTGCAAAATAACCCTTTGTGCAATAATTCTAAATATAAAAAACAGATTTCAAAAACAATTTCCAGTTTCAATCTGCTGCGCACTTGTCAATGTTTTCTATGCTATAAATTGTGTGTTTTGAATTAAATTTCAATTTAAATATTTCTGAAAACTAGACTTAAGCATCTTTCTAAAGATAAAAATAAAACTGGAATTTGTTTAACCCTTTGTGAGAAAATTACGTTTGAATCCAGAGTTTCAGATCTGAAAAACAGATTGTAGTCACCTCTGTATTTTAATAATTTCACAAAATTTCGTAATATTTTTGTATTGCACAATATAGTTTTCTGGAAACTACACTTCATGACCTTTCCAGTGATAGGTTAAATGCAAATATCCCTTCATCCAAATTCGAGATATGTAATTTTGAATCTCAACGAAAACAGAAAACTGGACACAGACATTCCAGCACTGTACCCGTTTTTGTTATTTTTGTTTGTCTTAATAAAACAGTCTAAACTCCCTGTTTTATTTTAGAATCTTCATCCACACATTATAAACCAATGTAGGAATTTTGGATTCATAAAAATTCATGACTCAAATAGTACCAAAGTGATTAAAACCCATAAGAACTTAAAATGACAGATTTATGAAGTAGAAACTTGAGAGATAGTTAACTAAACACTTGTGCACTTAACTTAGCACTAATTAAATAGTATTATTGTCATAAAACAAGCCTAAGCTCTGATACCACTGTTGGAATTTCATGTGTAAGTTCAAGAGGTAGAAAATTAAAAAAAATTTCCTCCATGTGACTCAATACACAAGATCTACCTTATTTTATGACAATAGCAAGCAAAACTACACATAAACATTTCATCAAGCACCTCATGTGCATCAAATAAATAACTAGTAATCTTATTTATCATCTACACAAGCGGTTAAAGATTTATACCTAAAGAGATTGTCAAATCTCTTGGTAGAGAGAAGTCGGTTTCTCTTCTAGATCTCTTGGAAAAACCGTCGTCTTCTTCACCGGGTTTGGAAGCACCTTCCAACCTCTTGGTTCACCTTGAAGCTAAACAACAAACCAATACACCTCTTAAATAGATGGATGTATGGTTTAAAACTTAGATCCAACCACCTAGCTCTTCATTCTTCAATGGAAAAACTAGTTTATTTGGTGGCTAAACTATGCAAGAGATAAAGAGGAGAAGAGAGGGTTTCTTTTCTTCACACAAGAGAGGAAGATGGAGGGGGCGGCACTATTCACGGCACTGTAACAAAAGAGAGAAAAAATTGATTTTTTTCATCTCAAACACATCCCTTTATATAGCCAAATCCTAGGGCAACCTTTAGTGCTAATTTAAATTAATTACACTAATGTAATAGCCTTCTCTTGTTACTCTTTAATCATATCTTGCAATGATTTTAAATAAATAAATTTACGATTCAATAATATAATTATATTATTCTATATGTGATATTCATATTATTATTATAATGTTTTTTCGAACATTATATCAAATAATACTCACATATTCTCATAAATTTATTTATCGACTAAGCATGTCATATGATGACATTTTTATTTTATCATTTTATCACATGTATTTTATTTCATATATCTTGAAAAGAAATACATCATATAAAATGCAAAACACTTGTTGTTTCTATTCATTTGGTGTGACCTTACAGAGGATCTATGTCGTCTTGGGATATAATATAAAATATTTTATATTATTGACTATAAGAGGTTCTATCATTACATTATAGTCACCCAAACCACATAGTAATTATTATTTTTCTATCCACTTAAATTTGTGTCTATCCTTGTCTCATGATATTATGAATGATATGCAAAATAGGATCGTGTCATTTTTGCATTATATTCTTTTCTTGATCTCTCAAGTGAATTATAATTATAACTACATTAATTATAGTGCATGCAATATAATTCCACTTTACCAAGGGGTCCAGTAATATCATAACTCAAATTAATTGAGGGACAATGATAATATTGATACATAAATTTCTCCCGCACAAGTCATAAATAATGAATTACTATTTTATTCCTATCATGAGATAGTTTTTTAAATAATAATCACATTATAAACTTCTCATGTGAAAAATCTATACATCTCATATCTAAGATTCAAAAACACTATGGAAACATTAATGACACAAACACAATCCATATAATGCTCCATCTAATTAGGTCATGTTCAATATATAATAAACATTTTATATATTCATGTCATTAAATGATAATCACTTATCAACATTTATAGAGCTGCAATGTACTTTAATTGACATGACAATCTTATACGATAATTAATGTTCCTCCTTAATTATCTTGATCGTGAACATATTTAAGATTACATGTTTTTCATCTGAAGAGTTCTATGGTTCAAGATCAAGCGCATCTTCTTGAACACTTCTAAAGATATAACATGTTAATCTCAAGGAACAAAAATGTATGATAACATTTTAAATCATGAACAATACATAATTCATTAAAAAAAAGATAACTTTCAAAACACACATCCTTCAGCAACGCCGGTGGGCGATCTCGCCAAGAGGAGTTAGGGTGGAGGGTTCTAAGGGGATGGAATCCCCCCCCCCCCCCATTTCTTTTTCTCTCTTTCTTTTTTTCTTTTTCAGTTCTGGACAGGAAAATAAGAGGGGAAGGGAAAAAGAAAGGTAATGAGATGGGAGAAAGAAAGAGAAGAGAAGTGACGGGGAGAGAGGTGCATTTATTACGGAGAGAGAGAGAGTGCCTCGAAAAAGAAAGAGGAAAAAGAGGGAAGGTGTCGGGATGAGATTGTATGTGGTCTAGTTTTAATGTCTCTTCGTGTAACAGACCATTCTTACAGTAGTCCCGACTTGCCTTAACCCGTTTCGATCGGTCAGACAGTATTCGTGGGGTAGAGGATCGGGGCGCAGCGAAAAATTCAAGGAACCCTCTTTAAGTGTGTCAGTTTGTCTATTTTGTGGCTTTGTCTGTGTCATCCTTGGTGTAGCCAATTGCTGCACAAATCACGCAGGATCCGTTGGGTCATACCGAGTGGCAACATGTACAACACTTGTCCCTTTAGTATTTTTAATTAAGGTTTTGGTGATAATCTGGGTTATGGCACGTGTAGCCAATAATGTAGCTATCTAGTTTGCACTCAGACTAGGTCATGCGACTCGTTACATTATTTCAGAATTTAATTTTGTTTATTAAGATTATGTAAATGGGCTTATTAACAGTTAAAGGTAGCGATAATTAGCATAGCTTCAGTATGCTAATTCTTAGTTTCATGATTTATTTATGCATACAGCTTCAAGCTTTTATATACATTTTAATTTGCATGTTTTCTTTCACTTAATCAATACTTTAGAACTACTTACGTATCACGTTAATCTCTTTTAGTTACCAATTGTTTACTTACTAAATTCTTGACCTTATTAACTTGTATCCTAATTAATATTTGTTTTAATTCATAGGTACATCATGTTACTTTGAATTATTTACTCCTTTAAATACGGGGCTTGGTTAAATAAATATTCATTTTTAGGTGTTTCGAGAATTTTGTAAGTTACAATTTAAGAAGTTTTAATTTTTAGGTATTTTTTTCCAACTAGATTAGAGTTAATATTTTAGTTAATGAAAATTTTTGTGATTAACAAGATAATTATTTACTAATATAATTGTCAAAAATGATGGGTTTTACACCTTGCTTGTGCAGTAAACAAATTGGCCACCTGACTAGGACTCCATGTCCAAAAATTATACAAGTGCATAATAGAATGGTATATTGTGTTAGCAATTGAGGGTGAAGAACCTTTGAAAATTATATTATTACGTTCATTCCAAATTATCCATGTAAAAGCTGCCATGAGACAGCCCCAATGTTGCAATGATGTGGAATTGAATTTAGTGAATGATATCTATAAATTGTCCATAGAAGTAAAATCAAAATTAATGCCAATTGGATTATGGTAATGTATTCTTTGCCAGAAAGAGCAACTGATAGGACAGTGTAAAAATAAATGATCTACACTTTCTAATTGACCACATAACACACAATTAGTATTACCATCTCATCCCCTTTTACATAAATTATCCCTTGTCAAGATCTTATTATGTATGGTTAGCCAAAGAAATAATTTGAATTTTAAAGGAATTTTTAATATCCAGATAGTGTGTTGCATATTATATCTGACACCTTCAAAGTTTAAAAATTCATACATGGATTTAACAGAGTATAGTCCACTGGATTCTAATGACCATATAGAAGAATCTTCATCAGTTGTAAAGGTAATAGAATTTAGAATGTTAATAATCTCACTCTTTTGTTTTCTCATATCATTAGTAAGACCTCTAGTTAAGTGTAAGTTAATATAGCCTTGATTCCAGATTTGATTAAGTGTTATGGTGTCAGATTTAGCTTTTTGAAAATTTAAGGTATAAAGTGGACAATTATTATACCATGGATCTCTCCAAAAATTAATTGTTGTACCAGTGCCTATTATTCTTATGTTACCAATTTGAATATAATGATACAATTCACTAATTCCCTTCCAAAATGTTGAGTCATATTTAGTGAATTTATTGTATTTAATCTTTATTATGTCTTTCCATAGACTTGTATATGGGTGGTAAAGAAAGAACCAGACTCATTTACACAACAGAGCAATGTTCATTTGTGTTAAATTTAAAATATCCTATCCTCCAAATTCTCTTCTCCTGCATATTTTTTTCCATTTAACTAAGTGTAATCTTTTCCTGCCATGGTTTTTAGTTCCTAGCCAAAGGAAGGCTTTTCTTTTTTTATCTAATTGAATAGAAACTCATTTAGGCATTTTGAAGATAGCAATATAATATAGTGGAATAGAGGATAAGACAGAGTTTAAAAGAATTAATTTACCATCAAGAGAAAGTAGTTTTCCTTTCCATCTTGGTAGTTTTTTGTTGATTTTTTCAATAAGTCTCAACCAATCATTTTTTTGTAGACTTTTTCCAATGCAAGAATAACCCCAAAGATTTTATTGGCAAGGAACCAAGTTTACATTACATAATGTTAGCATAATAATCACCTAAATGTGGAGGTATATTAATTGGAACAATCTCAGTTTTTATAATTAATTTTCAATCCAGATATGTTTTCAAAGAGTTTAAGGGCCCATATTAATTTTTCAGACATTTGTTTATCTGATTTAATGAAAATTAAGGTGTCATCTGCAAATTGTAAGTGCATAATTTGTTTACCATTTTGTAGTGTAGGTCCTAGACCAATGAAATGTCCTTTATTAATATCATTAGTCAAAATTTGCCACTGACAGGTGGGCCTCATAAATCTTAATTTTTGAACCTGGCTAACTAATTGACAACTTCTTTTATTTCTTTCGGGAAAAGAAACATCCTACCCAATTCGGCCTACAGAGACTACAATATTGACATGTAGGTCCCAAGTGTACAGAGAAGACCGGAGTAACTTCCCAATCTCTCCTCTCCTATTCCATAGTTCCTATTGCATATTTCTATGTAGACAACCGTCCATTTTAGATCGGATGACCAAGGTTAAAACCTAGCCTATTATTGCTTGCCATCTTGTTTATCTCATTATTTGTTCAGATGGCCAAGGTGTTCGATACAGCTTGAATGCTCCATTGAATGCCGGAGGGGATCTAATGCGGCCAAGGAGATTTTGGTAATAACCAAAGTAATAAATAATTAAACTAATTACGAACCAAATCATCAACGATAGCACATCCAATTAACCCCGGTCTCTTCTCTTTTTCCCAAAATTAGCTCTCCAAACTACACCTCCTCCTATAAATGCTATGTGCCTCTCCTCTCTCTCCCCTCTCCCTCCTCCCCCCCCCCCCCCAATTAAATCCAACCGCTTTTCATTTCTTCCAATTTCCCCAATCCCCCAATTGCAATGGGAAAGATCCGTTCTTTCTTTCGTCGACGCTTGGGTTCCAAGCACCGTCACCACAATGTTCAGGTTCTCACCCCCACCAGTCCGACCTCCTCATCATCCTCTCTTGTTGCCATTAACGACGTTGTCTCCACAAGGGATATCCCTAGCGTCGAAGAACTCGTTCGCATCTTCGAACTCGAGCGCATCTTCAAGAAGTTTGACAGGAACGGTGATGGTCGCATTAGTCGTGCCGAAATGGCTGAGATTTTTGGCAGCCTCGCCCAACCTGTCTCCGACAAAGAGCTCAACCGCATGATGCGAGAGGTTGATGCCGATGGAGACGGCTTCATCTCCATCGATGAGTTCACTGATCTGATGGCCAGTGATGTAGATCAGGCCGCGCATGAAGAGGAACTGAGGCACGCATTCGCGGTTTTTGATGTCGATCGCAACGACGCGATCTCGGCCGAGGAGATCTATAGGGTGATGCGTATTCTTGGCGAGGCGGCATCGGTTGCGCAATGTAGGAAGATGATCGATGGAGTCGATCAAGACGGAGATGGTATGGTTTCCTTCGAGGAGTTTAAGATCATGATGGCAAAAAATGGAGGCAAGATAGGTTTTCCTAGGAACAGTTGATCTTGCCTGATTCATGATTGAATCTCCTTTTTGTTCATTTTTAGTTTCTTTTTTAATTCTGTTTTCGACGCATCGATTTAGTTTGTTTCCCACTTTTTAGAGCATCTACATTCCTTAAACTCTTGGAGTTTCTAATTTGATGTGGCAGTTTCTAAATGAGTTTTAGAGATGTAGATGAGTTTCTTATTTAGAAATTTTGTTCAAGAGTTTCTTATTTAGCAACTATGGTTTAGAGTTTATAAACTCTGACGTGGCATAATCATTGGCTAAAATTTATTTGTCTCTCATGGTATTGATAATATTTGCTGACGTGGCGATTTATAAACTCTAATTTTTCAGTTTTAGGGATGGAGAGTTTAGAAACAAAAAAAAATTAAATTTCTAAAATTGATGTGGCAATACTTTAGAAACTCCAAGAGTTTCAGAGATGGAGATGCTCTTAGGGATTTGATGACAGGCAAAGAATGGGTGGTCAAATGTATATAGTTGGGTCGGGATTATAGTTTTAATTATGTTTCACCTTTTTTAACTTTTGATGATTTTTGCGCTAATTATATATATGATATATCAATAAACAATAGTTTATCAATACTTTTTAGAGTAATTCTCTATTGTGTGTTTCTCTAATGTTGTCAGTGTGAATCATCTTTGTATTCATATATTGTGTGATGGTGCTAACTGAAATCTGTTATGGGTTGATTTATCATGAATCCCGCATTCCAAAGCTTTATCATATCACCCACCACAATGATATATTTTGGCTTCATGAAATTATGATATATTTTGGCTTCACATTCAAATTAAAATTTCGAAATTCATGTTGTCAATTCAAACCGTCCAACGTGATCTCTATATTGAAATCTCACTACAGACCAAACTTTTTTTATTTTCACTATTTTTTAGAAAGGTGAAAAATCGATCATATTGAATGATCCAAAAATATTAGATTAACAAACTTTTTATCTCTCTAAAAAATAATAAAAAATTCAGATAATTGTAACATTTGGCTTATAGTGTGATTTCAATATGAAGAATACGCTGGACGATTTTGATCGATAATTTAGATTTAAAATTTTTAAATTTAATATGAGGCGGAAACTTGAAGCGCATAATAATAGGCTAATAGCACAACTCTGTATATATCACATATGAGTCTGTATCTGCTGTTATTCTTTGGGATAACAAGACCATGTTATTCTATTATCTTCTGATCGATCCGATCGTCAGATTTTCACGTAGATGAACGTACGGCACAGATGGGCTACACGAGGTCCGATGTATTATATATTTTATCCGTTAGATAAAAAATAGACGGTCAGATATGAGGAAAACAGAATCCTGTTATTCCTATAATAACAGCAGATATGAATTCTATCATATATATATATATATATATATATATATATATATTTCATCGTAATTCGTAACAGTGAGCTGTTAATGACGAAGCACGTACGTCGATCTACAATGCATAATCACAAAACTTCACACAAGTTTGAAACAACGGGACGAAACTAATTGTAATACCAAAAAAGAAACAAATGTGAAATATGCTGATCAACCAAGCATTTATGCAATATGCCATTCACAAACAAAGGTTACTGTTTATATCCGGAACTTAAAAAAAGCACAAAATAAGAAGTTAATTAGAAACAAAATAAATAAAAAAATTGGCACACGCACAAGCTAGCTCCCTCATATAACAAGTGGGATTTTGCTCATATGTTTGATAATTAACTAGAATAGTACTAATTAGTAAATTAAGGACACTTGGGTCCTCCTCTTTTGGTCTTCCAGTTATTGTAACAAGGACATGATGCTTTGTTTCCATATGTACCGGGAGGCACGCATAGGCACGTTGAGCAGCATTTCTGGCAAAAGAACATGCATGGTTTCTTGTATGCTGTGGCTGAGCATCTCGCCGAGCATCGACTCTGACATTCTACATTGTAAAGAAATTAATCGTCACGGGTTTTAATTATGTCTGTTTCATCAGACTTGGAGCAAAGACTTCACTTCTTCTCAAAAAAAGAATTATATTTGTTTCATACAATAGCAGATGCGAGGAACTTAGACTATACCAGTAATCAACCTTTTCTGATTTTATCATTCATTGGTCTTCATACAATAGGGGTTTTTTACTTCTGGGTCCATATAGTTGCAACAAAACCAGTGCTTATAACTTTGCCATAGATGGATATGTGCTAATTTTTCTTTTTCCTTTTTTTTTTGGTGAAATTTAAAGAGAGATGATTGGCATACTATCTTAAAGAAAAAAGAAGGAAAAAGGAAAAAGATATACACTACTTGCAAAGGAATTGCTAATTACCTTGTGGATGTAGGCTTCCTGGTGTCACTCCATACTACACATATATTAAAATAAAATTAATTAATTATTAACATAAAAAATATATACACTCAAATTATTGCCAAAGTAGCTTTGAATAGCATTTTCAGAAAAAATCTGACTTTGTCAGTGTTCTTTGTCTGCTTGATTAAAAAAGCAAAAGAATGACAACAGCGCACCATTTTTCAGTTATGCATAAATGACTTTTTTTTTCTGAAGCAAACAACATAATTTGTATATTTACATAATTAAATCGTGAATGCATATTGTGTAATTACCATTGGAAAAGGCTGTGGAGCTGGGGCAGAGGCGTTGCCCGGTTGAGCCGTGGGGCCAGGAACGATCTTAGCCTACATCCAATATTTACTATCAAATATCATTGTACGATTACCGTGATTACGAATAAACAATTATAGCTGATCAATTAATTACAACTAATTAAGCCTGATAAATCTATCACATCTAGTTCAATTTGGCAAAATGATTTCTAAGTTAACAGAAGAAGAAAAAAAGAAGAGAAGTTCACTATTTGTTATCTGATGTTCCCATTATAACTAAACAGCTCATGCTTATGTTTGATAAAGAATGGATTCACAGTGTCTAGAAAAATAAAAAAGTTTATTCATAAAAGATTAATTGAACTTCACAAAGCAAGGGACAAGGAGAATTAATAAGACCTGGCTTTCTCCACAGAGAAGCAACAGCATTATGGCAAGACTCACAATTGCAACTCTGAATTGGCTTCTCTCCATTGCTGCCTCTGCAATGCTTCTCTCAGTGGCAATTGAGTTCAGTACTTCAGTTAAGATCCCATCAGTGCTTGGTACTTGTATATATACATATACATAAGTACATAGCCAACTTTTTTTGGAACATTTTCTTCCAAGTACTTTTGGGGAAAATGAGGATAGCAAATGCAACATAATCCTATTTCCATGTGCCAATTCTATAGCGGGTCACCATATATATGCCTGAATATCATAAAAAATAAAAGAACGACTTGTGAAGATTTAATGCGAAATAGTTTTGTGTCCAATTAGGTAATTAAAACTAAATATGAAATGATACCTTTTAATTTTTAATTATAAAAATTAGTCGATTAAATATTAATTATATTATAGAAATATCATAAGCTACATGCACACAAAAATACATAAAAATTACTTTATTTTGATATGCATGTACAGTAAAAAAAATCAAACGCCCACGCCCAAATTGTACTTTCTTAAATCTTTTTATACCTATCAAAATAAATTAAAATTCTGTAAAAAAAAATTATATGCGTATAATTACGATGCCCAACATAAGCTCATCCAACATAAACAAAATTTGACAACGCCGTTGATCAGTCATGCATTTGCATTGAATCCCCCACTAAAATTATTTAGCAGTTGAGAAGTCGGCAATGCAGTGGCAGTTGGTACTTGGTAGGTTAATTTTGGCGCGTGGCAGCTGAACCCATATGGCTTTACAGGGCTCTGGTAACTGGTAAGGGCTTAAGGTTACATGTGTTCTAGAGATACTTTGGTCTAGTCTGGATTTGTTGTTTGCTTGTGCACAGCACAGTACCATAATGGCCTTATTTCTTGTTTTGCATCCTCTTGGCTTTATTTGTTGGTTGGGACTTGGGACATTGGTCACTTGGGATAATGAGGTGTTTTGTGCTTTTCCTTCCTTCGATTTCACCTCCTTATTTTTAACCTTTTTGAACTTTGTATCTCATATTTGATTAAGTTTGTGTAGTTGTCACTTGTTGTATCCTTCCTCCTTTTGCTTTTGGTTACAATGACAAGCTAATAACAGGAATGGAGATTAACCTACTAAGTTGGGTATTTTTTGTTCTCGTTAGTTTAATATGCAACGGTACATGCATCATTAAGACAAGTGCAGCAACTTTCTGGGTTATAGGCATGAAAACTGATCCTTAATTAAAAAGAAAAATCTGAAGTTGTGACAAGAAGGCACCTACAAAATTGCAAATTTCTAATAAAGAAACTTTAAGCGTGTGTGTTTACAGTGTATTGTTTTTCCGAAATCTCGACTGAAGCTTCTTAGGTATTTTAAAGTTGAGTTTATCTCAGTTTTTCTATTCCATCTATTCTTTCTTTTGTACATTTCTTTGCATGTCGGTTCACAAGCCTTTGACACTATCCTATAATGGCACAATCCTGTGAACAGTGTGAAGTGTGAACTGAAACTTGCCAACCTTTCGTCTCTTAGACTGAAACTTGTTTCTCTCGTGACCAAATGGAACAATAAATTGGTGGGACCAAAATTATTCAACTTCACTGTTATTGACAGCACGTACAGTATTCTTGGATCCTTTTACTTGCTATGGAATGTATCAAAGTTGGAAATTAACTTGCTTTTTTTACAGTTTAGAAGTGAACAGTAATGATGATTCGGCAAGATCTCAAGATCTCAATTCATTTTTTATTTTTGATTGCTTAGACATCAAACGATATTACAAGAATGCTTGATGCAAAAGCTGTATGTAAAAAGCTCATTCCAGCAAAAAAAAGGATACAGATACAGTTGTACTTTAAATAATAATGTAAAATTACACAGGTCAAAAGGCATAACTTTTTAATTATAAGCATAGCATGCACAGCTTATCCCAATCGTTAGTTCGTTACCCAACATTAAGCGTACATAAGCTTTAATGATATCACTTGTATGGAAATTCTGTCTAAGATCCATATGACCTTGAAAACACCCATCACTTCGCAATTAATCCAGCCATAGAAACAACCATTTCACCAAAAAATGTTATTTAAGTTGATCATGCCTCATAGGTGTTAACCAAAAATGGTGGCATGTTACCATTTAAACAAATAGGTCCGAAACAATTATTTAAGGGTTCTACCAAAAGGCACAACTTCACAAGCCCCCTGGAAAAAGAACCATCTCAACAGTCACGCATTTAACAGCCTACACAAAAAGTTTCTAACCCAGCAATAAAAATGCAAAACAAACACTATAAAACTGATAGCGTGCTTTTCATGTCACATGTGAAAAAGGAACATTACTCTTTATATAATCTCATTTTGCCTGGGGGTGTGAGGCAATGAAATCTACTGCTACTTGGATAGAGTCGATCTTGTCAACCTCATTGTCAGGAATTTCAAACCCGAATTCCTCCTCTAGAGCCATCACAATCTCCACTGCATCCAGACTGTCTAGGCCAAGATCCTTTTGGAAGTGTGCACATGGTGTTACCTAGTGAAGCATATCACAAAAGGGCAATTTGGTCAACTTCACACACATTTCATTCATCCTGAAAACATGTTTTTCATTCCACAGTATGTGAAAAATTGATAAATGCAACAGAACCTTTGGCATGAGAGTATAACATAATTGCTTTAGTCAGAATAAACCAAGTAAATGAATTAAGATATGCACAATAAATTAAAGAACCGAATCATTTAAGTGCTGAAAGATACAAGGTGGAGGTGGTGCTAGGCCATGCTTTTGTGTCTTCAAAACATCACACCAACATCAAATGCACTTTCAAAAGTGTTTAGGTCACATAATTATCCTGGTTTATAGCTACAAATCTTTTCTGCAGGTCTTTTAGGGCTACATATCATACTAATTAAAACATGTTTTAGTTGGAGAAAGGATTTTGCAGTCTCACCACACCTACTTCAGTTATGTTTATTTTTTGTTTAAGATTGTCTATCCGGAAAGTATAACACTTACTAAAGTGCAGAACAGGCTTCTAACTTCAGCCAAATACTTGTTACTTCAATAAAACCACATAGGAGAGACAAATGATGAAAGTCAGTACTAGAAGTTCTTTCATGAGGAACATCACTGAATGAACAAATTAAAAGTGCTTGCATTAAGTCCTAGTTTTCTTTCAAGTCATTTATAGAAACATAAGCTCAGTGGCGGAGCCACATGCAACCAGGGGGGTCAGCTGCACCCCCCTGGAATATTTTTTTTCAAAAACGACTGTGTATTTATTTATTTTTCAAGAATGAACATGTATTTGAAATATTTTTGAAAAATGACCATGTATTTGCATTATTTCGAACCCCTTAAAAAAAATCGTAAATCTTTAACCCCTCTGACGAAAATCTTGCATCCGCCCCTGCATAAGCGTTTTCTTTATCCATGGCAACATTTGTTCACATCATTTTACATCTATGCCACTTGGCAGTTAAAAAGTACTAACTATAGAAGCGACAAAAAAAATCTTTCGTATTTGAAGTACAAAACTAACATCTTAAAGGGACCATGAACAATTATCTATTATTCTTTCAATGTAAAAATTCAAATAATTATGCAGGAGATGTGACCGATTAGTTGTTACAATCTCCAGGTTCTGGATACATAATCCAATCATTTATTTCTCTATCCCAAATCTCAGTAGTAACAGTACCTCACAATAGTTTTTTTCTTTTTCAGATTAAATTATGGCAATATTAGAAGACCTGTGCGTTACATTAAAATGGCAATGAAGATGCAAAAAGCAGCTAAAGATTTAGATTATTTAGAGTGGAAAATCAAAATGTTAACTTGCATATTCTTGCACTGTCAAATTATCTACATCTCTAATTAGAACTAAAACATTTACCAAAATGAATAGCAGAACAATATACTTTTCATCCTAGAAGAAAGAAACAAAACAAAATCAAGGGCAAAAATACCTATCAGTCACTAAATCTGCAAAATAAATGTAACTACAGCAATATGATATCATTATTAGACTAAAACCCTAGATAATTAAGCACAACAACAACAAAGCCTTTTGTCCCAAACAAGTTGGGTAGGCTAGAAATGAAACCCATATCAGGTTTCATCTTCATAAGATTGGCTGAATTTTTACGTTGGCTCGCCAAGCCTATCACAACCCTCCTCGGCTCCTCCTATCCGGACTTGGGACCGGTTACGATAAACACCTATCCAAATACATCATTATTATATGCATATCCACAACTGCAATCTAGACAAGACAGAACGATAAATCCTTTATCCAAATTCTAAAAGGCATATTTACCAACAGAGGAATCCAACCGAGGTAAAACCCTAGATCAAGGCAGAGAGGATAATAAAAGCTGAGATTTATACCTTAGAGGGATCGACCTTCTGGAAGTTTTTGACGACAGTGACGATGCGATCCGCGACCTCACCTTTGTCGAGGAAGGATCCCTTGACCTCGTCGGAGAACCCGCGCCTAGAGACGATGAATCCAGCGGAGATCGGCGGCGAGACCGACGGAGCTGACACCGCCACTCTTAGATGCCTGAGGAGAGCGTTCCTCACCACTGCCGCCGCCATTGCTGGATTGAGAGAGAGAGAGAGAGAGAGAGAGGAAATGTCGTGGCCGGATGCGAGACGTGGAATGGAGAGAGTGAGTTAGGTTTCCAGTGATGAGGGATGACGATGAGATGATGGGAAGGAAATCCTCTCTGGACTCAGTTACGACTAGGGATGTCAGTGGGACCCGATTCCTCTACCGCGCGGTACCGACGGACCGTCCAGATTTACTGCGCTGTCAACTACGGACGGCCCAAATTTGATTCAGGAAGTCTGATATTATAAAGTTTAGCTTGCACGAATCTTGATGCAAATTAAAGGCTGAGATTTGCTGCGCGGCACGCACAGTGACAGTGCCGCGCGGTAGAAGATCTCGTTCCATGTCAGTGGGCTTACCCGCGGGTATTTTGTCTATCCCGCGACCTATCCGGTCCGCAGAAATATCATATCCGACCTACTCGGCCCGTAGTAATGGACTTAGAATTGACAGCCCGGCCTACTCATGAGCATCACAGCCCGGCTCATGGGCTATCCGCAATGGCCCGTCCAATACTCCAGTGCATCACATTACCACATTTTTTATTACTGAATGTATTATTTGTAATTAGTGAATTGTAAAGTTTGTAATAATTTCAGAATTTTCTATTCATATTTATTGATAATTTGATATCATAATCGGTCCAATCCAGTCGGACCTCACATCATATAAAAAGATACAATATAATTCATTGTTATAATCGGCGCATGGGTAGCCAATGGGTACAACTTCACAGCTCATGGCCCGCTCCGGCCCGCCCATAGGCCCGGCCCTACCCGACCCACAATGACAATGAGCCAGGCGGGTATAGTGCTTGGGCCGGATAGGTATGTGCGGACCGATGGATCGGTGGGCCAAACTGTCATCCCTAGTTATAACGGAGTGTTGTCTGCACCCAGTTATTCTGAGCCGTCTGATCATAATCTAATGATTGTAGATTAAAAGCGCCTTCAAAATAAATAAAAAAATCGCTTGATCCGATCTGAATATCTTTCTCGCCTTTCTGCTCTAATCATCATTTCGCTTAGAATATGAATCAAATTGCTTGCCTCTCTCGCGATTACCACGCTCTTCCTCTGGTGATCATCTGGATTTTTTTTTTGCGCCTCTCTCAATTGGTATTCATGCTACACACAAAAATCTCCATGGTACATACATATATCGCTTGGATTTGACATTTCCAGATTTTATCTTCCAACTATGTTGAAATAAACCTGGAATTATATGACCAAAGTGTACCAATTGAGATTAGTTGCAATTGAAATTATCTTTGCAGCAATTATGGTTCAATACTGGTTCTTTGTGTAAGTAGACGTTATCGTGTTCAACTACTTAAATACAATTATTATCATAAGTACTACTAATCATCTTTAAAATTTCGATAGCAAAATTAAAATTACTAAAAGAACATTAAAAATCTTAGAAATCAAAATCTTCACACGTAAATCAATTAAGAGATTACATACCTCTTGCCATGTCTAGCTATAGAAGAATACTTGAGTTGTTCTCCGCAAATCGTCAGAAGAATCGCAAAGTGATTTCTCTTCTATTTCTCTTTCTAAGTAATGACAATTTATTTTTTATGAAAAATTGATGAAAAGAGTATCAACCTTACATTAAAATTCATATATTTATAACTGTTTGTCATTAAGACAATTCTTACAGAGTAGATGTATACCAAAATATGGGACGTCAGTGCAGAGGTGCAATTTGCGCCATATGCTTTAGATACATGCACCATTTTATTATAGAGATGCTATTATCTACGCCTCAATCAAAGAATGTGAAATGAGCTGGAATGAGATACATGTACTATTTAATTAAAAGATGCGTCACAATCAAAGAATGTCAAATGCATGCATCCTTTAATATGCACATGTTGCCTTAAAATACATTGAATATCTTTAATCTATTAATTATTTTCAATCAGATTAAATCGTTTAATCAACACACATAATTAATGAAGCCATTTAATTAGTCCAGCCCATTAGTTTTATTTGGACCATATAATTATTTTCCAACACTTTTTTGTACTGTATTGTACATATTTCGAAGACCCAGTCAAGAACGAGCTGACGACTACAAAGGAAGCGGTTGATTGCAGTCCCTGAGCCTAGCTTGTAGCAATTCGACTTTCACTTACTTTGCATTGAGAAGAGAAAGAAGGGAAAGACAGACAGCATAAAGCTTCATAAGCTTTATTCTGGAGCTTGTTAACTAGTTAAATTTTGGTCAATACTGATTCTCTTTGAGTAAAAATAGAAACTGTGTGCGAAGTGAATATTTGTGTGCTTGTTTTTGCTTCACTTTTCTATTTATTTATGTATGTGTAATGGCTTCTGATGTTCAATGAATAAAAAAGAGCTACTTGATTTTTTTTTAATTTACATTTGCTTCTTGAATAAAAAAGAGCATCGAAGGAAAGCACAGCAGTCTTTAGCAAATTATAATATTGAATAGAGTTATATCTTTGTTAATTTAGACATTTGAAGTATTCTAGAACCTATTGTGTCTATCAATGAACAGCGAGCAGCGATCTTTGTCGACACAGGCAAAGTAATGAAGAGTGGTCAGCGATTTCTTTTAATTTTTAGGATGCTTTTAATCTACAATCATGAATCATTGTATTTTGATCGAACGACTCAGAATAATTGGATGCAAACAGCACCCAGTTATAACTAGATCCAGAGAATTTCCTTTCGGGACAATATAAAGTGTTGCGAGGCACACGAAAATGAAACCACATAAAAAGTTAGAACCTTTGGCCACAACAAATCTAGGAGATCCAAGAGTAGACCCCCACGTTATGAGTACAAACTAGAAAGAGACCAATGTTAAATATTTTTGTGAGCTTCTTTTTAATTTACTTGTAACTAGATTGACTTGTAAACATATTTGTTCAAAATATAACATAAATTCAATTAATTCAGGTACTAATATCTACAAAGGGAGAATATGGTGAAAGTTCCAAAAATTAAAGTTTGGACTATAGATTTCTACCTTCTTAAACTCCAAAGTCAAATCAAAAGGCAAAAAGTCAAAAATAAGAAACAAAATGCATCTGCTTTGTTGATGCAATCACCGATTTTTTAATAGAGAAATTTAATAAATAAATTTTAAATAAAAAAGATTGATTTCGAAATTTGAAAAATGAAAAAGATCGGAGTTGTAACTCAAAAAACTCAATATCAATTTATTTTCAGATTTTGAAACTTTTTTTGTATGACCTTGAAAAATATAAAAAATTACATTTATAATTCTAATTTCAAATCTTTGATGATAATGATTCTATTTTTAACGTTTACATTCACATATGTTATCTAGTCGCATGTGTTGAGAAATCTAAAGCACTGACGATGACAATGCAATTCACAATCTCCAATGAAAATTTATCTAAGTTCAATGACAAAAAAAAAATATCACCAAGTAGTTATTAGTTAAACTCACCAACCATCTTGATGAACTTTAAGAACACCCTAATTTTATTAATGTAAGAGTTATGATTAGTAAGTATGTCTACATGCTTTAAAGTCAAAAAAAAAGAAAAGAAAAGAAAAGAAGAGATGATTCAATTCATTAATTCAATAATTTAAATTGTGCACTCATGGTGTCTACCTAGCTCCAGAATCGTATTTTCTTTGAATTTTATTTTTTTCGCTCTCTGTGAAGTTTGATATGGATCGTCAGATTAAAGATCTGCACTCGACTGTCAATTATATGATTAAGAAATTTGTATATTATTAACCCGAACCGTTGATCTTCGGTCTAATGATTCGAAACAAAATTATTCTCTCAGTCGAACAAAAAGTTACGCAGAAGATTTCATTTCACCTAACCTCTTCCATTTACGACTTAACTAGTTAATAGCAACAAAATTCTCCTCTCTGTCGAACAAAAAGTTATGCAGAAAATTTCGTTTCACCTAACTCCTCTCATTTACGACTTAGCTAATAGGCAAGTCCTATCTAGTGCAGTAATAAAGAGACTTCTATTGAGTAAATATGAGTAAGTTCTAAAGAATTTTTTTTAGAAGAAATTTCAAGTTTTTTTTCGAAAGTCTACATCAACGAATAAAAAAAAAAGTCGCCAACTAGCACATAATTTGTTAAAATGGCAACGCTGCCAAGAAAGCCCAACCCAAATTTTACTTCGGAGAATTGAAGCAACTTGAATTTTCTAGAGTGATATAAAATATCTAAAATCTAGGTGTATCTTTTGAGTAGTATAAATAGAAATCTATACCTCCCACCTAGACATCAAGCAAATAAAGCAAAGCAAACAAATACAATCCACTTGTAAGAGAACTTGTAAGAGAGAGTTAGTAGTAGTTAGAATGTTAGAAAATATTAAAAAGCTAGAAGTGTAGTATTTTGAAGATACAAATATTTAAATAATAAAGACTGTAACAATATTTTTAAATATTAATAAAATAATTTGTTTATATTATTGCCTTCATTATCGACACAATAAAAACCTCTTACTCGACTACAGTTCGTTGACCTTGCGACTCCCGCCATGGCCAAATCTCATCTATTTCTCTCTCTGCTCCTCTTCCTCTCGCTCCTCTCTAGTCCCTCTCTCTCACTCCCCACCTCCATTTGCGTCATAGGCAGCGGGATCGCGGGCTCCTCCCTCTCATTCTTTCTCCAAAACCAAACTACAATACCTACTTCCGATCTCTCCATCCGCATATTCGAACGGCGAGGTCACATCGGAGGTCGCACCGCCCCGGTCAACATCTCCGGCGACTTCTTCAATGCTGGCGCATCGATCATACACGGGAAGAATCTACACGCGGTCCGGTTCGCTGAGCTCCTCGGGCTGGACCGGGCCGATCCAAGCGGGTCGGATTGGCTTGGGATCTGGGACGGATCGGATTTTGTGTTTAAAACCCTAAAACCACCACCCGATACCAGTTCAGCGATTTACAAGTGGTGCTACGATATTGCTGATACTTTGTTGCTGTTGAAGAGATATGGGCTTTCTCTATATCGAATGCAGCAATTTGTCAGTGTAAGAAATATTCTACTACTCTATCTCTCTCTCTCTCGTAAGTTCTGCTTTAGGAGGTGATGAGGTTTGGAATGAGTGATGTTTGAATTGATGGCACCAGTAATTAATTGCATAATTTTGACTTAATTGAGCTTAATGATCAAGTATGTTCTGAGTTTTAACCATGCGAAAGAATTTATTGATAAAATTGGCAAGTGAATTGAAATAACTGTTACTGGTGGTGCTACTGCTACTGCTAACATGTTCTCTTTTCTTGCTTGCAGAAATTATTGAAGAACTTCATGCTATTCTACAAGGAGCCAGTGGAGAGGCCGGTTTTTGAGACAGTTGAAGAAATGCTAAAGTGGAATGACCTCTATGCCCTTTCTCAAAGAACTCTTGAACAGGAACTAATTGATGCTGGTTTGAGTGCCCGTTTAATCTCTGAGCTTGTTACTGTAAGCATTTCCTCATCAATGTTTGTTTCTCTTTTGAACTTTATTTTTTCTGAATTCCATTAAAATATGCAATAACTATAAACATTTCTCAAATTGTCAGTTACACTCAAGAGTCTCTCGGATGGTTATAAACAGCACAGAATCATTTAAGATTTACCCTCCAACTGAAAAAATGTCTAAATTGCCGCAGATTTATTTGCCTTCAATTTTATGTGTTCATGGCATGATCACTTAAAAATTAGATTTAGGTTCTCTGTTGGTTGTAGTTCATTGTGGCTTTAGAAAGCTAGGCATAGATTAGTCCACACAGGCAGTAGTTGTGAGTAATCCAAAATACAAAGGCAAGTTCAGTTTTTTTTTTACAGTTTAATAACTCAGATAGTATCCTTGTGCAAATACTTTAGAATCTATGGTTTAGGGTCTTATTGTTTGGGATTTAACAATCCAGACCACATAGCATGATAATTGAAATAACCATAAGATTTTTATGTGACAAACCAAATAATGTAAACACTTAACTTCACAATCTGAATGGTGTGACTCTTTATTTTTGTATTCATAAAAGGCGATAACAAGAATCAACTACGGCCAGAGTGTGGCCATGAGCGGGTTAGCAGGTGCGGTCGCTTTAGCTGGTTCAAATGCTGATCTCTGGTCCATTAAGGGGGGTAACTGGCTGTTACCCAAAGGATTACTTGAATTAACAAAACCTACTTTACATCTTCATGAAAGGATAGAATCAATCTCAGATAAAGGTGATAATTATGTGCTTACATCTGATATTGGGGAGTATGAATGTGATGTAACTGTTATTGCCACTCCCCTGGATGAGGTCAATATTACGTTTTTGCCCCCAGTTTCGATTCCTTATAGAAGGATGCAGCATACTTATACCACCTTCATTAGGGGACTTCTAAATCCTGTGAGTGCATATAATTCCCTTATTTCAGTAATTACTAGTGTTATGGCTGCTTTTGTTGTTGTTGTTGTTGTTGTTTTTGTTGTTAGTGTTTCCTTTTAATACAATTACTAGTACTCATTGACCTCAATTGGAACAAACGTAATAATTTGAACAGCATACATGGTATTTTTTGTAGAAATATTTTGGTCTCAGCTCGGTTGAGGAGATACCAGATTTAGTTGCTACTCTGGAGACTCCTGATGTACCATTTTCAAGTGTAAGTATCTTGAAGAAGTATGGTGAAGGAGACTTTGCTTACAAGATTTTTGCCCGTTCTGAGCTGGACGACCATTTGCTTGATCAACTTTTTAGGTAAACAGAAATTACAATTAAACAAACGACATGTTATCTTGATGTTTTATTTCGTCCTTTATCCTTGTCTATTTCTGTTAGTCCATTTTTTATTTATTTGCTGATGTTTGACCATCTCCATTGACTTTTTTTTTGAGTAAAAGTGGAAAAACCGCCTGTTTCATTGAAACAGTAAAACCATCTCCATTGACTTGTTAACTGGTTTTTCATTTTGGAACTTTTAGATTAATTGTTTAAAGCCTTGTTTCTAAATTTTTTGTAGTGTAAGGAAGGACACAGTTCGAATAGACTGGCCGGCTTATCCCCATTACAAAGCCCCAGAAAAATTTGCACCATTTTTATTAGATCAAAGGCATCTATACTACATTAATACATTTGAAAGTGCGGCGAGTTGCATTGAAACCAGTGCTGTTGCAGCTGAAAATGTGGCAAGGCTTATAATATCTAGGCTTTTGCAATCTTCGACTCATCAGAATATAAAGCCATTGCCTGATTCTGAAAAATTCCTACACACTGATCTTTGAATGGTTAATGATTTGTTCTCAATCTTGTATGGAGTTTTCCTCCAATGTTATTTTTAAGAGCGTTTCTATGACACTCAAGGTTCCATGACCCTTTTTGGTTATTCTTTTGTAAATGCCCTCTGTTGTACATTAATAATTAACTAAATTAGCTTTTACTGTATTATTCTTAACAATATGCTGTTCACTGTTCACTGTCAACTACTCAATGGAACTTGCTCATAATTGCAATAGTATAGAACTTGAAATGGTCTCATTGAGAATGTTTTTTAAGTATACTGTCTTTGCCATCATTTATTAAGGTGGAAGGGAAGGAAAGGAAAATTAGGGGTGAATGCGAGATTTTTGCTTTTGGTATTAATTTTAAAGATGTAAATTGAAGCAAAAGGAAATGAATGATGGCGCTAAAAAAATTTAAATGATGATAAAATGAAATTTAATTGTAAAATTTGTTCCATTGTTGCCATTGGTTCGGTCATTTGAATTGTGTCGTTGATTCTGACTAGGTTTTTGAGATTCAGTTTTGTTTTTTTCTCTGCTTATTCTTCTCTGCTCATGGGGTTTAGAAATGTTGTCGTGATATATTGATATTTATAGTTCTCTAAAAAAAATTTATGATAATATTTGTACGGGCTTTTGGATTAACGGTAAAAAAAAATATTAATTTTGCCTACTACAAGATTGGTACGTTTTTAAGCTTTATTTTTTCAAAATTTCTCGAACGAAGTTGCAAAGAGTTGAGATTTTTCCGTATGCAGGATTGAACTTTTTCATCTTTACATAATTATGTTGCATTTCATCGCATTTATTGATGGGGAAAAATCAAGCAATGTTTTTTAGGCGAGCAACAACATTTCTCATTTTTTTATTTTGAAATTTAATAACATTGCCATTAAACATCGAAAAAGAATTCAAATAAAAAATAAGCAAGAGAATTTGTTAAGAATTATTGTTGAGAATTTTAAATTTAAGTCATTACAACAAATCAAATAAACAATCATATCCGCCACAAAAGAAAAACGGCCTATAAATTTCATGCAACTCTAAAAAATATATATGGACAGGATTGAATTACTAAGAAAAACGGTCTATAAATGTTGCGTGCTCCCACTAACAAATTTCCAACGGGAAAACAATAACAAGGCAAATAAATTAAACAGCTTTTGCAAAGCTAACATTGATGCAAAAATGTAGAGCATTTGCTAAAATTTGTTGAGAGAAAATTTTAAAACTTCCTGTCTTGGTGACTTTGATTTTGTTTGTAAGTATTTATTTAAAGAAAATTACATGATGCATGATGCATGATGAGATCCTCCTTAAAAAATGAGAGAATTGTCAAGTCACCTCTTGTTCTCAACCGGTTGATTTTTATGTAGTTGGTGCAGCATTAAGATCAAACGTTCCAAATTTATCCACTTCCTTCAAAATGTTTGTTTCCTATATTTTAACATGCTTTTGTGAAGCGGGTCACTGGCATAGAAACAAATCGCTGTATACTGTATTGCTTCTTTCGTGAAGATGAAACGTACTATCAAGCAAATTAGTAGAGACGCACACGGCGGGTCCCACATGAGCAGTTATGGACTTGTGGCTTTTTCTTTTGTAGGTAACAATTATTTATCGATGTTATTATGAATATTTAATTGAGTTATTATACATGTTATTTAAATTATTATGCATGTTATTTTTCGTACTGAAATAATTATGCATATTTTTTTGTGCTGAAATAGTTATGCATATTATTTGTGTTATTATGCACATTATTTGATTAACATGCATAATAATTTTTTCAGTAAAAAATAACATGAAATAACATACATAATAACTCAAATAATATGCATAATAATTCAATTAAATGTGCATAATAACATCGATATCGATAATCGATATCAATACTGGAACATTATCCTATCCCTATTATTGCCCACCACTTTCCACGGGATCATACGCGTCAGACAAATCTTTGCAAGGAAAAAATGCTGCAAATTTTTTATCCAGTTAAATAGCTGCTATCATTTAGTAATTAATTAATTAATTACAAATTAGCAATCTAAGACATGAATTCTATCTTTAATTGGTGCCATATCAACTATTTAAATAAGAAAAAATTTCAATATACTTCAATAATTTGTATATTCACGGGCTCGTCATAAAAAAAGAGATTGCTAAAAATTGATATTTGTGCAAGAAATTTTGTTCAAAATTTGTCCTTCAGATTTTTCTCTCACTTTTAAAATCACAAATGATCTACTTTTTTTTTACAACAAAACATTAGCGGAACTAAAAGGTAGTCAAATGATTCTGTATTGAATCTTGATGTCAGTATAACAATCACAAAAATAAAATAAAATAAAACTATAATTATTATAGATATCATGATGGAATATTTTATACATATTATGGAGGTTGGATATAAATATTCTTAATAGTTTTCTCTTTTATTCTAAAAAAAATCAACTGTAGTCAAACAATCCGGAGCAAAGACCGGACAACAACTCTAGTTTAAAAAAAAATAGGATACATTTTCTAAAAGTTACTAAATTTTGTATCAAATTCATATTTGATCATTGAAGTTTGAATTATTAATTTTTTATCACTGAATTTTAATAAATTTTCAAATGTAGTCACTTCTTCTTTATTTTTCATCAAAAAAATTAACGAAGACATAATGCCTATTTAACAGTTATATTTGAAAAATTAGTTACAAAGAAGATTTGGGAGAAAAAAAATATGCTTTCATACCAATTTTCCATTAAAATTTGATGAAAAAAATGAAAGAGTGGCTAAATTTAGAGATATGACAAAATTTAGTGACTAAAAATAAAAAATTCAAAATTCACCGATCAAATATATATTTAATACATAGTTTAGTGACCTTTCATAAAATTTATCCAAAAAAACTAATATAAAGTTAGTTGGGAAGTACACATTGCTGATGAAAACTCACTCTCATCATATTATATTTTTATTTTTCTGTTGGAAAAAAAATATTGTACTTCAAATCATTAGTATTTAGTAGTACTTCGAAAAGTACATTGGCAATTTGGCACTCATACCACAGATACCAGCAAAGAAAATTGGATTTTGTTGCTAGATCTCTTTTAGTTGTTTGTAAGAGAACTCTTTTTAATTGTTGATAGATCTCACAAAGTATATCCGAATTTTTTATTTTCTTTTTACTCGATTGGAGCAAGTTTCATCATTAATCCATGCGAAAATTCAATTCATATAGAATCACCAACCAAAAATAAAAAATAAAAGAAAAAATCAACAGGTCAACTCATAGAAAGAAAGGCAACCAACCTCTATGCTCTCATTATGGTTAGAAAGAGGCTTCATTTGACAACGTGATTTGCACCTTCTCAAATCCGCAACAACTCAACCACTCATATAAAATCATAAATATTTCACAAAATATGAGAAAATCGAAAGATGGAAACAATTTATACCATTATGGTTTTGGTCCTCTGAAGGAGGCCAATGAATACCACAGAAAGGAAACCAGGGACTCTTTTAAGGAAAATATTTTCAGAAACATACTACTAATTATCCATTCTTACAAGTAATGAAAGAACACAATTAACCTTTATTTCATTCAAGTCTCATTTAATTTCTTAACCACATAATGCCGCTCAATAACCACTTAGTGACGCTCACTACATAGATCTAGATTCCAATTTATTTACTCAAAAACACACAAGAATAGAGAACCATGGATACTGACTGGTATCCCAAATACCCAAACCACACAACTACAAAACCCATTGGCCATTGCACAACAAAAATATTAGCAACAAACACTTGCCGTACCCGTTGAACCCTCAATTTTCATTGGAATTACCTCCCAAACCTTCACCCCCCCACAATTTCCAAACCTGTTCGGCACTTTTAACCCATTTGCCCCAATTCCAAAATCCAACTCACCGCCTCCTTCATGTTTTGCCTCCACAGTTTGAACGGACGCTGCATTAGCCTTCCGCACCTCCAATGCCCTCAAACGAATTCTCTCAGCTCTTGCCCCGATTGTCTGCCCCAAAATTGATGCACCCAGAGTAATTGCCATGGCTAACTTCGGCATCAGAACGCACTTCCTTAACATACCAATAAACGGTACGGCAGCGTGTACTGCTGCAAACCACTGAAGTGAGAACTTGGTGGTATGTTCTCTCCACACACCAAGTGGTATATTTGCTGCCATTCCAAGCAGTGCAATAGCTAGCATTTTTGCCGGAAGGGGTTGGGGTCGAAGGTTTTTCACGAATTCAGTGCGTGAAAGAGCTGCACGCACTGCTACCACGGCTGGGGGGCATTTGAGTTTTAGTCCTGGTGGAGGTTTCATGAGCTTTGTGACTAATGGTAAAATATCACCTACAGCTCGGTACGATTTGGCAATGGGGCATTGACCTGACTCGAGCCACTCATTGCTCAGCGCCTCATGTGATGGCTTGTTACCTCCATTCTGGAAATTAAATTAATTAATATTGACAAGCATCAGCAAAGTCAGCATAACAAAGGAGGCAAATAAAACTAAAACAATACATTGCCATACACCATACACTAGTCTAATAGGAATGAATATATCACCAATAGTAGCACATAATAACAAACAAATACCTGGGAAATCGGTTCATAGTTAGACGCCTTTTTGTTTTGCTTATTCCACTTCTTAGCAAAAAAATCAAATGTGAAAGGGCCACCAGTTCCCAATGGAGAGAGGCTGATTGTGGCAGCTCGAGCAGCTAGTGGGTCAAACTTGGGACTTGTTTCTGTATTTTCACTTACATGGTTCTTACCAAACCCAAAGGATCTTCCAGCAAGCGGCACGACACCATTTTGACCATGAAATAGACTAAATGCCACTTCAAAATCGGGTCCATCCTCAAAGATTGGGCCTTTCGCTCCTCTAGCCTTCAAAAATCAGACAAAACAAATTACTAATTCTGTTATGGTTTTGAACCCTTTCGAGTTACAAGGTTAAAATCAAGGTAAGTCTGAGTATGCTATTAGTATCTGGTTTCTAAACGGAGAACTCCTTACAGGAGTGGGGAATCTGGCAGTGGAGAATGAAAACACAGTAGGTTCATTGATGTTTCTCAGAAAGGGGCACTTTTCAATTCCTTCTTGAACAACTGCATCATTCGAGCACTCAGCAAAAGCCAGTTTGAAGATTGAATCCATAACAGCCTCCTCGAATTGAACTGTAAATAGATAAGAAGATCAGGCAGTGTGCTGTTTCAAATTTCAGATTATTGAAGGTACATTGGAGAGAAAGAGAACACAAATTATGAGATGTTGAACAATTCCACCAAATAAGTTTTACATGGTTACAATTGAAAGTAAAATATAAAATTGAATTAACATATAATCAGGTAGTTATCATTTATCACAAATGCAGGTATGTTCCAAGACAACATGGAGCATAGTATGTTAGAAAATCAAAGCAAATTCCATGCCAGTTTATTTCTCAGTGAAAACCTAATTGCTAAAAAACCTTGCTACTTTTTTTTATTGAAGTAGTTGGATTATGGTTCTCCAGGTCTAAGGTTAAACCGAGGTTTCATTTACTAACTTCATCTCTTTGCACTAGAAAGGCAATTACACAATCACGAGAGGCAAACAGGAAATTACAAAGATTGCAGGAATTATACTGGAAATTGCGTAGACAAGCAATGTGGCCATACCTTTGCGTTGCACCTCGAGAGATAACGGAGGAGAAGGCTTGATGTTGTTAGGGTTAGAGACTCGGTGTGGAGAGAAGGCGAAGAAGAAGATCAATTTGTAGAGAAAGTGAAGCACAGATTGATTGGTTATTGGGAGCTGGTTTATTAAAGACACGAAATCAACTCAAAAGGGAACGAATAGGGAAGAATTGAATCGCGTGGAAGGCACGATGCTCGTCTCTCTCTCTCTCTCTCTCTTCTTCGTAACTGCGCTCTTGCTGCTACCACAAGTTCTACACCGGCTGTTCCGGTTGCCAAGCCCAGCGTCACCGCTTATCACCGGTCCAAAGTGTTATGTTATCTCGCTGTACCCATCCAAATATTTAATTTGCTTCTTTTCATTAAAAACATACGACTTTGTTTGTTTCCACTTTTCCTTTATTAATATATTTATATTTTCACTTTCTTAAATGATGAACTTGTTATTTTGTGTTAAAATGTTCCAAATTAAATAATTTATTCTTCTTTTAGGTTATTAACTTAAAACTAGTTATTTTTCTATGAGTATAGGAGTCAAAATTGAGAGTTTTAGCAAAGATTTGGGAGTCAAAATTGAGAGTTTTAGCAAAGGTTTGAGAGCCAAATTATGCATATGTAATATTTTTTGGGGGAAAAGTAAAATCAGATTAAATTCATTTAATTTGAAAAAATAAGGATCAAGTTTAACCCATATAAGTTCGCCTCTGATCTCAACAAATGCAATAATAAATAAATCTGAGAGAAACTCTACGAATGTATTAGTTTCTAATGCATCACAAATAAACAAAGCATGTGAACGAAAATTCAATGACTATCCAAAAAGTTGTTAACGTTTTTCTGTTTTTTTTCTTCTAGCAATGAAATATTAGGTAAACACAGTGGCGTAGTCAGGATTTTGGTTCAGCGGGATCCGTCGGAGCATAGGCGCGTCGACGTGTCGGAGCATGAGCGTGTCGACGTGTCGGAACAAAATGCGTCGACGAGTTGAACCAGTGGCGTAGTCAGGATTTTTTGTTGTTTTTTTTAACTAAAATCAACTTGAAAAATAGTGTGAATTTAATGTGCAGTTTCAATCATTCTTTCTAGTGTTTAAAAATTTTCGTTTGTTATTGCACTATTATATAACTAGATACTAATTAGTACAGCTCGTTATACGTAATAGATCTAAACTAGTTAAAACTTTATATAATTATTCCTTTCTATGAGCAATCAGACTATGAGCAATCATCTTATCAGCAAGCTTGCTGTTATCAAAAATCTGATTTCAGACTGAGAAGAGATTACCAGACTGTTATCAGCAAACTTATCAGCAATCATCAATTTTTCAGCATTATCAAACTACCAAGTACCAAACAGTAAAGAGAGAAGTCAGAGAAGAGATTACCAGACCGCCAGACGGAGAGAGGCAGAGAGCAGCGAGGCCGGCGCGGGCAGTTTCTGAGTCTAAGAGAGGCAGAGACAGCGAGGCGCGAGCAGTTTCTGTGCCAGGCGGGTCACCACTCGCCAGTCGGAGAGGCGAGAACCGTGGAGAGATGATTTCAGACTAAAATCAATCATAAAACAAACACAAATTGTGCTTCAACTAAATTTTCTTAGAGAATACAAATGTGATTTCAGACTTTGACCAATCACCAATAGAATACTTAACCAAATTATTCAACCAAATTATGCAATATTTTTAGCATTTTCAGCAATCTGATTTCTGAAATCTAACTCATAGAATATTCAACCAAATTATCAAGTATCAAACAGTAGAGAGAACTCAAAGAAGAGAAGAGATTACCAGACGGAGAAAGCAGCGAGCAATTTGGAGAGGTGAGAACTGTGCGTCTGTGCGCGAAAAGTGGAGAGTTGGAGAGTCGCGTCAAAGGCTTGCAGGGGCTGACAGTTGTGCCAGAGACGACTGTGCCAGAGATGGTACTGTGCGAGAACTGGTACTGTTTGTGCGGCAGGCTGACGGCGGGGCTGCGGTACAGAGACGAGGGTGGGCAGGGGCGCGAGCGCAGATCTGTGTGGGAGAGATGAGGCGGGGCTGCGGGCTGATGGTTGTGCGAGAACTGGTACTGTGTTTGTGCGGCGGGCTGACGGCGGGGCTGCAATACAGAGACGAGGGCGGGCAGGGGCGGAGTCGCGGATCGGCGAGTGGCGACGCAGAGCAAATTTGTCGAGTATCGCCTGACTGTCGGGGTGGCTGTCGGGGTGCAGAGAGAAACAAAGAGAGACATAATTTTTTTTTCAGATGGGTCCCTGAGGTTTTGAGAGATTTTGAGATGGGTCCTTGTAGTTTTTATTCATTACAAATCAGTCCTACTGTAAGGGATCTCAACTTTTCAGGTGGGTCCATGGACCCGCAAAAAACACTGTAGCTCCGCCCCTGGGTAAACATATGATTTGGCAACCTACCATTGTGTAATAAAGGTTAATTAAAGGAGCATTATATTCAGTGGCGAATTTAGAGACTTTTAAGTCTAAGCATAATTTTTTCCTTACTATGATAATGATAATGATAATAATAAAATAATAATAATATTATTATTATTATTATTATTAGCACATTCATATTTTATTTAGTTGGTTCTCATTTTTTGTTTCACCTGATCTTCATGAAATAAAATCTTAATCATCAATGCATTTTTTATTATTAGCCCACATCAATAATTTATATCAAAGTTATTCTAATTATTTTTTAATTTTTTAAACTAGATCTAATTGCATTGAGACGATTATATATATAAATTATGTTAGATTAATTTGAGCAACTTTGATAGCATATATACATGGATTATTCTTAGTATTTTATTTTATATAACAACTTTTTCTATATTTTTATAATATACGTATAAATGACAAGATCATAGACAAAAGATTTATATTTTAAGGACAATTTTAACATATATAGTACTTTTTGACGAAAAGTAATTGGCCTTAACCCTTAGGCACACAACTTTGTGATACACCTAAGGGTATAATTTCAAATTCTAAATACAATTCTTATGTAAGATAGGGACTAAATTGTGAATTTTCCAATTTAAGCAATACAAGCAATTCAATCAATTCGATTAATACACTTCTCAAATTGGTATAGCTAACAATTAAGTGGAGAAGTGTAAATACCAATTTGACTTAATTAAGTACTTAATTTGCATAAGTGTAAATTAAAATATTCAATCCTTCTCAAGTAAATATTTACAATTAAATTAAATAGAGAAGAGATTAGAAAGTTTAAACAAATAGAGGTGCATGATATGTTGACGGAGTTCGACCAAGCCTACGGCCTAATCTACGTCTCTGGGTCTTCGATCCCTCGTCTTTGCGATAACAAGATCGGTCCGCTTCAATAACTCAACAAGTTCAATTACAAGGTGGAATCCAATCTTCTTTACACACACCTGTAAAAAATTGAACCCAAAAGCACAAGTTGAAATCTAGCTCTTTGCAACACGAAGATTAGAGACTAGACCCGAAGAGTAAATCAATGTGACACACAAGTATGATAGAATTAATCTCCTAAATTTCTCAAAGGTATAGATCAATTTAGAGTATAAATGCTTGAGAATTTATCAATAGATCCAGCAAGATTTATGAATCTAATAGAGTTTTGGTGGTTGTTGTAAGTTTGTAATTTAGAAAGAGACAAGAGAGAGAGAAAGATTGTGAGCAGCCTCCTTTTATACAACTCAAAAATCTAAGTTAAAAACTATTGTCGTAGCGAACCGTTATGACGGTTCTCAAAATGTCATGATGATTGACACTACATTCCAAGGGTTTTTTATCGTTTGAATTTGGCTTTTTCTGACATTTTGCATGTAATTAATATTCAAAATAATATGAACAACATGCATAATAACACATTTATCTAATATAATTACATTCAACTCATTCTGAATAAAATGCATAATAATAATCTGAATATAAACACTGTCAAATGCATAATAGTACAAATTGCAGGTATAATAACACAATTAACATGCACAAATTGATTAATTAAATTATTATGCATATTATTCGAACTATTATGCATAATAACAACAACAACATGCATGATGACCAAAATAACAACAACAATATTTCATTGAAATCGAACTGAACGCGTTCAGTTGGTATTGATAACTAGATCAATGACTAAATCGACGAAACATTTTCCTTCTTGAAAACTCTCTAAAGAGTGCGCAATTACCCATGCTTTATTTACTCTCACTATTTCATTGAGATATTCATGAATTAATTCACAAACGATTGAAATCAATAAGTTCGTGTTGATGACTGACATTCCACATGTGAGATTTTGTGGGATATTCAACCCGATGGAAAAATTTTGCCTACAAAATGACATTTCTTTTTATCTTGAGATGAAGTTTTTCTTTTCTTTTTTGTTTTTAGACCTGCATAACGTGCGTAACGATCAAGAAAGAGAATAGTTGCGTTAATCATTTTGTTTAATGAACGATTAAAAAATTTTGTTTCGTTAATCGTTTTGTTAAAAATAACGATCAAACTCATTCTCTTCATTTTTCATCTATCTCCTCTCTCATCACACTAAAGCAAACCAGGAACTGGTGGTGAACGATTCTAATCATATACCAGAATCAAATCATTCATATCCTCATTCGAGCAATTTTTCATCTCATCTCTCATCACCTTATGTCAGCATAGCGTTATTTTCTGAAATCAAAATAATTATAACAATACACAGTCACAAACGAAACTACGAAACAAACGATCACGAAACAATATGTTTTCGTTAACCGTTTTATTATTTAATTCTATATTTTTTTTTCATAATCATCTCATGCCCACTAATTTAATTAGTGAAATTTCACACTCGTAAATTTTCATCTCACACTAATAGAATGCAAAGGAATGGAGTAAATATTTATTTTTTAAGAAAGTAGGCCAATAATTATTAATGTGTGTAATAAGCAACTTTTTTTATAGAATGGCTGAAACTGTTATTGGTTCTCTCTGATGAAGAATTTATTACCTTACTAATTTGCCCTTTCACCCTAAAATATAATTCCGACTAACAGTCCTCTATTTTTAGTCTTCCACCCGTATCATCCTAACTAAATTTGTCAAAAAAAGAAAGATAAAGAGTCAAAAAAGATAAAAGTGGACAGTTAGATCTCGCGCATTATTCTGAATGTTTTCGTCCTACACACTACCCTGAATGTTATGCACAGAATGCATGAGGTGCATACTAAATAAAACAGATATCTAGACTAAATAAAATATTTGTTCATACTAGTTGAAAGAGGTGTTCATACTAGCTGTTTCAAGTCTGTTTTTTGCATTATTTCAAGTCTATTTTGTACATAATGCATGAGGTACATACTAAATGAAACAAATGTTCAGATAAGTTGAAAATTATATTCATACTACTGAAACAAGTATTTATAATAGATACACATCTATATTTTCATTTTTCTCCTTCTTTTTCTTTCTTTTGTTAAAAAAACAACCATGGTGAATACAAAGAAAGTCAAAAGTAGTTTCAAGGTCTCATGAAGAAATCTTTTGCACATCGTAGTTGCCTTTCATCTTCGTTCTAAGATCTGTCATCATTTCTTCGTTCTCAGATCTGTCGTCACTTCAAACATTATCTTCGCCTTTGACATTGTTCTCATCGTTTCTAACAATCTCTCCTCGAAGAGAAGATAAGAAAAAAGAAAGAACGATAAAAGAAAGAAAAAGAAGAAGATAAATGCAGTTGAAAGAGAAAGACATAAGTATTTACAAAAAGAATAAGGCAAAATAAGGATAAGACAAAAAAAGGAAAAATGGTGGGGGACAAGAGCGAGAGACTGAAGGTTGAGGATTAGAATATTTTCTCCTAAAATATATATAGGAGCTGATATATCGATCCCGTACATGACGGGTCCAATTGGATTCAGTTTGCATGTTTTATGTTATTATGCATGTTATTTTTTTTTTTATGCATCTAATTGACTAAGCTCAACTAAAAATGGGGATCATACGCTCATCCATGCGGACTGGGCTAGTCCAGTTTCATTCAATTTGGAAATTATTGTTGTTATTGTGCATGTTAATTTGATTATTATGCATATTCTTTTTATTATTTTGCATGTAATTAACATGAAAAATAATATGAAAAATGCATAATAATACATTTATCTAATACAATTGGCATGCAACTCATTCTGAATAAAGTGCATAATAATAATCTGAATATAAACACTATCAAATGCATAATAATACTAATAACATGCATAATAACACAATTAACATGCACAAAATGAATTTTTGTAGTTATTATTAGAGGTGGATCTATAATTTTTGTCAGAGGGCTTCAAGAGTTACGATTTTTTTTAGGGGATTCAAAATGATACTTATTCTTAAAAAAAAAAAATCATATTGTAAGCCTATTTTTAATTTTTTTTACAAATATATGGTCAATTTTGAATTTTTTTTCAAGAAGTTGCAACTGGTCACTGGACACACGTGGCTCCACCACTGATTATTATGCATGTTGTTGTGGTTATTATGCATAATAATCAAAATAACATGCATAATGACTACAATAATATTTCTTCAGAACTCAACTGAATTCGTCCAGTGCGTATCGATGAAGAAATCAACCGAACATTTTCTAATATATATATTGATTTTTTTTTTCTGTTTAATGCTTAGTTGTGAACATTTTATTTCCTTTGCCTTTTTCTCTTTGAAGTTTGAACAGGCATTGCTGAAAATAGATAAAAACCAAAACAGGCCGAAACAGCCCGTATTGTTTTCTCCAAAGACCTAAATAGGCCTATAATTTCAGAATTCAACTCTTAAATCTCTGACATCTGGGCCCGTTTTTACCGATACCAGGTTCAACTGTCGTCCGATCAACTGATAGAATTTAATTGAATGAAATCTGAACCGTTCAATTTCCGCTACCCCAATAAATTTAATTATTATTATTACTAAAAATAATATTACCAAAAGCAGCAACGAAAAAGCACTGTGCGCCTGCGTCTCTCTCACTTCCTCTTGAAGCACATCTTTTTTTTTTCCTCTTTCTTGCTTCCCTCTTTTCTCTCAATTCAAATCTCATACTCTGCTCTGAAATCTCGACCCACTTCCACCAGTTTTTCCTCTCCAAACCGAATCCAAGCAAATTCTCTGTTCTTAAGCGTAACCCCAGTCGAAATAACGATTCGAGTTGTGATTTCCCTTTTGGTTTCTCTCTGAAAGAAAGAGTCGCCAAACCCTAATTTTGGTAACATGAGTGTAGGAGATATGTCGACTGAGGAGAAGAAGGTTATAGGTAAGCATAATTTGGATATCTCGCCAGAAGATGGGCTTATCACTTACAAACGGCGCCGTCTATTCAAGAACGAGTTCAGTAATAGTGAGGTAATATTTTGTATGAGTGCTATCTGCCAAGAATTTAAGATCCCAAGTTTAAAGTCTTTTCTGATTATTCTTTCTTTTATCTGAAGTCAAGATGGTTTTAATTAATTTGCTTGGGAATTTGTTGCTTTGTTGCTTGAGAATTTGTTGCTTTAATGAGCAGGAAATTGGGATGATAACAAAAAATCCAGATCTGATGTTCTGAACAAATTAAAACTCCTTGTTTTTTGTAGCTTCCTGTGGCTTTGGCATTATTGAAGATGAACCCTGACAAAGAGCCAAATTGCGCAGATAACCACTTGCAGTCGCAGTGCAAAGATCCAGATAGCAGCGACAACCAGTGGTCTAATAAAGAGCCAAATTGCACGGACAACCACTGGAAGAGCTGGAGATATATATTGGAAAGCGAAATGAAGTCTCTGTCTGAAATGGGGGGAGGTGGTATTGAAAATTGCATTCGTGCTGCACTCGGTACTGGCCCATTCACACTCTTTGGCAGACTCCAGGTATATAAAAACAAGATTTGATCTTGTACCAAGTAACTACTAACTTTGTTTTGGGCTTTTAGCGTCTAGTTTTGATACAGGCCTGTTTTGTTCATTCTTACGGAATTCTGTCAATCTGGTATGATACCTTGTACTGGTCACAGATTTTAATCGTATTGATACGAGCCGTCTGTGACCAAACTAACAGTTACCAAAAAGTGCAAAACTGTATCAAGTTGGTGTTTCAGTTCCTTTGTATTTGTGTCATGTCATGGCTTTGCTGCTCTAGATGTTACTGACTTGGTACTTCTAGACTTCTAGTTAACACTTGAATGATGAGTAATATAATAATATTTTTTTGTATTTTTTTTTAAAAAAAGCTTGAAGTGGCCCCTGAATATTTGTGTGTTTGTGGAATGTCATCCATAATGTTTTTTACTGTTGTATGGCTGTCCTTTATATGAATATACAAATTATGCTTTAAATTCATTTCTCTGTAGTCAGTTCATATGTCATTCCCACCGGATCCTCTATTTTATAGAGGTAGTTCTTCGACGGTGATTTGAGTCATTGCATTCTCTTGTTAGTTTTTTTCCACACATGACTACATGAGCTTGATAGAACCAAAATGATATGAAAAATAAACTAAGGTGGGGACGAGTTGATGAACAAATATGGATTTGATTTTGCAGTCGATACATTTAAAAAAAATTCTGGGGTCATATAGACTATCGACTATCATGTCTTTCTAAAAGTGTGTCTAGTACTAAGACTGATATTATTTTGAGTAAATACATAAAGTAATTCATTTGGTGATAAGGAAACAAATTAAGTGCTATTAAATATTAGTTGTAGGAGGTGTTTGGTTCCTTTTATATTTTTTAGATTCCCAGTAAAGGTGTTGACTTAATTCCAATCGCCACATGTAGCTAAACTGAGAAGGTAATCAAGTCGGTAACTGTTTATTCCTTGGCTAAGTTGCCCTGATACTCCACAACCCTCTTGCACCCATATTGAATAGGTATCCAGTACGGACTCGCACAAATTGATACACTTGTTTTTGTGTATTGCGGAGCGTAAAGCCACATCTGGGCAGCTTAGCAGACTCCATTCTTCGGGGAATGGGTTTGTGCTGAGGAGCCTGTTGCATTTTGTAAGGATTGGAGTGCTTCTCACTTTTTGAGGCTGATCTTATGGGACTATTCGGACTGGAGTAGGACTTCAAACCAGATGGAAAAGACCTATTTTTTATTGAAAATATAGATGGGAACAAAAAGGCTAGAATATGTCCATTTAGAAAGCACCGGAGGGATCCTGTTTCTTGTTATCTTTTCTAGAACATTCTTAAACATTGGCACTCCACATGGAGCCTTTTCATCATCTTTTCTCCTTGTATAAATTCATTTCTAATATAAAAAATATTTTAAATCAAACATAATTTATAATAAAGTTTAAATAAATGAAAATAGCTGCACCCCAGCATCCATGTCTTAGATTTTTCAAAATTGGTGTATTGCTGCACCTGCATTGTATTGGATATCATAACTGCACCTGCACCTTTGCAACATAGTTCCCTGGCAATCAAATAACCATGATCCGTTAGAATACCACCAGGAATCAATGCAAAATTACTAAACTTGTCCTTATCTCTTTCCTTTCTTGTCATTTCACACATGTGTATATTCTTTTGAGTTGAAGCACTATGTTTTTCCTGCTACCTTCCATCTTCACCGCTAAATTTATAATATGATCTACAGTCATTTCTTTTCCACCCTCCTATCTGTATTATCAAATCTATAATTTAAGCATAAAAGTTGCTAATTTAATAACAAGAAAGTTTAGATGAAGGACTTCTTTGTGATGGAAAAAAACGGCAGTCCGGTGCACATCGCTCCCGCTTGCGCGGGGTCCGGGGATGGGTCGGATCACTTTGGGGTCTTTGTACGCAGTCTTTCCCTGCATTTCTGCAAGAGGCTGTTTCCACGACTTGAACCTGTGACCAGGAGGTCACAAGATGACAACTTTACCGTTGCGCCAAGGCTCCTTCTTGTGATCGGAAACAGATTCAAAAAGTTAGTCAGAAAATTTTCAAGGTGCATCTTGTATTAAGAGAATTGAATTTATCAATGGAGGAGCTTATTAAATTTTTTTCTTTGCAATGCACCAGTGGAAGGGCCAAATATTACCTAACAATAATAAAATTCGAATTGAAAAAGTTATTAGGATGAGAAGTTATTTGGATTTTTGCTTTTTCCAATTTATTTAAATTAAAATGAAATAGTTTGAAAAAGAAAATATTTGATTAAATGCGCCATTGTTGTAACAAGGATATTTTTGGAACACAATATTATTTCTAATGATTCCAAGGCATCAAACTAGGAGAAACCAAACATGGTATTTGTTCAAATTCGGCAATTTTATTCCTGGAAATATGATTTCCAGGCATCCTAATACTAACCAAATGGCCCCTTGGCATCTAACTACAGTATGCCAGGTTTGTTTTTGAATAATTTCTGGAATTATTCACTTTGTTGCTAAGAGCTTATGGCCTTGATATTATCGAAAATTGTTAGTGCAGGGACTCATTAAGAAAAGTGATGACATGCAACTCTATATTAGTTTTTCTTTGATACGAGTAACTCATATTAATTTTATTTCTTAATTATTATTCTAGGAGAATGGATATGCAACTGAGGCTAGTGCTGCAATTGAGTCTACATTACAAAAATGTACTAGAACTTGTGCTGGTGACAACACATCCAAGTGTCAAAACACACTCGTTGAAGTACTCGTGTCTGAGAAATTTGTCATGCTGTGTGATATTCTGTTCAGAAATTTCAGAGCTAAAGACTACAGACGTTATATTGATTTGACAAAGATTCATTACAGGATGAAAAATGGCCTTTATGAAAAAATGCCTCAATTTTTCCTTCGAGATGTACTGCAGGTATTTGGAGTAGTTTCTTGGAACTTCTTACCAGTTTCGTTTGGTGTGGTGTATATTTTTATCTGTTTGCTGTTCATACTAGCATTCATTTTTCTTTTTTCAAAAAGTGCAAGTACATGTATCTTTAAAGAAGTTAAACATTGATTTATCCGTCCAATTGATCTAAGCTATAATTAGTATATTGGAGAGAGATTTGTTTGTGCCGAGCAGAAGAAAAAGTAGCAGTTAAAATACATGTACTCAATTATTTATTTTATTTTTCTTCTCTCTGTGAGGCATCAGAGTTAAAAAAATAACTTCTGCAGCCATTTAAAAGTTTAATTAATTTTCAATTTTTTAGTGAGACCGATATATTTTGTTAAATTGGACTGTAGTTACCAACTCAAATGTTGTTTCCTTTGTTTTGCATGCCTTTTAAAATCTTTTATTTATCATTTTTGCCTTTTTCAGTTGTGGATGACGCTTGAAAGGGTTGGCCAAGATATAGTTTGTCTGACAAGTATTTTCTCTGACAGGTGTAGAGTTTCCTTTCAAAAACAGGTGGGTATCTTATGCTTATTTTGTAAGGGCTTATGGACTCTTATTTCTATTTGTAGACTTGGCAAGTAATAAACAAATGAGCTGTTTTTAGTCTGCACAATATATATATATATATATATCTTGTTTTTTTTTTATTTTTGCCTACTTCCTATGTGTGCATTCAAACTCTGCTTATGTTTTACTTAGCTGGTCCCAAGCCAGAAGAGGAGGGTCGTGATAGGCTCGGCGAGCCAACGTAAAAATTCAGCCAATCTTATGAAATGAAATGCAATATGGGCTTTTCTAGCCTACCCCAACTTGTTTGGGACAATAAGCTTTGTTGTTGTTGTTGTCCTATGCGTGCATTCAAACAAATCTTGCATTTTGATAGTTTTTTTTAATTTATAATGAACTGAACTGTCTGTACCAGGTTGGAGTTGAGTTTGAACTGGAAGCCTGTGAAGAAAATCCCGAGGCAAGTTCAGCATGTTTTAACAAATGGATTATTTACAATTTACCTCAATTATTCTGACATTTTTCAGGGAATTTCATTATATGTTCTTGTTACTGTCTTTTTCAGGAGACTTGCATATTAAACACAGAGACGAGCATAATGGATATCACTGCTCCGATAAATGATTTTAGCATTGTTTACAATAATACGAATAACAACAATAATTCAGGAGATTCATGCACAACCATTCAACAACTAACCCTGAGCCACTCAGACAGGTCAAGCCATCCTGATACCACTGACCGCACATGCAAAACTTGTGGATGCAATGCGCTGAATTTACAGTTCCTTATATGTGATGGTTGCGAGTGTGCGTACCACATGAAATGCATCAGGCCCACTCTCAAGGTTATTCCTACCCAATACTGGTACTGTAAGTCCTGTATTGGTGCCAGCAAGAAGAAGAAAGCCCAGAAACAGAAAAATAAAATAACTGCGCCGCATGAGCACTGTGGAGCTTGTAAGAAGCTTTTGGAAAACATGATAGTTACTGACACGCCAATGGAAATTGAAGAGCCCAAAAATGAGGATTCCATGTCCAATGTGAAAGAATCTGATGAGTCGGGCCAGCAAGATTTATGCAAGTTATGTGGGCTGAAAGAGGAAGAAGACAAGATTTTTCTGAAATGTGGCCATGCGTTCTGCCCATACAAGTACTACCATGTAAGGTGTCTTAAAGAATCTCAACTTGCAAGCGAACAGCAATTAAATAGGCATTGTTGGTACTGTCCCTCTTGTCTCTGTCGTGGTTGTTATGCTGACAAGGACGATGACAATATAGTCTTGTGTGATGGGTGTGATGAGGCCTACCACATTTACTGCATGAAACCGCCTCGAGATTCAGTACCAAAGGGGGTGTGGTATTGTGTTGGGTGCAACTTGGAGCGGGCTAGGCGAGCAATGAGGATCCACCAGGAAGCAATGGTGTTGAAGTACCAGAAACAGGGTTAAAGTTGTCTTTTTGTGTAATTTGTATAGAAACCCCCTTCGTATGTTGTGTAATATGCCTTTTGGGATTGCAGGCTCTGGATGCAAATACTTGTGCAATAGCAATTGACAGTTAGCTCCTTCTTAAAAAAAAAGTTGGCATTTAGTTGTCTTTAATATTAATGGGTTAAATTAATTAGAGATTTTCCCCTTCCATTTTTTTCTAATTAACAATTTAGGTTTCTTTTGGTTAGTTAACTAATTAGGGATGATATTGTTTTTTTTTTTTTTTTCTATTATGATTGATTGAGTGTTAGTAACTGCACTGATAAATGATAAGAAACGATTGGTATTAAAAAAAGTGATGTATCATTATAAAAATAGAATCATTAATCTTTGTTTCATCTCTTCAGAATCTGATGGTACTTTTAATCTCTCTTTATTGGTTGCGTGTGGTTTGATTTTTTATGTAGAAAATTCTGACTGCATGTATATTGGAAAGTAATGATAGAAAAATAAATAGAACTGTGCAGAGTAACGAGTATATATGGAAGTGTCAAAACAGCTCTCCTTTTATTGAAGAAAATTATTGTACCCGTCTTCAAACCAATTTTCTTTGTAAGATCAAATGATCAAATCATTCGACTTAAGAAGGATTGAACTAGATAGTTGTAGATAAATTATTAATTTCACCAATATATTATATTATAAATATACCATCAGAATAATATGTAGAGATTCGATTTCTGACTTATACGAAAAAAATCTATTCTAAGGTGATAGTGCCCAGTCAAGTTATATTAAACTAAGTTATACTGGCTTTTACTTAGGTTTAAAATAATCGATTTATATATCTTAGTCGGAATGGAACTTATCTATGTTGCATGAGTGTGGGTGTGTGTTGATGCAAAAATAAAAAAAATCATGAATACGACTGCGGTATATATATAAAATTCACATTATATATTATAATGCTAAAAGTTTATTTTTCTATCCACAGATACTTGCACGCAAAAAACATTTGCATTCATTGAATATAATTATTAAAAGGTACGTAACTAGGACTGTCAAACGCACGAAACGATCACGTAAATACCATCTTGCGTCTTACGTTGCGTTTTACGAGCGTAAGGATTTTGTTGTTGCGTCTTACTTCACGTTTAAGAAAATTTCCTTGCGGTTGCGTTTACGTTTAGTTAAACGTGCAAAATGTTGATTTTTTTACACGTTTAAAATCTTGCTATCAACAAAATTAAAGCCATCATTTATTGCACATTTATACCCTAAACTCTAATACAAAAAACTTAAATTTAACCGAATAATGAAAACGATCAGTAAATAAATTTAACTGAATAGTGAACTAATTGCAAAGCAATAATTTTCGATTTTGGACTAATAAGTAATAATTGACATTGAACGTTGCGTTTACATTATTTCGAACAAATGAACATTAAACATTGAAATGCGTTGTTATGCAAGCTTAAGAAAAAACTTAAGAGAAGGGAAGATGAAATTATCTTGAGACTAGTGACGAGTGAGGGCGTGCTTTAGGAGAAGAGACACGCCATGAGGATGCACTTTAGATGAAATTACCTTGTGCAGAAAGTTCTTGAGAAGAAGAGACACACGTGCTTTAGAAGAAGGAGAGAAAACAAAAAGTCACTATAGGTCTAAAAGGCACTATAAGTCTAAAATGCACCATATCAGTATTATTTAATTACTATCTTTGAACTTTACTTTTCGGAAAGATCAACAGATTAGTTATTTTATTATTTACAACTTTTCAGAATACTTTACAACTTTATATAAACATGACGTAAGAAACGTTTAAAACGAAACGTAACGAGCCACTTGCGTTTACGTTGCGTTTAACTACACGCAACAAAAATCGTTTTCGTCCTACGTTTCGTTTAACAAACGCAACAAAATTTCATTGCGTTTGACGTTGAGTCATAACGAAACTAAACGTTAAGACACGCAAAACATGTTGCATTGATAGGTAGCCTTGTAGTGTCAATAGAATGTAGGTCCACTTGTAGTTAGCCCATTTTGTAGCTGTCTACCTAAACATAAAAATCCAGGCCCAAAAACATTTGGTCTGGTTGAGAAAAGAGAAAAGAAAAGAAAAAAATAAAGTGCATGGGTCCCATGGGATGGGGGCGATGCTTCCAAGAAATAGTCTCTTCACACTCCAGTTCAGTTGTATCCTATTTTGCTCTTATCTTCTTCATCTCGTGTAAATATAAAAAAAAAGAGTGTGAACTACAAACTGTCGTACGAAAATATTTGCATTCACCGGACTCGGAAAAGATTCGGATCATTCCGTATTCGTACGGATACAGAGTCAACCAGGTAATTGACTTATCCAGGATCATTCCGTATTCGTATGGATACAGAGTCAACTGAGTAATTGACTTATTCTGATAACACAGCTTTTTAACGGTATAGTCACTAATAGATCAGTTTTTAGTAACACTTATAACTAACGAGGTCAAAATATGATGTGTAATTTTTTTTTTTGATTGAAACCCGTAGGTACAAAATATGATGTAATGCAGAAAGAAGAGGCAGAGAGTTTTGCACAATGTATCATGGGATTTGGATTCTGCTATATTATTGTGATGATATCGGAAGTCATTATATCTTATGACACATGGATAGTGATTTGACAATAGTCTGAATCAGGTCGTGTTGGGTCAAATCCGTTTGGTCTAATGGATTGGTCGGGTCGGTTTCTATGGGTTCAAATATTGTAGACAGTCGCAATTCGTCTTAGGCTCATGGATCGGTGGACTGGTGGGTTTGAGGAGGGTTTGGGGCGGGTCGGTTCGGGTTGGATTGATGGGTTGGATGGGTTTTTTTTGAACTTTTTTGAATTTAATGGGTTATTTCCAAGTTATACCCGGGTTATTCTCGGGTTGGAACGGATTTTGCACGGGTTTCGAAGGATTTCAGACGGATTTTGCACGAGTTTGAGACATGTTGATGGGTCGGGTCGATTCGGACCGGTCCAAATTTGGGTTGGATTTAACACGGATTTTTTTTCTTCTAAAAATTTGACTATAACCCGTCTTTGTCCCCTTATTTTTTTGGACGGATCCGCACGAATTTGCCTTCAGATCGAACCGAATCGCGGCCACGAATTTCCCGAACATACACATGGATCATAAAAAATAATGTTATAATAATACACTTATGCATCAAATCACAACCTCTCTTTTGTCAGCTTGCATGCAAGCAAAAGCTTTCGACCGCTCAGATTTATTATAGCACTCAGTTGTCATCACAACTATGATACCAGATGCTGATTCATGTATCATGCATGTGTTATTTATTTTCTTTAACTTATTTGATCAATTAGTGTTCACACCAATTGTCAATGTTAGAAGCATTTTAGAGATCATATTATTATTCTACTATATAAAGTTTTACAATTTGAATCATCAACTTTGATTAAATTTTGATTAAATCGTAATAATATAATAAAAGCTCAAGGAACTGATGATATAAATCATCCAATCATGAACACTAATAGTCTGTAGTTCGTCAGTGAGCGGGATGAAGTATTTAGAAACAAAAAATAATTAAAATTTTAAAAATAATGTGACAATTATTTGAAAATTCCAAAAAATTCGAAAATGCCTTTTTATTGACTGTCTCAACTGTACTCTTTGACTCTTTGTACTAAATTTGGGGAACAAACTAACTCGACGTTTTTTTCTTTTTGTTTTCTTAATTGTCGTTGAGTGGGTAAAAGTTTTGAATTTTAATTTAGAATATTTAGTAAAAAAATGACTATGAAAACAGTTCAGATTTAATACTATAAAAGTGTCATTTCTGAATTGTTTTTAAAAAATATTTAAAAAATAACAAGAAAGCTCTAAAAATCACGAAATTTTATTTCCTACGAGATTTTGATATGGAGAATTTATTGAGCAACTTAAATATCAATTTAATGACCAAATTAAATATAAATGAACGCATAGTACGTTATGTGGTGTACTATGCATATTATTTTAGCCATGCTCATATAGATATATATATATATATATATATATATATTATTTTTAAATATATCAATTTTTCAGCGAGAAATATTAATTATACGGTGGAAAAAAATTTGACGAGCAATAGTTAACAAGTCCATTAGAAAAAAAATATAACGAATCTCTAACAGTGATCAAGTGAATACTGATTAACAGTACTGTCAACAACAAAATATATTTTATTACACTATTCTTTCCAATTATCACTTTTTTCACTAATTTGCTTAAAATCGCCACATATGCACTGTTTCTTACCTCGAATTATATCCATTGTTTGAATTAGACACATTTTCATTGATTTGCATTTGTTCATATTCAATTTCCAACAACATAGAACACCTACTACCATTAAACTTGCTCAAATCCACGCTAAACACTATTTTAATTTGTTTAAAAGCATGGTCAAATCAAAAACAGTGCTTAAACATAACAATCAAAGGCTTAATGGTATTTTTGAACAACATAGTTAAGATTTAATAGTATTTTCAACAAAATAGTTAAGGCTCAACAGTACTTCTAATATTTTTTTGACATTTTTTTTAAATTTAAAATTTATGTAAAAATGCATTTTCAAATCGTCCGTATAACAATGTTTTGAGTTGTGCGTGCTGCACGCATCTCAAAGCTAAATATTGCATCTTTGTCAGAGAAGTTTGTTTCTTCATCAAGCGAATTAGAATTTGAAAACCTAGCATTTTGCATGGAAATTTAATATCATAGAAGAGAAGAGATATAATTCATGTCCAATTAAAAATATCATTAGTAAGTAATCTTTAATATACAAATTAAAAAATTGAAGGTGTGTCTCCAAGTCTAATTGACATATATAACGATCGTAAAAAAATGACATCGATCCTAACAAATATTTTCTTTTCAAAATGATTAAATTAATAGATACAAATCAAAGACAGAAATCTCTCTCTAATTGACCAATTAAAATATTTGGCCATCACAAACCAAGCAAAACATAACCAATCTTATGTTTCAAGCTTAAAAAAAAAACTATATGACACATTACAATTATACACTGCTAACACTCTATAATGAAAACAAGCATACCTTAATTATTACAGAAATATAAAGCAATCCATGGCTATGAGAGGGTTATTCAAATCCTCCACAAGAGGTGGCGGTGTTTTGATTCTCTCTCTAGATATCACTTCTCCATTTTGAAACTGTCTTTCTCTTGCCTCTTTCCCCATTGTTGGTCCCTTCCAATTCCTCTTAACTGCACTGTCGGGTCTTGATACCGGACCCGTTAAGCCATTTAATGATTCTCTCTGCGAGTTTACTGGCCTCCATTGAGGGGGTTGAAGTTCTCCGGTTCTTGGTCTGGCAATGTTTGAACTCACCGGGTTCCATGAACCCGGGTCAGGCTTGATAACCTTGCGCCCGGTTCGACTAGCCGGTGAGATGGATCGTGCCCTTTTAGCATTGTTTGATTGGTTGGTTGTCATGCTTGTAGTTGAATTTGTGCGTTGCCTTAGTGAAGATGTTGTAATACCCCTTGTAGTAACAGAGAGATATTGGGATGGTGTAATTGAAATTTCTGAAATTTGGGATTCTAGTGGTTTTGCTTTGATAGCTTTGGTTGGATCAAGAATCACTCATTCGAAAATGATTTCTTCTTCACCGGCTGACGTGTTAAGTCGAAATTCTTTGGTCGAGAATCAGAGGAATTGTCAGTGGAATTGATGGTGGAGTAAGAAGAGGAGGAATTGGTTGAGGTGGTGGTTGTGCTAGTAGAGATAGACGAAGAGGTAGGAGTGGTAGAAGAGAAAGAGGAAGAAGGAATAGCGGGATAAAGGTGTATTTGGAATTTGGAGTGATTTTTGGGGGTTTCTGAAAAAGGTTCCTTACAAGGAGGAAGAGGAGGTGGAATGGTGAAAGGGAGAGGATGAGAGGAGATAACGACCTTATCATGGGGGCTCCATGAATCGGAGATGGAAGGATTTGGAGATTCGAAGCAGCACTTGCTTCCACATGTACCCATCTTCTCTCTCTCTCTCTCAAAAGGAGGTATGGAATGTGAGCTAAGAAGAAGACAACTCTTTCTCTATCTATCTCTGGCGAAAAGTTCAAAAGGGAATGGAGAGTGAAAATAGGGGAAAATTTTAATAGAGGGCCGAGCAGCAAAGAATTTCAACAGATAGGGTCGGAGGCACTCTAATAATTACACAGAGGACCAAGGACGCGACTATTAATAATTACACAGAGGGCCAAGGGCGCGACTAATAGTCGCGCCCCTAAGTTATTTGATTTTTTTTGCTGAATTCAAGGCAGTTTGCAGTGCATTAACGATCTGTGGGCCCTACAAGTCAGGGGCGCGACTAATACATGCGCCCCTGACATTCTGGGCATTTTTTTTTCTATTTATACACATTTTATTAATTATATTAAAATAGTAATTTTAAATGCAGTTATTATATTTATTATTAATAGATGTGATAATATATTAAATATAATTATTATATATTTAATACAAGTAATGATATATTTAATTAAGTAATAATATATTTAATATAAGAACATATTGCATTATGTAATAATAATTAAGTAGTAATGATATATTTATATTGAATAAGTAATAATATATTTATTATGTATAAGTAATAATATATTTAAAATAATATTACATACATATTATTACATTATTATATATTAAAAATATTAAATATATTAAACTTAGTTATTAAATTATTAAATACATTATAAATATTATTACATTATTAAATATATTAAAAATATTATTACATTAATAAATATATTATTTAATATATTAAAAATATTATTACATTAATAAATATATTATTAGAAATAAAAATATTAGAAGTAATAAATAGGAGTTTTTAAATATATTAAACATAATTATTATAAAGGTATAGTTAGTAATTATTAAAAATAGAAATAATAATAGATTGAAGTGTTTTTTATTATAGGTGGAAAGGTGTATAGCTATTAATACTAAGGAAGTTACAACTATTTCGAGAAATACAAATGGTCCAGTGGTAGGGGGGTTTGAATAGAGGCGCTGAGTTTGTGTGAGGGCATGGGTTCGAACCCCCCTCCCTACCATTTTTCGTATTTACTTAGGGGCGCATGTATTAATCGCGCCCCTAAGTGCTGAAACAATCCAGAGAGTTGTTTTTTTGTTCAGCACTTAGGGGCGCGATTAATACATGCGCCCCTATATTAACACTCAAAATTACAAGGCAATTAAACAAGTTTGAAACAAGATTTTTATTGTGTTAGCTTGTTTCTTGTTTAATTTTCATTTCCTAAATGTATTATAAGGCAATTAAACGAGTTTGAAATTTTTTTGGTCATTCTTTAAGTTTGAAACAAGATTATTTTGTTTACTTTTCTTTTTCCAAAATGCATTACAAGGTACATAACAAGTTTTGAACATCGATATAATTAAACAAGCAACATAAAAAGTAATTAAAGCAACATAACAAGTAATTAAACAAGCAACATAAAAAGTTTTCAACATCGATCTAATTAAACAAGTTATTAAACAATTAAACAAGTTTTCAACATAACAAGTCTCAAAATAGCACAAACATAAAAACATACATCAAACATGCATCGATCTAAATAATATCAACCCCCCTACCCCGACGACCCCGACCGCGGCCACATGTATCATAAGAGGAAGGGGTATAAGCACTAGGCGCTCGAGCCGTCCTAGTAGTGAGCCGTAAAGGAATGATGTCCTCGGCTTCATCATCAGGGTTGTGTGCTTGGCTCGAAGAGCCAAACACGTACTCGACTGCACGCTCCACCTCGTCCTCTATTGTACGCTCAACATTTGGTTCCGGTTGGGCGGCTCCGGATCCTTGGCCGGGTTCCCATACTCCGCCCTGTGATAGATGTGAGTAAGGAGGGTGAAAGAGCGGCGCCTCGGGCATCTGACTCGCTTGCTCGCCACCCACCAACTGACCCAACCAGTCATAGTGCTCTGGCTGGACGCGCAACCCCTCGGCTATGGATCGCTCCAAGTCCTCATCCCTTAAGCCATGCTCCAACATCAGGTTGCGGAAGACAACTCCTTGGTCGACGTCTTCGATGTTTCCGCGACAAGTTCGAAGAACCTTTCTCGCGAAAGTCTTGAAGACACTGTTGGCGCTTTGTGCTATCACACCAATCGCTTCCTTAACGAGTGTTAAGTTGCGAAGCACCTAATTAAACAATTTAGTTAGTACTTTATGTTTTTTAAAGTTTAAATTGAAGGAAAAATGCAATGAATTTACCGTTCGTTGCACAACTTCGCCTTGCATGTTGAAGGTTCGCTCAACTCCACGCCCTTGATGTGCTATCGGGTTGAAGGCATTTCTTGCGGTTGTACCTCTCCAGTAGACGGTGCGCATGCCTTCCCGGTTGAACCATGCCAAGTAATGGTCCCAAGGGCCGTTCATGAAACCGTTCCCCATATCAATTGTATTGGCCAACCGATTCTCCCAAGTCTGAATGTACCCCTCGTGATAAATCTCCCAATCACGCCCCTCAGATTTTTTGTTGTGGCATACCTTATGAAGGCGCTTGCAATCAGGAGGTGGCAATGGAGGCGGCACTTGGACTTGGAATGATAATTGCCGCGCGACTCTAGCAGGATCGTGCCACTCAACAATCCAGAAAAATATAATTGGCCCCCGATAATGAAAAAGACTCATATGATCTTGATCATTACATATCGGGGGCAACATAGCCACCACATCTTCATCGTAGGGCCACCATTCTGGACCATTCTCATCGAGATGCTCGAGTCCCCACCTATATAATTTTCAATAATGTTAGAATATACAGTTATTACGAAAATTGAAGATGGTTAAAATAGTCAGAAAGGTACCTATAGAGAGTGATACTCCTATGCGGCTCATCGTCGTAGTTGTGCGTCGGGCCATCCATCTCACCCCGTATGGCATGTCACCGGGCAAATCCTTCGCTCTCGGATGCCCAATCGGGAGCCTCGTCCACACCCACATCTGCAGTAACATCAAAGGACCCCCAATTTGCTTGTTCCTCCTGTCTGATGCATCGCATAAAGCACGATACAAATGTGCTAGCACCGCCGAGCCCCAACTATATCTCGGTGGATCATGGATGTTCCGTAAGAACTGAATGAACATCGTTTGTATGTAACCGGACTGGTCCGGAAACATAACAGTGGATAAGAGGTCCAACATGTATGCTCGTGCATACATGTCGATCTCCTCGGGTGGGGCATTGAGAGGTAATCTTGCCTTCAAGTGCCGTCTATCACCGGGGCCTTCTCTTTGTGGCTGCCAAGGTTCACGCAACCAATCTTGTCGCATGTGGAAATGACCCGGCGGTCTCCTAAAGGTTTTCCACTCAACTCGCCCAAACAACTCCATGACGTCCTCCTCCCAATCTTGATCCACATCGCCTGTCACGGGTAGCCCGTCCAACGGTAAACCCCATAACATCAACACATCTTCCATTGTGATCGACAACTCACCCGTTGGAAAATGGAAGGAATATGTTTCCGGTCTCCATCTCTCAGCAACCGCAGTTATTAGGTCACGGTCTACCTTAATGGTAACCAATCGAGCGAGATGGTTAAGATGAAATCGCTCAAGAATTGGAGCAATTTGGTCGTCGTACATGAACGACATTGACCCGGCCTTGGTCTCCATAACAAAGGTTGGCTATTAACACATATATGAACATGTGTTATTTATGAAACAAAATTAAAATTGCGAAAATGAAAATAAAACAATATAGCTATTTTTTTACCTCATCATAAGCCCGGTTGGATGCATGTGTTGGGTTGAGAGCTCGTAGTAGAGACCCAACGTACGGAATGTCGCGTGGAGGCGACAAACCGCCTTCACCTCGACCACCCATACCGGCTCGGCCTCGACCTCTACCACCTCTATTTGCCATTACTATATTAATTCAACAATAATCAACAATTGGTACGATTAATCACCAATAATTCAACATGCAATAATCAACAATACTACTATGTTAACACCAATAATTCAATTAATCACCAATAATTCAACAATAATCAACAATTGGTACGATACTTTGGTACATATATTAACACATATATGAACATGAAATAATTAATATAAATGTACCTTAAATTCAACAATATTCAAATTAATCACCAATAATAACCAATAATCAACAACAATCACCAATAATCAACAATAATCACCAATAATTCAACAATAATCAAATTAATCATCAATTATTCATATAAATGTATAATAAACGATAAAACTACAACTAAAGCAATAATAACATACCACAATCAATAATCATGAACAAATACTACTAAAAACACTAAATTAATAGCATGCAACTAATATGTCTCAATTTTACAAAAAAAATCCAAAATTTACCTTAAATTGGAGAGGAAGATCTAGGAGAGGAGAATGAGAGCAAGGAATCACAAAGGAGAGCAAGGAGAGGAGAGGGAGAGAAAGATTTGGCAAAAACCTTGAAGGAGAAGAAGATGGAGAGGTAGGGAGTAGAGGGGGCGATTTTGAGAGAAAAAATAGGTTAGGGGCGGGTTTGGGGAAGAAGAAGGAAGGAAGGGGTTTTTTTTGGCTATTAATAGCAGCAAAGACTAGGGGCGCATGTATTAATCGCGCCCTAAGTGATGAACACAAAAACAACTCTCTGGATGTTCTCTGGATTGTTTCAGCACTTAGGGGCGTGATTAATACATGCGCCCCTAAGTAAATACGAAAAAATGGTAGGGAGGGGGGTTCGAACCCATGCCCTCACACAAACTCAGCGCCTCTATTCAAACCCCCCTACCACTGGACCATTTGTATTACTCGAAATAGTTGTAACTTCCTTAGTATTAGTAGCTATAAACCTTTCCACTTATAATAAAAAACACTTCAATCTATTGTTATTTCTATTTTTAATAATTACTAACTATACCTTTATAATAATTAAGTTCAATATATTTAAAAACTCCTATTTATTACTTCTAATATTTTTATTTCTAATAATATATTTATTAATGTAATAATATTTTTAATATATTAAATAATATATTTATTAATGTAATAATATATATAATATATTAAATAATATATTTATTAATGTAATAATATTTTTAATATATTTAATAATGTAATAATATTTATAATGTATTTAATAATTTAATAACTAAGTTTAATATATTTAATATTTTTAATATATAATAATGTAATAATTCATATGTAATATTATTTTAAATATATTATTACTTAATTAAATATATCATTACTTGTATTAAATATATAATAATTATATTTAATATATTATCACATCTATTAATAATAAATATAATAACTGCATTTAAAATTACTATTTTAATATAATTAATAAAATGTGTATAAATAGAAAAAAAAAATGCCCAGAATGTCAGGGGCGCATGTATTAGTCGCGCCCCTGACATGTAGGGCCCACAGATCGTTAATGCACTGCAAACTGCCTTGAATTCAGCAAAAATAATCAAATAACTTAGGGGCGCGACTATTAGTCGCGCCCTTGGCCCTCTATGCAATTATTAGGGTGCCTCCGGCCCTATCTGTTGAAATTTATTGCTGCTTGGCCCTCTATGAAAATTTTCCAAAATAGGAAGAGAAACAAATGTAAACGCCATTGATCGGGTCTTTTAATTTCTACATTTCCTTTCAATTTAATTTAATTTTTCAAATATTACAACTTACATGATAGTATGATACTACAAACGACGCTTTTACTTCAAAACGAGAAACGGCGTTTGGATCACCCTAGGTTAGCACAAACTCGAGAATAGTTACTATTCTGAACTTCAAAACGATACAAACATGTTTTAGCTATTTTGGGTTAGTGCCAAATAGTTGCTAATCCGCTAACCCGTCAATTGGTTGGGTTAGCAAGGTTAGTGGTTGTAAGGATAGCAAAAATCATTTATTATTATTATTATTATTATTATTATTATTATTATTATTATTATTATTATCAGTATTATTATATTATATATTATCATTACCATCGTTAAATTATTTATTTATTTATTTCTAATTATTACCAATATAATTATAATAATAATAATTATTAATATTATCATCATCATTATAATTATTATATTATCATTTATTATTATTATTTATCATTATCATTACTATTATATTATTTATTAATATTATTGTTATTATTATTATTTATTGTCATTATTGTCATTATTTATTATTATATTATATTATTTATTATTATTATTATTTATTATTTATTATTATTAATCATTATAATTATTATATTATTATTATATTATTTATTATTATATTATTAAATTTATTATTATTATTATTTATTATTTATTATTTATTATTATTAATCATTATAATTATTATATCATTATTATATTATTTATTATTATATTATCATTATTGTCATTACAATTATTATTATTACATTGTAATTGTAATTATTATATTACTATGATTTTATTATTATTATTATAATAATAATAATAATTATTATTATTATTTTCATTACTTTATTATTACTTTTTATTATCATTATTATCATTTTATTATATTTTTATTTTTTATTTATTAATATTATTATTATTATTTATTGTCATTATTATCATTATTTATTATTATATTATATTATTTATTATTAAATTTATTATTATTATTATTTATTATTATTAATCATTATAATTATTATATTATTATATTATTTATTATTATAATATCATTATTGTCATTACAATTATTATTATTGCATTGTAATTGTAATTATTGTATTATTATTATTTTCATTATTTTATTATTACTTTTTATTATCATTATTATTATTTTATGATATTTTTATTTTTTATTTATTAATAATATTTTTATTATTATTTATTGTCATTATTTATTATTAAATTTATTATTATTATTATTATTTATTATTATTTATCATTATAATTAATATATTATTATTATTATTATTATATTATTATATTATTTATTATTATATTGTCATTATTGTCATTACAATTATTATTATTACATTGTAATTGTAATTATTATATTATTATTATTATTATAATTATTATTATTATTTTTATATTATTATTATTGTCATTATATTATTATTACTTTTTTATTTTGTATTATTGTCATTTGTGTTATTATTATATTATTATTATTATTATTGTATTATTATATTATAAATTGATATTAATAGTTTATTATTTTATTATTATTATTCGTTAGAAAACTAAAATAATTTATTATTTTACTAATTCTCACCATCACTACTCCAAATGTGCAATCCAAACAACATTTTCACTAACCTAGATAGCACAAAATTAGCACTATTTTTGCACTAACCTAGATAGCACTATTTTTGCACTATTTCAATCACTAATCTAGATAGCACTATTTTTGCACTAATCATGACATGATCCAAACGCACCCTAATATTATATAGTTTACAAACTTGAAAAGAAATTCCAATGTTGAACATGTAAAATTTTGTAAATTGTTTAATCTAGAAGGCATTACATAATTTAAGGAGAAAAATTTAAGTACGTCTAGATAAATGCTCTCTATATACTTCACTCATTCTCTATCGTTTAATTAGAATTCATAGTGTGAATCTTAATGCAATCAAACCGTAGAAATTTAGTGGAGTATCTAGAAAGTATCTATCTAGATGTACTTAAGTTTTCCAAATTTAATCGAGATCGGTGAAAAGTGATATACTTTAACTTTTGATGTGTTTTCCAATGAATCATTTTTCACCAATCTCGATGAATTTGACGACACAAATAGACTAGAGTACGCAATCTACTCATTTCTTGAAGTACCCAAATTTTTGTCTAAAAAAATGGGAAAAACTCGAGCACACCAAAGATAGATACATTAGATACTTCAAATGACTTTGAGCCGTTAGATACATCAAGATTCAAACTATAAATCAAGATCAAATGATTGAAGTGGCTCTACTAATGTATCTATCTTAGTGTAACTAAGTTTTTTTTCAAAAAAAATGGCAGTCTTAAATTATTAAGGAAACTCTTAAACTAATTTTTTTATGAGAGTTGTTAGTTTTATGAACTATTCTCTCTTCAAATTTTGTAAGCGTCCATCAAACTGTTTATGAGTCAGAATGATATTTTATTCTCGCAAAATTATTAAATACATACCATTACATAATTTGAAATTCATTCCATGAGCAACAACACAAGATATCAATCGTTCTTCATATATATAATTTACTTGTAATTATAATGAAAGTTTATTGAGATTTGAAGTTTCTTCTGCAAACATACCCTAATTTTATATAGTGGAAAATAGAAGTAAAACATTTCAAACTTTTATTTTATATTAATTATGAGAGCAGAGAAGAATTAGATGGATTTTTTTCAAAGCATCATTAGAAAAAAAAATATATATTAACAGTTGAGTTTTTCTTGTATATTATTGTAATGAAAAACTGTTCAACAGTCGAGAATTTGTTATGTAGACAAATCAATAGCCAGAAATTATTATGCCTACAACAAAATTCCTTTCTTCTTTATTTGGTTCATTAGAACATGAAATGCTCTTCTTCCTCTTTTATCAAGTACTATTTAAATATATATATATATAAACATTCATATACTTTAGGCTCGTATCTCAAGATACAAGGTGCAAATGATTGATCAAGACCGTTGAAAATGTTTTCCATCCTAACGTCAATTTGGAGACCAAATTTTATATTTTTTTATTTTTTTTACTATTTTATCGGATGGGTGTAAAGTTGGTTAAATTGGAGATCTGTAAATCGTTAAATTAATTAATTTTCCACCTATCCGATACAATAGTAAAAAAAGTCCAAAAAAAATGTAAAACTTGGTCTCCAAATAGATGTTAGTATGGAGAACATTTTTAACGGTCTTGATCGGCCATTTGCACATTGTATCTTGAGATACGAGCCTAAAGTATATGAATGTTGGTGTTTTATAAAGTATTTTAGCACAACTCTCTCTCTATATATATTTATCAAATAATAAATAGGTGGGTTTGCATTGTTGCAGATTTACAATACAGAGTGCTACATTGGAAGTGCCACGGAAGACCAAGCGACAATTGAATACAGAGTGCAATATTTCTCGTTACCATAGAAAATATGTGATGAGGTTTAAATTGGTGTGGCGGGGAGTATATCTGTATATGCAAAGCGAACAAAGACCCGTTGGATAACGGATATATTGTGCATGCAATGATGCTTCACACTTTCACACTTTCACAGCCTTTATCATGTGATGATTTTATAACTTTTTCTTAGCACTAGCTTCATAATATATAATTAAACCAAAAATAAAGGTTAAATAAAGGTTAAAGTGTCCCTTAATTGACGGCCAATAAGATGTTGTGAATTATCTTTTTTCGAGTGATAAGTGATATGTGATGAGAGATGTATCCTTCTATTATTATTTATTTATTTGAGTATCACATGTAGTTTTAGTACGAGAAAAGGTGCAATTAACAGGCTTGAGAGGGTTGCCTCTTTGTTGTGGAAATTAATAGTTGTACTGTAATAGAAATCTAGGATGCATGTTATAGATCGGACGGCTCACATTGCTTCTAAACTGGGATTTGTAAAACTAGGCTGCTCGTGCATGTAGTTTATCGCCTATCGGGAACATTTTTGGCTGTTTGATTTAAATTAAGCGTTGCAGATATGGTGGTCGGATAAAACGAAAAAAGGATAGGGATGGAGAGGATCCGGCTTAGGTATTGATCGCTTTCAATCCGTTGTTATATGATTCTTTTGGGGTGGGGTCTTCCTTGCAGTTCTGGGCTCCTGCATATATTTTTAGTATTAGAAACTAACAAGTAAATTATAAATAGAAAGAAAAATTGTTTTGAAAGTTCGAAAAATAAGAAAAATCGGAGTTGCGATAAAAAGAATAGAGTTAATACACGTATTAATAATACCGTGCATTAAACTATTTCAATTTATGTACGTTGAATTTTTTTAATGTTTTTTATTAAAAATATTAATAGTTTAATTGAGTTGGGTTATATTTAGTAATTTTTGTAACAACTTCAATTGCGTTCGTCTAGACTATAACTAATATTTTTATCGTTGCAAATGATCGAGCTATATATTCGAGTCTACTTCTATCGGGTCGAGTTTGATTTGTGGTCAGAAAAACGAGTTGTATAGTTAAATGCTATCATAACAAATGTTACTTTAGATCCATTAGCAGAAGATAAAATAATATGGAGATGAGATGCATCTGGAAAATTCTATGTGCACTCTTTATATTATTGACTGGATTATGGAGGATAGAGAAATACATCTTATGATATACTTTGGAGATCCAAATTGTCTTTGAAAATCAAAGTTTATGTGGCTTGTCAGAAGAAAAATAATTAATATTAAGATTGCTTTGAGAAAGGAAGGCTAGGATGGGGATGTTCAATGCATGTTCTATGATCAAGAAGAACACATTGATCATTTGTTTGTTGGATGTAGCTTTGCTAGGGAAATTTGACAGTGGATAGGAAGACACAATAATTTTGTTTTTCAGGATAACACATTAGAAGACTTATGGAAAATAGATACAATGATACCTCTGAAAATACTATATTAGTGGAACTAATTAGAGTAGCAGTGTTATGGTCCATCTGATTAGAAAGAAATAAACTATGCTCCACTGCTAAAGCACCTAAATCATTAAGGGGTTTAGCTATGCAAATAATTAGTCTATTAACATTTTGGTGTCACAATAATAATGATAATTTATTTTTTAAGCTAAATGTAATATTACCACAGGATGCAATGGACCTCCCAAACTATGTTCAGGGGACATGCATTCTGATGGGGGCAATGAAAACAAGAGACAGTCTAGACTTCTCACATATCAGAGACAGTTTGAAAGCTCTCTTATACCAGCAAATTGGTATACTGCAATTTAGCAATATTCTCTTTTGAACTATTGTCTGTGGTTTTTTATGAGATGTTGTTTGTTTCATTTAGATACTTAGTCTGTTGTGTTATTGATGCTGCTACTTAGTCAGGTTCTAATTGCTTGCTTAGAAGATGCATAGGTACTGAATTATTATTGATAATGGTTGTAATAGGTAGTATTTTGCTGTGACAAACTTTAGTTTACCTTTATATATTGTTTTTTTGGTATAAAAATGTATTTAGCATCTTATTGTACTTTAGTAATCAGTTTCAATGAAACTAGCAGGTACACCCTGCTTTTAGTTAAAAAAATATACATTTGTTTTTCCATTTATTAATTATCTATGTTAGAAAAATCTTCATATAAAAAGTAGCTACAACATGGCTGCCACTACCATTTAAAAAAAAAAATTGTTTTTAATTGGGTGCATGGTTGACGTATTTCAAAACCACCTTCGAATTTAGGATCAAATGTTCTAGGGAAATTAAAAGAATTGTGTAAATGAGAAACTCCAATTAGGAAATATACATGTATAACAAATGCCGAGAAATATCCATTGGATACACACCTCTGATACAAGGAAGAATGGATTGGCAATTCAGAAAAAAAAAACAAATAGTTCTATTTTACGGATACTTTATTATTAAGTTATTACATATTGTTAATATTTACCATATTGAAATAACTAAATTAAACATATAAATAAATACGTCTTTGATCATTTAAATATTTCAGTCTAAGTAGGTGACGTACTGAACCCTTATTGTAGTAATTATCAATATCATCCCTAAAATTAAATACATTTGTATTCGACTTTGCAGCTTTGTAATTCACTTTATTTCAATAGGACGTGATCAAGTGCTGAACCAAAAAAAAAAAAAAAAATCAATAGTGAAACGATTGAAATTGAAAATTTTCAATAGCAGGAATCTTAAACATTTTCTACCAAACCAAACAATATTAGTGTTATTATTCAGTTTAATGATTTTATAATTAAATTTTGTTTGAATGACTTATCCTTAACTAATTCGGTACAGTGACAGCAATAGCAATGTCGACAATGCTGGTAACCCCTCAATCATTTCCTATGGTGTGATCCATATGTTATTTGTCATTTATCAAAAGTTTGTTAAAATTCAACCATTAAAAGATGTCAAATCAATTGATGAGAAGTTAAATGGCTTTTTAAGTTGGTCCTAATTTAATACACACTCTATTATACTAGTTAAACTGTCTGAAAATGAAAAAGAAAAAGAAAAAGAAAAAGAAAAAACAGATAGATAGATGCATCTTTCTCTTGGTATTAGCTAACTTGGATTTGCAATTGCGATATAACAATGACTTAAAGCTGTATTGCATTTTATTTTTAGTGAGATGTAGAAAAGTTTATTTGTATTCTTTCCATGTCAGAATCTTTGGCACTTCTTTGGGGAAAGGAAATAGAAAATTAACTAATAAAATAAAAAAAGGCAAGAAAAGAATGCATTATATCATATGTACTTCAGAACAAGTTTGTTTAATTTGCACTTTAATAACTCAAAGATGTCCATTTGCAATTTGCAGCAGAAACTTTACAATTTGAATAAAAGCCCATCTATAAATAGATAACATTATATCAAAAAATGGACTGTATAAATTTCCTTCTTCAAAGTCAATAATACTTGCACCAATTATTGTCACAAATGCAGTGAGGAATGTTCCTGGAATAAGAACTTCTTTAACTTTCTCTGTGATGGCCCATTTTAAGCCGTCCGATTGCTCATCAAGTGTTTTCTGCTTAACAACAATGTGTACGTTACTATTTCTAATATTATTAAATTGCAATGGAAGTTTTTCTTGTACCATTTGTCATAACTTTTTAGAAAACTTTACTGAACTAAATAAAATCCATGACTGAGATAGCATTTTACAAATTTAAGCTTTCAGAATGATTCTCAATTTGTGGAGACTGTATACCAGAATTCAAAAAACATAGGAAACTTTTGGTGCCATACCAAAGAAAATATTCTTGGTTAAAGGTTTCCTTTTCTTACCTTGGTAGCCTCTTTTAGTGTGCCCCAGCATTCAATCCTGTTGTATTTCTTTGTATTAGAGTGGAAGTACACAAAAACCTCTGAATCCATCAACTCAGGATGTTCCTTGAATAATGCTGCATCTCCATATATCACAGCTTTCAAAACCTAAATAGATAACATACACCTAATATATAATATCTATGAAAGGTTTAAAATTAAGGGACGGGATATGTTGATAACTATATTTAAGTGGAATTGGCCACCAATCAAATTTCAAATAAATCTGAATAATTTGTTGTACTATCCGTTTCAAGGTTTGTCATATTAAAGGTAGACAACCTATTTACACTGTAGAGAACATAATTATAATTTTATTTTTTATTTTGGTACCAGTTGTTTGTTTGTCATATTTTCCAAATAAGTTTGTAGCTGATATAATCTATTACTGCAACAATAAGTTTTTATTTAATTGCTACTTTCAGTGGCTACTGATCAAAGTAGGATGGCACAAAAATTAGTATGGATATGATATCAGCACTAGCCAGTTTACATTAAAATAATTTAAGCCTGACGTGATTTTTTAACTCGGTTATAGAATCTGAATCTATATTAGTTTCTGCAAAAATTGAAGTAAATCTGTTAAAGCCGAACTGACCCATTGGCTTCAAATGTTCATTCCTACTTACCAAAGAATGCAACTTCAGCAAATGGATCTGAGAGTATTAAAACAATACCAAACCTAGTAACATACCAATGGTAGTTCTTTCGTGAAGACATAATATCTAAAACCGGCAGCCAGATCTTGTAATAAATTTGCACCACTGACAAAACAATGCACATGCAATGACATCTCTTCTTTCACTTTTTTCCACTCAGCCACCACATCATCTCTCTGTAATGTCGTTCTCCAACTCTGCAACTGGAATTGTGACAAAAAAAAAAAACAATGATAACAAAAGATAAAATTTTCATACTGTCTGTAAAGAGAGAAAAAAAACTACCACTGTTGTTTTTGTCAGAGTTCAGTGCTGAACCAGTCATGTACTCATTGAATAAGAATTTATTCAATTAGGTTTCGTGAAAGATTTGGGATCAGAAACCGCTCAAAAGCTGAGATAGAAGTGAATGGCTATCAATTCAGTACCACTGTACCACTATCAAGTAACCACCTATTATTCTTTTAAGAGAGTATGATTGTGCAACTACCCTTGTATTGACGAACTACAAACTAATCAATATGAATTTTTGAAAAAAAGGTAATGATGTTGTCAAAGATCACGGGTGAAGGTTAATCCATCTAGTATGGTTTGAACTCTGACCAGTATACCATCAGTTCTTGCAAGTAGAATTACTAGTTTGTGGAGAGTGATTTGGCCAAATGTGAACCAGAATTGAATCTTTCACTCATATTCCACAAACCTTTAGTTTAGTTCAATTTTATGCATTATATTATTTAAAACATGAAGGATAAGATATATGTACCTGTTCACTGCTGATAGAATTTGAGATGGCTAATGTTAAATTGGCAGTCCAGTCACAATGTGTGAGAGTATAAGCTCTAGGATTGGTACAAAGGGGTTTTGTGTTAACTTCTTCATCATTAAATTTTACCTTCAGCTTTGATGCTTCAAATGTTTTCGGTGGTCCCAACAACCTTGCTGCCTGATATTTTGCAATGAGTATTAAAAATATCTTACAATGCTTGAAGTATAGAAAAGAAACAATCAAATAATCTATAACCTACAATTCATTTATGCCTTATTTGGTTGTTGCATACAAGAATTGGATCATATTAATCTAAAATTTTCATAATTTAAAGTAATCTTGTACGTGTTCGTTTTAATTTGAAGTTTTGAACAAGTAGAATCAACATATTTCTTCTATCCCATAAATTTCCTCCTAAAATCAAATCAATATCCTTCCAGCAAAAAATACTTAGTTCAAGAACCAAGCCAATGCAAAATAAATATGTAGCATAAAATGCAAGTCAAAGGAACAAATTTGTTAGGTACCAGAGATTGATAGAAGTCATTCCAGTCATAATTAGTGGTCTTAAGAGGTCTAACAGAGATACATCCCTTTCTCCTCCTACCAACAACTGAATAAGAAGAAGAAGAAGATGAAGCTACACTAACAGAGAAGCCATTGAATGCACTCTTAGGGACCATCACGCCATTATTCTCTTTCTTCTCTCAATTAAAGTTCAACCCTAATTTAGTAATTTAGTTGTTTGTTGCTCATCTTTCATGGCCTCGTTGCATGCTCAAGCGCCACCACTTCTCTCTAACGCCTATGTCCTTGGGTTTTTTCGCTGACGTGGCGGTTGGAGGGAGATGGAAAGAGAGGTTGTGTACTCGTGTGGATGAAGGGAGATTGAGAAAATTCTGATGGAGGAAGAGTTGGGACAGGTGGCACGTCCCTATTGGCTGGTTTTAGAAGGCGAAGATAAAATCAGATAAGTGGCCCATAATTTGTCAAGACAAAGTGCAACAAAAGTCCGACATGCATTGAATTGGATTTTTTAATATAATGGCATTGTGTTGGATTTTTTGATATAATGGTAATGGTATTGAATTGGATTGATTAAGAAAAGTTCAGAGTCATATCATATCACGTGACCAACGTAAAACCCAAAAAAAAAAAAAGAGCGACCAACGTAGACAATGTCACGTGCGGAATCCTGTGAGCATATTCATATCAACGATGATCACATAATAGCCGGCGTCCATATCAACGAAGGGGATGGGAAGGGGATGTCGTCAACTGAGGCCATTGCCACTGCCACCTGATTACTGAATATCAACCAAGGGAGGGTAATTCCGATGATGGCCTGGAAATTTGTTTTTTGGACGCTGATACAGTGTCCCGTGTTCTACTCCTCATCTCCTCCGTTGGTACTGACGTGCGAATTCCACGCTTTGATCGTGCGTTGACTATAAAAGAGCATGTGTTTTGAAGCATTTCAGAAGCAAAACACGAGACAACTGATACATTTCCTTGTTCTTCTTAACATGGTTATGGACTTGTGGTTATGGTTGTGTACGAAGGGGAGATGCATGTTCGCTCTTCTAGCGCACCATCTGGTTTCACTCATAGTTGGTCCGCCCGTTCCAAGTCGAGCCGCTGACCTAAGTGGCTCCGACCTCCGGCGAAGGCTGGGAGTCGAGAGGGTCCTATAGTGAAGGGGAATGCGTGAGTGCTCTGATCAAACAAATCACCCTTTTGTTCCTCTTCTCCTCATTTAATTTATCTATATTATTTAGAAAGACAGTTAAAGAATAATTTTGTACTAAATAAAATCTGGAATCATTACCGTGTTTTACTGCGTTTCTCGGATTCGCAAGAAAGAGTTGAAGTTCAAACTTGATATTAAATCCACATACTATAAGATGGACATTAGTACATTACAACTTGTAACCTTTTCTTTTGCTGGTGATGGTCTCAAGCTGCTCCAAAGATTATGCAATTTTGTTGTTTAGATGATAGTTGGGAAACTGCTGACTGCAGTTTAATTCAGTTCACCAATAAGAATTCCTTTAAATATCCTTAAGAGTTTAATTTCAGATCATTACCATATTAGTTATTATCACTAATACGTCTTACCACGTTTGCTGGATTTGACAAAGGGTGGCCGTTTATTCTCTTATCTTAAGTTGTATGAAACAAAATTGGTATAGTATCCATTGACTGCAAATCTACGGTATAAATCAAAATATGCTAAAATTATTATCCAAATTGAAACAAAAATTGCACCATTACCAAAAATCCCCAAGTGGGAACTGCTTGTACTTAAGTTCGAGGTAAAAACAAAATTGAATAAAAATATTATAGTACACACTACTTTAGGGTCACATTTATGCTTGGTAAATTATCCCATTCTGATTGGATCACTATCCATATCCAAGAAAATGAAGAAATCTAAATACAATTTCATATCAAATGTTATTAATAAAAAATAGAAATGTTACTCTAAACATGCCAAAACTGCTGTCAGACTACCATCCCATCTGTTGGCTCAGCTTACTAACCGGTTGAGTGGGCTTCATTTTGTCAATGTAACTTGCAGCTGAAGTAGTTGACTCGCAGCAGTGTTAGTCATGTTTCTGGTTACGCAAATCCACTGACGAGGCATCTCTAAATCATCTCCAGTAGTTGTTGGTATGTGCCAATTTCCAGTTTCGGACTCCTGAAAGTTGCATTGAAAATATCATATGTGGTCTTGAATATCAAATGACGATTATACCTCATGAAAGGGGTCATGACAGTAATGGCAGATTGCCAGGTTCTGACGATTACAGAAGGTGGTTGCTGCATAACAGTAATTAGATTATTTTTTTAATAAAAGATGGGTAAAAGAAGGAGAGCCTTGACGCAGCGGTAAAGTTGCCGCCTTGTGACCAGGAGGTCACGGGTTCGAGTCATGGAAACAGCCTCTTGCAGAAACAAAGGAAAAGGCTGCGTACAAAGACCCCAAAGGGTCCGACCTTCCCCGGATCCCGGGCAAGCGGAGGCTACGTTCACCAGGCTACCCTTTATAAAAGATGGGGTCAAGCTTCCTACAAATATCCATAAAGGATTCCTAACTGAATTTGACCTCCCTCACAAAATGTGTTGCATTGGTCACTAGACCAAAGGCTGGTGCTCAGCAGTCAGCAGTAATTAGATTTTGCTTTTGGGTTATTTGCAGGTTGCCCTTTTAATTGGTATAATACTAGTTTCAACCTTGTGTTGTAACTATAAAGTTAAAAAAGACTCAAACTAATTAATTCAAATATTTACCTGAATAACCATTGAGTATGGAGGGGGCATATGGAGAGTTAAACCTCTGCTCGAGAATGTCATCCTCACCTATACAAAGATGCACAACCTCTATTAGAAAATACAAGGAAAACACCAATGAAAATAGGAAAGTAGAAGTTATGATCAAGGCCAGGGACAGGGGTGTTGACCTGATGCTTCTCTTGCCAGCGTGGGAAGAAACTAGTGCCAAGAAGCTGAAACAAATGGTCTCTCATCTCATCATTTGTGACCAGCAAGCATTTATTGCTAACAGCTGCATACAGCCAATACCTACCAACAAGCAGACAAAAAGTTACCAATAACAATTACAGATTGTATTTTCAGCTTATTTACATATAATACCATCTTTTGCGAAAATCCAATAAGTGGTGCAAAAAAGTGCACCTCTCAAAAAGAAGTACATTTTAAATGTAGTATATGTCAAGTCAAATTGTTTACAATGCATCAATAAAAAGGGCAGCTTGGCGCACGTAGCTCCCGCTTGCGCGGTCCGGAAAAGGGTCGGGCCACTTTGGGGTCTTTGTACGCAACATTTCCCTGCATTTCTGCAAAAGGTTGTTTCCACGACTCGAACCTGTGACCTGTCACAAGGCGACAGCTTCACCGTTGCGCCAAGGCTCCCCTTCACAATGCATCAAAAAGGTCCAATTTTTTATTGAGAACAAAATAAAGGTCCAATTAATATGGTGGTATAAAAGCCAATGTGTATTTCATGGGAAAAATAATGAAAAAAAGTAAGGAATTCGATATACCAGTCATCATTTGAACCTCGAGGAGTGGGATAGATACAACCTGCATTTTTCCAGCTTTCAATAATTCTTCTATTCCTGGGATCTCTTGCTATAACATCATACAGCCGTCGTTGATGCAAAATTATTAGTGGCATCTTTTTTGAAGGACTCAATTCCCTTATTTGTTTTATAACTGAATTTACCTTACAATTGAAAATGGATACGACATTAGTAGAAAATAATAAAATTAAGAAAAACATAATTGTTTTGTTGAATTATAGATATAGGTCTGAACCACATAATTTCGGTAATGTTATATATCATTGCGAGATTGTCCAAGACAGGTGGAAAAATCAAACTGTATTACACCCAAAGAGCCTAAAAGAAGCCAGCCAAATTAACCAAACCACATATAAAATGATTGGCTGGATAAGTAAATGTGTAAATATGAATAAGATGAATGTTACTTGGAAAAAGTTGAACTCTCTTTGATTGCAAAGCCCGACATTAGCTGCATCAATAACTGCATCAAATGGTCCATTTCTTTGAAGCCATCTCTATAACATTAATTTAATTTGGTGAGTATCTCTCACTTGATTAGCTCAACAGAACTTCACACTCGCAATGAAACATTCAATCAAAGTCAAACCTCAAATCGAAGAAACTCATCTCTATTTTCCTTAAAATAGGGCAACTCAATCAAAGACTTAGCAAAACCCTCAGTCTCTAGCGGATCAATGTCTATACAGATCAACTTCTCACTACAGTTCTTGCACACTCCACTTTCACTCATCAAACTTCTCTCAATCCTCCAGTGCCCAGAACCGAGCCAACCCTGCCCGTGCCAGCCGCCCCCACCTTGCGCCACCCCTTGCTTAATCTTGTCAATGTCCCATTTGGAGGCGCCCACTGCAGCTGCGTTATCAGATCTAAACCATGATTGGATGATCTCAGCTGTTGGTTCTGAGACCTGGCGGATGACGGTTCGCATCTTGTGGAGAAGCCGGTACACTTGGTCAGCTCTCCCTTTGGTGGAGTTAGCACGAAGGAGAGCTGCCAGATCAGCATCCTCTGGTACAATCCCTGAGAATACACAAAATATACGCAAAGATTGAGAATCTAACAACTTTTAGACAGACCATATGCATAGCATTCTACCTGTGGTCACAACTTGCTTTTCTTTCTTTTCTACTTCTATGATAAATCATGCTTAACTATGTTAAGGGTATAAATCTACATTATCATAATTTATATGGCATTGTAGTGATCATGTAGTACCAAAGAGATGTCTGATGTCTACGTTTACCAGTAACTACAATCTTAACCAGTACTAGCACATCCTAATCAACATGCGCTGCTCCATAGAAACCAGAAGAAACAAAAACAACGCACCATGTGCATCCATGTGAGTCTCCACCTCATGAGCCATCTCTACATCCAATGCATCACAAAAACCATGCAATGCCGGCCAATAGCTCCTTAGCTTAGGTGGCACCCCCTTTTTCACCATTTGTTTTAGGATGTTGAATGCCAAGTATGCGTCCCCCTTCACAGCTGCTAGCCTGGCCATGGATGTAAAGGTCGCCTCATTGGGCTCCACACAAGAATCCTGACACATGCTCTTGTATATATCAAATCCCCTCTCAACTGCCATTTTGCTAATTCCAGGATCATTAAATTTGGCTTCAGCATCTCTTGACGCATTGTCGCAACCATTGATATCACCTTTTCCATTCCTGATACCTGCCATTTTACTAGTAACATCAGATGTACTGGTGGGGAGGGAGCAGAGGTAGAGGAGGCAGTTATAGTTGCGAATGGTAAGAGGAATTCCGGAAGCCACGGCAGAGTCGTACAGCCCAAGGGCTCTGACGGTGTCGCCCTGTTTGGAGCATTGGTCAAGGTTCTGCCGGAGCAAGCCAGCAGGAGACTGGCGGTACTCCTTGCGCAACTTCTTCACCGAGACTCCTTGGGTCGATTTAGTCTGATAGGGTTTAGGACCATTTGAAGGCTTGCTCCGAGGCTCGGTTTGGTTGGTTCTGAACTTATTCGGATTGCTCGGAGGGTGTTCGATAGAATGTCTCTGAGAGGAAACATCAGAGTTAGGTGAAAACGGCTTGTGCTTGGTGCGTGAGGAGGGAGAAGGGGATTTTGGGGATCTGGAATGAGAGGGTTTGGTAGTGGGGTTTGTTAAAACAGCGGAGAGGGAGGATGAGGGTTTGATGGAAGGCACGAAAGAGAGGAGGCGGAGAGCAGGGTACCGGCGGTGAAGGGAAGGGATTATAAGGTGGATAGAAGGGGCACGGAGACTGCCCCCTGCCAGTGACATCTTCTCTTCTCTTCTCCTCTTCTCTTCTCTTCTCTAGGAATTGGAGAGATGGAAAGACGAAGGAGAAACACCTCCGTCTCCTCTTTCCTGGTGCTATCTCAAAGAGTTTGGCTGTAATTTGGGACCGGAGTCCCCGCTCTCACTGCCAGGTGGGTCCGGGGACCAACATGTCAGTGATTCTGTCGTCTAACTGTAGGCACTAGACCCGGAATTCCGGATAGTTTAACCGAAATCGAAATTTATCCGAGCCGTTAGATTTTTGAAAACGTGACTGCTTGTTCTCCCATCCGTCTAAATTCAATCATACGTCTACACGGACCATGGAGAACAATCGCAAAATTAGCATCTACATTTGAACAATAAATTTTTATTGCAAAGCAGCAACGTCATCACTTTAACAAACAATTTATAAATTACTAAACACTATATTCCATTAATTCGTTAATAATTATAAACTAAAGAGAGAGAAAATATTGTTCAATCTTTTTGCAAGTGTGTTATTTAAGCAACAATTTTTTAATAAACAAAAATTTGCTTAATTAGTAATTTATTTGCAATCCAACAATTAAAATAATAATTATCACATCAGAATAAGCAATTGTAAAATAATTACCGATGTAGATGCTCTAAGACGTACTAAGAATTTAGAGAATTTGTCGCACATCCATTTTATTTTAGTTTTCAAAGAAGAACATGCAGATCTTTTTTTTATTTTTAAAAACAACTCTCCGATATTCTAGACATGAAGTTGTTGCATATCTATAAATCGGACATTTCTGTTAGTTACCCAGCTCCAGGCAAAGAGTAAACTATTCGCATGAATCCTTCATCGCATAAATAAAGGGCAAAGCTTTTTTTTTATTGACCAAACACATGCCCAAATTGTGTGGCTGAATATAGCCAACCAATTTAGATTAGTTTGATAAATAATAATTAATTTAAGAATAGGCAGGTGAAATTTGGCCTTAAGAAACCACATAGCATGTACTTCAACATTCCATGTTGCTAACCAAAAGAAATTCCCAAAACGAAAAAAATATAAAGATCTCCATTCTTATTAGTTCTAAACGAATTCAAAATATTAACACAACAAAAATCTGTTTTCTCAATTGGAAGAGACAGCAAAAGTAGCATAAACTTTTGCTGAAAAAAAATAGAACCTAACCTGAATCTAACCTTTTACGATGACTATCAAAATCAATAACCAAATTACATATTGGCCTAGTAACCTAAATCTACCAATCTTTTGTTATTGCTACAGAAGAAATACCAAAAATTACATATTTGCCTCGTATTCCGTGGGCCGCCATGTGGTTTTTTGAACACAAAGCAAGCCTTCCGCATCCATGCTGTAGGTCATGCGAACATCCCAGTTTAAGGATCTGGCAATTGCCTCTAGTTCGCTAATAGTCTCAGCTTTGTCCCTCACAATCAGCTTACCCTCAGGTCGCAGAATCCGATCCACTTCAGCAATGACAGGCAGCAAATCACATCTACAAGCAGGAAACAAAACAGCAATTACTTTCTGCGCTAATAAATTGTAATAAAAAGGTATTGATAACTTTATGGTCTTTTATTGTTTTTGTCAATTTAAACAAAAGTAGCTTACGGTACTTCCAAAATACCCAACACTAAGATTATCACTGACCTCGAGTATTCATTTTTTTTTTTACAGGCAACCATCAGGAAAATTAGTAAAGTAGATAATATGTCTTTAATTCTACAAAATTAAGGACATAGAATAAGACCACTATGCTACATAAGACTGATTCAATTTAAATAGATCTAAGCAACTAACAATGTCAGCATAAAAGTTCTAAACTGACCCTGAAGCAATTGAATGTATATGTGATGTCAAAAAAGACACTAGAAACAAGCAGCAGTCTTTTTTTTTTGCTGCACTAATCCTGACTTTACAGCAGAGTGTTTTTGCAAAGACCAATTATGTCAGCAGGGCTAGTCACAGAAATGACAAATATTGGTGTTTGCCACCTTTTACTTTCTGCAAAATCTACAGAAAAAAAATAAAATAATTTCAGCTGTTCAATTCAAATTAGAAAAGAACAGGCTTACCTAGATTTGAGCTTGGAGAAGAGATGGTCGGCATGAAGCAGATCATAGGTTCGAGGGTACGTGCTGAAGGACTCACACCAATCATGATATAAGCCGAACAAACCGCGTTCATATATGATTGGTAGTGTATCTGGTGAGTCGGTTGTTACCACATTCATCACCCACACTTGCATGTTCCTCAATGCTGCTGCAAATCTATCAGAAAGGAGAAGATAATTGTAAAGGTTAACATCTAAAACAATTCAAAAAGAGAGGCTTGCAAACAAGCACCCAAAATTACTGATTGACCAAAATCCTTCCTTTAATACATCAATTGATTATAGTAAAATGCTAATTTTGGTCCATCTTTAGCCATAGTTTGTCTCTAATAACCTATGAAAAAGATTTACAGGACCATTTTATCTTATATACTTCTAAGATTATGCATTATGGAACTCGACATAATGGGCTGTTTTTCTCATTCCATCAGACTTCAGCCATGCTTATAGCAGAAAGATTATAGTAGTTTAGAATAAATTTTAAGACACTCGCACTTATGGTGATATGCCCCACCTCTCTATCAAGAGACCCATATTAAAATCCTATCAAAGGCGACTTAAGAGGAAAAAAAACAGAAACCTTATATCAAAAAGAAAAACATTCAAGTTCCTTAGATCTTAAGTCATGGTTCCTTTTGCAGAAGATCCTTCTCTGCAATTTCTATGAAACGAACGAACATCACAAATCTGTCGGAAGTAATATGCTTACCCTCCATAAACAGCTCTCATGTCCATGACATTACGAATAGTTGACCAATCAATTCCCAGACCATTTAGATAGGACTTGGACACAACGCGTCTCCAGTGCTCATAATCTGACTGAAAATCCTCTGAACCTTGTTTTCCATAGACACCCATTCGGGATGACTTCTTGAGCCAATATGGTACCTCCACCAGCCTCTGAGGCCACTCTTGCGGCCATTGTGTACCATGCACAGTGGGGTCCACAGGCACTTTGTGCATGCATGTTTGCAATGGTACATTCCTGTGTGTCGTTAATTTAGTATAAGAAACCAATGTTCATGAGAAGAGATACAGCATTCTACATTTGCACAAATACACTGATAGTTAAAAACTAAATGAAAAGGATACCAGTAAAAACCAGCATATAAGAGACACTTATTGGATTAACTTGTGACATTGTATTATCAAAATATCCACCTTCTAGTTTTTTTCCTATTTTTTTTCTTTTCTTTCATTGTATATTTGTGATGTAGTCATGGATACAGAATTGGAAAACTGTACCAGCAATAAACAGTACTAGAACATACAAGATACTCTATAAGTGTTATCACAAAAGTATCAACAGCTAGAAATCCAAGCAACAAGGACATGCATATTAGATGGCAATTCAATAAGCAAATATGATTAGAAAAAACATGTACCAAGATGCATCCGGATCGTCATTATCTTTGCAAAGAGGTGGATCTGCCTCCATTCTTGTCTCATAGCAACTGTTATCAGTCGGCTTTTTAAAAATGGCAAGCCCAACTCCATTCACCTTGTCTTTGGTTCTACTAACCATTTTCCAACACATTGACTTTGTCAAATCTGACATTGCTGCCCAATTAGAAAAAGGAAAAAGTAAATAGAATAGAAGTTCTGCAACTGTGTAGCATTTTATCTGTGACAACCTTTTCCACAAATATATTGGCCCTATGTAATTAAGAATAACGAGCACTTTTAGTGATAAATGGTGGAGCAAAAATAGCAAAAAGAGAGAAAAAAAAGTGTTTGTACATTCCCATATCCCGACGTCTTCTGAAATCTTCTGATAAACAGGAGTAGCGGACCAGAGAAAATAGCCACCAGGACGTAACAATCGGTTCAACTCCAGCAGAAGCTTACCACCTGCTCAACAAATAGTTACATAAAAATTTCATAAAAGATTATCAATTTAAATGCGAGAAATATGAACTCTTAGGACTTGCAAATTTCCAAGTGGAGTGATTGTTTCATGTAAAAATGAGAATAGTGTTAAAACAACCGAAGAAACGAAAAAAAAATAACGGATCCAAAATGCCAGAAACAAACTTAACTTTGCAAGCAAAGTAAAAGAAAAAAATTATGACTATATTGCATAACTACTGCTTCCTGGACATATTTCAAAGATTAGCAGTCATCCATGAACAAAAGGAATGGTGTATTGAATCAGTAATGCACTGCAGGAAAAAGTACAAAAAAGATCATGAATGCATAACACAAACATAATTTGGAAAAGGAAACCATCATGAGAACACAATAAAAGACCTTTGTCGTACAACTATCATAACATAAGCAGCCAATGTTAAGGAAAGGAAAGCTAATAAGTAACCTTCAATATGCCATGGCACTCTGCACCGGGCACAGTGTATAGCATCAAAAACAGCGCTGGGGAAAGGAAGTCTCTTGGTTCCCATAACAGCTGAGATAGCTGGTATGCCTCTTTCTAGAGCAAACTGTACCTGCGCCTCATGCTCATCCTTTGGTGCAAAAGACATTGTCAGAACATCTTTGTCGAATAAGTAGCCTCCAAAGCTTGCAACTCCACATCCCACATCAAGAATTACTCGTGTTCTCCTTCCCCATGCAACATCTCTGTGTGACTACAAAGAGAGCATGATTTGTGTCAACAAAGAAGAATACGTCACTGGTATGAAGGATTTCTAGAATTTGTTAGTGATATTATCAGTTCTATGCTTATGTTGCTTTCTATTTAAACTCCTGCATCCACATCTGCAGATGAAGCTCAATGGGTAATTATTTTTAATCTAACCAAAGAAGCACTCCCATTAAAGCATCCCGGCTACATTGAATGGTTTAGTGTTATGATTATTACCACAGAAGTTGGTACAATAAAATGAAGACTGGGTGAAGGCATTGGCAAATAAGCACATAAACATAAGGAAGCAAGTTCTGTACCAATAAATCAACTCCTGTATTCATTTATTTTAGGGTCATTGAGATGGTAGTCTTCTTGTCATGCTTATTTTAATGCTCTTGATCCAAAAAAAAAAATAAGAAAATGTAAACAACTTAAAGAGGAATGGTACCGCTTGGATGAAATCAATGTAGTGTGAGACGCCATGCTTGAACTGTGTCCCGCCACCAGGAAAGGTGAGGTATTCACCAGAGACCTTTATCCAGTTCTGGTGTCCTTTATACTTTACAAGCTGGGTGTGGGGCACGTTACTGTACCATATCTGATACCAAAAGCTAATAAAATTACTAACCCGAGATATCCAGAAAAAGCACGTTATATATGAAAGTTATCAAAGCTAGAGTGAACTTAAGCTCACCAAGGTAATATTTTTATGGGCATAACCCTCAAATGTAGTCGGTTTAGATTCAAACAATGAATAAAAACCATCTATCCATTTCACAAGCCCCCTGTTTACACTAAAAAATTCTAATTTTTCAGTTCATTTTGTAGATGATCATGATGTTGAAAAATGAAGCCTGAGAAGCTATTTTGCTGCCCTCTTTTTTCAACAACTTTTGACCTCTTGATCTTGTGCAAGCAACTTTAAAAATTTACAAATTGGAACTTGAACATAGTTCCTTAGGTAGATCAAGATCAACCATTTCAAACTGTCATTTGAAGCTGATCTAACTATTTTTTATGTTAAACTCGCAGTTTTCATTAGTGAGATTAAGCTCATTTTAGCTTTGCTTAAAAAACATAACAACAATGATACACATACCTTATCCCGGCTAATTGGCCATTTTATTGAGCTTTTATACCCATTTGGAAGTGGTACCAGACAAGTGGGACTCAATTCAGGACAGTGCCTCTCTCTATGCTCATAATGTTTTGTACTTCGAAGCATCTTTATCGCCTTTACATTGTCAAGACATGGTATGTAATCTGCACCAGCTGTGACATTACATAGTTTCCAGCTATGACTAAATTTTTTATTTGGAATACCTAGATAATTAGGATTTGATTCTTGAATCTTTTCCTTCTCATTCTTTGATTCGATATCTTGGGTCAACCATGATTCGTTTTGTGTACTTGTCTCATTCAACAGTTCTGCCTGGGCCACGTCAGGCAGGTTTTCTTCCACCTTTCCAGCTTCTGGTGATTTCTTCTCCTTCTCAGTACTCTCTGATTCCTGGCTATCACTCATTTCACTGGTTTCTTGCCTCTCAAAATTATTTGAATTTGATTTCAGGACATCCTGATCATTATTCAAATTAAGCTCTTCTGCTCTCTGCATGGGGTCCTCCCTAAATTCTTCGGGTTTATTACCAGAATTGCCCTTAGATAGGTCTGGACCCAAATCTGCTGACATTTTGTTGTCTCTAGTTTCTGGTCTGTTGGTATCAGCCAGAGAGAATTCCACTGGGACCACAGTCGCTGATGTCATCATCCATACCCCGACCAAACAGAAAGCAACAAATAATACAATGGAGATCCCGGAGCAATACGAAGATAAGCTCTTCCTGGAGTCATTTCTTAAACCCCGCCTGTCAGATGCCATTTCTTGGCATCTAATGGATTCCTCTGAATAATAACCAAAACACATTAAAAAGTGAGATCATTTGAAAGTATATAACCAGCAAATACAAGTGAAATTGTGTTAACCAATGAGCCAGCTACATTCGTTCTTTACATGCTTTACATCTCAGGCTAGCTTATTTTTTAAAAGAATAAATCCTAAACTAGTACAAATTATAATAATGAAATCTCCGAAATTCTAGTCTAGTACAATCTTTTCTGTGAACAACTGCGCAAAAAAACCTAGTATAGAAGCATAAGAGCTAGAATAAGTGCTTCAAGAAAAAAAAAATGAAATCATGGCAGTGATATAAGAGGAATACACAAATGGTCTAATTACATCAAGAAATAAAGAAATTCCAGAACAGAACCTATGACCTTCAATTTATAAAAGATCTAACACGCAAACGCAAGAACATCAGATCAGACGCTGAGACGCTAATGGAGACCATGCCAAAGCATAATTAACGACAGAAATCAAGCGAAAAGATACTAGAATTACCACAAGGCAAAGGATCCTTAACTCGAATTACCTGAAATCCAACTCGAAATCGCAAGAAGGGAAAGGGCTACTCGCTAATCAGCCCGTCTCAAATTTCGACTTCTACGAAGATCGAGATGTAGAGATGTGAGGAGTACGGATTTTGAATGAGAATCAAAACCTCGTACTGGCGTTGAGTCGAGGTCAACCGATGGATGATTCAGTGTCTCTGTTTGTTTTCTCCTTTGGATTCAATTTTACCGAAAATTTTAATAATAAACAAAATAAAATGAAAAAATGAAAATAGAAAAATAATTTTTTTTTACCAAAGTGGAAAAATCGAAAATTTAGAATCCGGTTCCAACCGGAAACTAAGAATCCGGTTCATTAAAATTGAAATAATGGCGCTGGAGAGTGGAGAGGTGCATCATTTTTTTAAGGCAGAATTTCATATAAAGGTCTCTAAAACTTCAATATTATATATTTAGCCACTGAAATCTCATAATTACATATTTAGCCATTTAAAACACAAAACGTTTCATATAAAGGCCTCTAAAACTTCAATATTACATATTTAGCCACTGAAATCTCCTAAATAAACTCGTCCCGGCCTGAACCCTAAGGCCGCGACCCGACGGCCCGACCCGAGACAAACCCGTGCGGACCCGTAAAAAAAGTGAGGGTCGAAGACGGATAGCGAGCATACTTCTTGGAAAAACTTGTGTTAAAATTGACCCGCAAACCTGTCGGCTTGGCCAACCCGTCCAAACTCGGCCCTGCAAACCCGTCGGCCCGGCCAACCCGTCGACTCGGGCGAGTTAGGCCCGACACAGCCTGACATGTTTTCAATTCCCTACCTCTATTAGTGTTTTAGAGTGTCCGCACGAGTTTTAACACAGGTTTTTTTCCAAAAAGGACGGTCACTACTCATCTTCGACTCTAGAGTTTTTTGGACGAGTTCGCACGAGTTTGCCTCCGGTCGGGCCGGGTCAAACACATATGAATTTTGTCAAATACCTAAATAGAGGAGAGGAGAAGCGGTGTGAAATAAAGAAGCTAACGATTATACCCTTCTTCCCAAACCTTGTTCGACAAACTCGTGGCCCGGCCAACCCGTTAACTCGGGCGAATTTGACCCGATTCGACCTGGCCCGACCCGTTTTCAATTTCCTACCTCATTTAGTGTTTTAGAGTGGTAATTACCATTTAATTGTTAATTTACATTAAATTTATTAATTTGCAGTTATGCTGGACAATAATAAAACATTTTGTGTTTACTTGAATAAATATGTAATTATGAAATTTGAGTGAATAAATATGTAATATTGAACTTTTAGAAGCCTTTGTATGAAATATTTTGTGTTTTAAATGGCTAAATATGTAATTATGAGATTTTAGTGGCTAAATATGTAATATTGAGATTTTAGTGGCTAAATATGTAGTATTGAAGTTTTAGAGGCCTTTATATGAAATTCTGCCTTTTTTTAATAATGGCGCTGGAAGTTTCGGTAGTGTTAGTGGGTTATTTTATTAATAAAAATATTAATTTTTAATTGATGAGTTGGGTTGTATTTAGGTAAGTTTTTGTAACGAATTCGACTGCACTTATCGAGATTATAAATAATTTTTTTTAACGTCGCAAATCATCGAGCTGTAGATATCCGAGTCTACTTCCACCACGTTGAGTCTGATTTGCGATCGGAGAAACGTGCATCTCAAATTTAGCTCCATCTTGAACTTATATCTTAATTAGTCTTTTTTATCATGAGTTTGCGTCGGATTCAATTTTGAATTGCTCATTTCTCCGATCGCAAAACAGACTCGACGTGATGAAAGTAGACTCGAATATCTACAGCTTGATGTCTTGCAACGATAAAAAAAGACTAATTATGATCCCGACGAGCGCAGCTGAACTTGTTACAAAAAATATTAAGTATGATTATTTTTTCTACAAACTTCGACTACGCTCTTCGGGATCATAATTAATTCTTTTTTATCGTCGCAAGCCATCGAATTGTAGATATTCGAGTCTACTTCCACCACGTTGAGTCCGATTTGCGATCGGAGAAACACGAATCTAAAATTTGGCTCCACTATCAACTTATGCCTTAATTTGTAATTTTTTATCATGTGTTTGTGTCAGAATCAATTTTGAATCGCTCGTTTCTCCGATCGCAAATCAGACTTGACGCGGTGGAAGTAGACTCCGACATTTACAGCTTGATGACTTGCGACGATAAAAAAAATTAATTACAGTCTCGACGAGCACAGTCAAAGTCGTTACAAAATTTACCTAAATTGAATCCAACTTTTGTATTAAATTATTAATATTTTAATTAATAAAGTTTTCAGCGTTGAAAAGTTGAATTTTTTTTCATGATTGACCTTAGGAAAATAAAAATAGTATTAATGACTTTTATTTCAAATCTTTTACAACAATAACCATATTTATAACATTCAGGTTCAGATGTGTTATCTATGTTATGTTATGTTATGCTATGCACTTTTGTTATGTTATGTTGGACTCTTGCTATGTTAGCGTCATACGTCATGCATCAAGCGTCAAGCGTTATATGTCATGCATCAAGCGTCATGCATTAAGCGTCAAGCGTCAAGCGTCATGCGTCAAACGTCATGCATCAAGCGTAAGGCGTAAAGCGTCAAGCGTCATACGTCATGCATCAAGCGTCATTCGCCAAGCGTCATGCATTAAGCGTCAAGCGTCAAGCGTCATGCATCAAGCGTAAAGCGTAAAGCGTAAAGCGTCATACGTCATGCATCAAGCGTCAAACGTCATGCATCAAGCGTCATGCATCAAGCGTCAAGCGTCAAGCATCATGCGTCAAGCGTCATGCGTCAAGCCTAAAGCGTCATGCATCAAGCGTCAAACGTCATGCATCAAGCGTCAAGCGTCATACGTGAAGCGTCAATCGTCATGCATCAAACGTCATACGTCAAGCGTCATGCGTCAAACGTCTTGCATCAAGCGTCAAGCGTCATACGTGAAGCTTGATGCATGACGTTTGACGCTTGATGCATGACGTATGACGTTAACATAGCAAGAATCCAACATAACATAACAAAAGTGCATATCATAACATAACATAACATAGATAACACATCTGAACCTGAATGTTATAAATATGGTTATTGCTGTAAAAGATTTGAAATAAAAGTCATTAATACTATTTTTATTTTCCTAAGGTCAATCATGAAAAAAATTTCAACTTTTGAACGCTGAAAACTTTATTAATTAAAATATTAATAATTTAATACAAGAGTTGGATTCAATTTAGGTAAGTTTTGTAACGACTTTGACTGTGCTTGTCGAGACTGTAATTTATTTTTTTGTATCGTCGCAAGTCATCAAGCTGTAAATGTCGGAGTCTACTTCCACAGCGTCAAGTCTGATTTGCGATCGGAGAAACGAGCGATTCAAAATTTATTCTGACACAAACACATGATAAAAAATTACAAATTAAGGCATAAGTTGATAGTGGAGCCAAATTTTAGATGCGTGTTTCTCCGATCGCAAATCGGACTCAACGTGGTGGAAGTAGACTCGAATATCTACAATTCGATGGCTTGCGATGATAAAAAAGAATTAATTATGATCCCAAAGAGCGTAGTCGAGGTTTGTAGAAAAAAATGTTAATCATACTTAATATTTTTTTGTAACAAGTTCAGCTGCGCTCGTCGAGATCATAATTAGTCTTTTTTTATCGTCGCAAGACATCAAGCTGTAGATATTCGAGTCTACTTTCATCACGTCGAGTCTGTTTTGCCATCGGAGAAATGAGCAATTCAAAATTGAATCCGACACAAACTCATGATAAAAAAGACTAATTAAGATATAAGTTCAAGATGGAGCTAAATTTGAGATGCACGTTTCTCCGATCGCAAATCGAACTCAACGTGGTGGAAGTAGACTCGGATATCTATAGCTCGATGATTTGCGACGTTAAAAAAAATTATTTATAATCTCGATAAGGGCAGTCGAATTCGTTACAAAAACTTACCTAAATACAACCCAACTAATCAATTAAAATATTAATATTTTTATTAATAAAATAACCCATTAACACTACCAAAACTTCCAGCCACTCTCCAGCGCCATTATTTCAATTTTAATGGAACCGGATTCTTAGTTTTCGATTGGGAACCGGATTCTAAATTTCCGGTTTTCCCACTTTGGAAAAAAATTTATTTTTCTATTTTAATCTTTTTCCATTTTATTTTGTTTATTATTAAAAATTTTGAGCGTCAGGCACAGGCGCAAGAGTGAATATTCCCTGTAAAACTTCTGATGGTGACTAATAAACGAAAGGTTCAGATAACTTTGAGATTCGAGATCACGAATCTCAAAGCTTTGTGAATCATTTGATTATTAGAAGTATTCCGGGATATACGAATTCCAAGCGCACAGCTAGTGACAGCCGTCGGAGTGGAGACTGGAAAGTCAAAAAGAGGCAAAGCAAACAGAACCGAACCGACATCTAGTAAGTGCGAATAGCTTCATACGAATAAATCTTGTAGGGCCTGTTCGGCAGGGGCCGTATCTGCTGCTCTTTTGAGGAAAAGCAGGATCTTGCTCTTACCTATCCGAACTGTAAAATCTAAAACCAACGATCCAGATTTGAACTTCAGGGGTTGTATTAAATATTAGATTATAGATCATAACCGTCCATCAAAATTTAACTGTTTACATTAGAAGAGCAGAGTACTGCTCTTGATAAAAAAAATAGCATTGGAGATTCTGTTCGGCAGCACACAGACAGATTAAGATGTGAAAGATTAATGTTAATGTGTTCGGAAATTGGAATTGAAAGATCAATAACGTGTTTGATGATAATTAGTTATTTTGGAGTTGAGACATTGGTCTATATAACATAGGCAACTTACAAACTGTTGTTGTTCAGTACATATGATATGTACATAAAAGAAAAAGAAAAAAAGAAGTCCAAAATAACTAATTAGCATTAGTGTTGTTAGACTAAATGCTAAACTAAGATTACTATATATCATTGTGCAACATTCCAATGAACAGTGCTCTTTTTTTCCCCGCCACGTGTTGAGCATTGTTTGGGTCTTTGTTTTCTTTTGTTTTTTTTCCTCCTGCCGATTTTCTTTTTCTCTTTTTCTGTTTTTTTCGCCTGACACTGATTTTCTACGCTGCACCTCTCTCTCCTTTACTATATATCATTGTGCAGCATTCCAATGAACAGTGCTCTTTGTTTTCCTCCCGCCACGTGTTGAGCACTGTTTGGGTCTTTGTTTTCTTTTGTTTTTTTTCCGCCTGCCGATTTGCTTTTTCTCTTTTTTCTGTTTTTTTTCGCCTGCACCTCTCTCTCCTTTTATAACCGCTCTTCCGCTTAATTCATCTCCTGTGGGACTAACCAAGCGGAAGAGAAGTCCCACAGGTTTATTATTAAATTAGCTTTCATAAGATCGGCACGTGACACCTTTTTTTAAAAGCACTTTAGCTCTGGTGTCATCATAAGTATATTCCACAATAACAGGTGTCACATGGGATTTGAAGGTGAAAAAATGTTACCAAAAAAGCTAATTTAATAAAACAACGACACGATATTATTACATTGAAATTAATATTTTTTTATGTAGACAACGTTTTTTATGTATGACATTGTATTCCTTTTTAAAGTTTATCTGTCGATATCATAAAGCTATGCAAGAGAAGTACTACATACTTTTTTAAAGTTTATCCGTTTATTCACTGATATCACGTTCTATCTTATGCGTGGCTGCTTCTTTCATTGACGCGTCTTCCGTAGCTTACTAGATATACGTGTTCGCGCTTCTTTCATTGGCACGTGTTTCGCATGACGCATGACGCAAGACGTACAACCCATGGTGCATGATGCATGATGCATGGCACATGACGCATGGTGCCTGACACATGGCACATGACGCATGCTGCATGACACATGTCGCATGACGCACGATGCACGACGTGAAACGCATGACGCATGATGCATGACGCATGACGCATGACGCAAGTCGCATGAGGCAAGACGCATGATGCATGACGCATGACGCATGACGTGTACATCATTATTCTAACGTCATACGACAATAAAACAACAACATGCAGTGAACGCATATCGCATGACACATGACACATAATGCATGGCGCATGACGCATGACGCATGACGGTACATTACACATGACACATGACGTTGCAAGTCTCAAGACGTTAAAGGAATGATGCATGATGCATGACGCATGACGCACGATGCAAGATGCATGACTCACGACACAAGCCGCAAGACACATGACGCATGTTTCATGATGCATAACACATGTCTCATGTCGCATGTCGCATGACGCATGACGACATGGAGCATGACGTGTGCCGCAAGACGCAAGACGCATGACGCATAATGCGTCACGCATGAGGCATAAAACATGACACATGACACAAGAAACATGACGCATGACGCATGGCGCATGTCACATGTTGCATGTCGCATGTCGTCATGGAGCATGACGCAAGACGTACAACGCATGGTGCATGATGCATGGCCCATGACGCATGGCGCTTGACACATGGCACATAATGCATGCTGCATGACACATGTCGCATGACACACGACGCACGATGCATGACGTGAAACGCATGACACAAGTCGCATTAGGCAAAACGCATGATGCACGACGCACGACGCATGATGTGTGCATCATTATCCTAACGTCATACGACGATAAAGCAACAAGATGCAATGAACGCATATCACATAACAGATGACGTATAACGCATGGCGCATGACGCATGACGCATGACGGTACATTACGCATGACACATGACGTTGCAAGTCACAAGACGATAAAGGAATGACACATGACACATGACGCAAGACGCAAGACGCATGACTCACGACACAAGTCGCAAGACGCATGACGCATGACGCTTGCCACAAGACGCATGACGCATGTATCATGATGCATGACACTTGGCGCATGGTGCATGACGCATAACGCATGAGGCATAAAACATGACACATGACACAAGACACATGGCACATGGCGCATGTCACAAGTTGCATGTTGCATGACACATGACGCATGTCGTCATGGAGCATGACGCATGACGCAAGACATACTCGCATGGTGCATGATGCATAATGCATGGCCCATGACGCATGGCGCCTGACCCATGGCACATGATGCATGCTGCATGACACATGTCGCATGACGCATGACGCAAGTTGCATGAGGCAAGACTCATGATGCATGACGCACAACGCATGACGTGTGCATCATTATTCTAACGTCATACGACAATAAAGCAACAACATGCAGTGAACGCATATCGCATGACACATGATGTATAACGCATGATGCATGACACTTGGCGCATGGTGCATGATGCATGACACATAACGCATGAGGCATAAAACATGACAGATGACGCAAAAGACATGACGCATGGCGCATGATACACGACGCATGCCGCATGACGCATGACGCACGATGCATAATGCACGACGTGAAACGTATGACGCAAGTCGCATGAGGCAAGACGCATGACTTGTGCATCATTATTCTAACGTCATACGCTAATAAAGCAACAACATGCAGTGAATGCATATCGCATGACACATGACGTATATCGCATGGCGTATGACGCATGACGCATGACGCATGACACATGATGATGCAAGTCACAAGACGTTAAAGGAATGACGCATGACGCAAGACGCAAGATGCATGACTCACGACACAAGCTGCAAGACGCATGACGACATGACGTATGACGCGTGCCGCAAGACGCATGTATCATGATGCATGACACTTGGCGCATGATGCATGACGCATAACGCATGAGGCATAAAACATGACACTTGACACAAGACACATGACGCATGACCCATAATCTATGATGCACGACGTATAACACAAACCGCATGTCGCATGACCCATGGCGATCGACGCATACTGCATGAATGAAGAGTGTTTTAGTTTTTAAGATACTCATGTCTCATCGACTGTCACCGTTCATAGCTTTTCAGCTTTTTTCTACCATTGTTTTTTATATTAATTAAACGGTTTATTATAATTTTATTATTGTAATACGAAAACACAAAATTTAACTTTTTTGCGCGGAGCGCGAACATGTATATCTAGTATTCACTCACAGTCAATTAATAACACATCTGAAGGGTCACACAGACCTCATAAAATATTACCCTATTACAATTTCCAAATTTCTAAAATAACAAAAGTGAGACTTGAAGCAAATTTTACATCCATTAATTATCTCAGCAAATCTCTATTTGTATTTTGTGTCATCTTCCTGTCCTGCTGGCATCTCTGGAGAATTATCCTAATCAACAACAATTCTAACCTGATTATTAAAGAGGTGAGTCACTTTGCTAGAGTCACATGTTCAATACAAGAATAAATGCATCATTAAACCATAAATGGAAGAAACTAACTTAATTTGTTCATTATGAAAAATTATATTATTTTTATCGGTCCATATTATTCAAATAAAAGTTGTTAGTAGGATTCCCCAATGTTGCAAATATGTATTGCTTAATTTAGTAAAAGATAACCATAAATTTTCTAGTGGAGTTAAATCAAAATTGATACTTATACAATTTTTTTTTTGACAATGAAGAAAAAGATTTTCCACACTTTCAATTTGTCCACAAAATACACAATAAATATCTCCTGGCCATCATCTTTTGACTAAATTATCTTTGGTTAAAATTTTATTGTTTAAAGATAATCATAAAAAACTTCGAATTTTAAAGGGATTCTTAATATCCAAATTGTATGTTTCATCTTAACACTAATCCCACCAAAGTTTAAGAATTCATATAAGAATTTTACTGAATATTTTTCATTTGACTCCAAGATACAAACTGAAGAATCATCTTCATTAATAAATCAAACTGAGTGTAATATATTAATGATTTCATTTTTTTTTGAATTCTCATCTCATTACTCACTCCTCTTTGCAAGTTTAATTTTATATTCCCTTGATGCCAAACTTGATCCAAAATTTTTTGAATTCTCATCAGAGATGAACTATTCTCTAGAGCTTGTTAAGCAAGAATACTTCATACCAAGATGCAAGAACATGGTCGAATCAGCGACAAAAGATTTTTTTTTAACTTTATTGTTGTATTTAATTGTTGCTTTTATGAGAAATTTGCTTGAGCAATATTTCTAATTTTGGCTTCGAGTTTGGCAATACTAGTAAATATAATTCTTTTAATTTCCTGACTTGGTCTGACGTGTACTCTGAAGAGCAAATCCAATGCATGATTAATCATTGTCAATTTTTCATTGTTTAGCATTATTGTTGCAATGATGCTAGTATTTGGGAGCCCTCTCTCATGGTAATCCTAAACTTTCAAACATAACACACATAAGTAAATTTGTTATTCAATTTTGGGGGTGTAATGGGAATTTTAATGTTTAGAATTGTATCTAATGAAATAGTTTATAAAATGGATAATTATGATAGTTTGTATTTTATAAGGATAAATATGTAATAATGAAATTTGGAAGGAGAAATACACTGATCTTTAAGAAGCCTAAATATGAAATTTTGCCTTGATAAAATATTCATAATACATAACAAGTTTGTTATTAATTTTTTTATTTTGAAAGGTTAAACTTATTTAGCGTTATCCAATTCAATGTCCATATATATGATATGATAAATTTAGTATTTTCAATTAATTTTAAGAATCATAATTTATGATATTATTATCAAGTATAAATGATATAATTTTGTTATTTTATAATATTTTCTATTTAAATATAACGTGTTGTCGATTTTAATGATATATAAAATATATTTTCAAATAAAATGAATCAAACAAAAAAACAAATGACAAGTGTGACATAAATTAATTGTCAACATTTATTTCATAAAACATTGCAAATTTTTAGTAGATTAAAAATATATGATGATAAATCTTTTGAATAATATACTACAAGTATGCAAGACATTGTAATCATTGAGCGAGGCTATGGTATTTCAAAAAGCACCACCCGCATGGTATTTCGCCTATGTATCTCTAATTTCGAAGTTCAAACGATCTATTCAAATCGTTGATGTGATTTTTGATAGAATATTAGGGGTTGATGCTTAATGCGCAAGACTAAGATCAATTCAATATGTGGAAGCAATTTCATTCAAGTTAAATCTTTTAGACCTTAATCACCTAGCCAAGTAATAGAGCAAGCAATTTCAAGACTAATTAAGCAAATCACAAAAATTAAGAGCAAAGTACTAAAAAGAGAGAGTAATCGAGAACAAGTGAACACGCTATGTAACGTGGTTCGGCCTATCAAAAGAACATAGGTCTACGTCCACGGGTCTCCCGAAATAAAATCTTCTTTCCGGGCCGATTTTACTATAAACGAGTATCTTTTACAAAGTGCGGAGCCGATCTTTGACTTCTTTTACACAAGTAAGTCAATCTTCTTCTCCTAGACCGATGCACGAGACAACACCTCAATATACGGTGAAAATGCCTGATTGACAACACAATTTAGGACAAAGATGCACCACTTGACAACACAAATGTGATGCACCAAAGGCTAAAACTAGCTAAGCCTTCTCTCTCCAGGAAAGAGCGAAAAGAGAACGAAGAAATTTCGTCTGTGGGGGAGGTCAACCTCCGACCTCCCCCCACCGCCCTCCTCCCTTCTCCCTCCCCCTCCTTCTCTTTCTTCTTCTCTCCCTTTCTTTACTCCCCTCCTAGTTTCGGGGTTCTGATTGAAATCAAAAAGTGCTAACAGTCTCTGAGATTGGATGGATCGATCAGATCGAGGGGGCCAAGATGAAGCAACAGGGTGGCTGATCGTGCTCCACTCTTCTGGTGGCGATGGTGACGGACTCCCTCAACTGATCGAATGCATGAGGTGAGCCGAATCATATCTCGTTTGATACCTGGGGTCGAAGTGCTTGGGATCGATCTGTCCGAGTCTCAAATTAGTCATCGAATTGAATCTGAGTCACAGACTTGGCTAAGAAGGAGTTTGAACCATGCTCACGATATAAGCTGGTGTCGAAGAAGATAAATCTCTCAGATCAAGCTGAGACGAGGAGTGAGATTGCGAGAACAGTCTGAGATGAAGCCAGTTAGAGATCAGACGTTGATGACGCCGGGTTAACAGATCAGTCTAACGAGGCTGGGTGTAGCTCGGACTAAGCCCACGGTACAGATCAGGGTGGCGAGTTGCAGATCAGGGGTGCCAAGACTGGTGCAGAGCTAACACATCTTATTAGGAGATGGATTAGGGTGCTGATCAGATCGGGTCTACAAGGGGAGATAATGAAGATCAGGATATTGTTTTGAGACAGCAATACATATCAGGATTTTGATCAGAATGTGTGACATAATGCATCATATGGGTTAATGTTTAATGGAGATAATGATTGAGGCAGATCAGTTAGGTTCCAGCTGGCACAGATCAGAACTGGGTCATGTGATTAATGGTATCAGCTGGTGGTATAGATGGTTCAGAAAATCAGCTGGTGCATGACAGGGAGCTGGTACCAACTGGTTAGAGGGGTGCTGGTATCAGCTGGTTTTCAGGGTTAGCAGATGGTACCAGCTGGTTTTCAGGGAGATGGTACCAACTGGTTAGATGGTTGCTGAGACTCCATTAGTTGATTGGGAGGTCGAATTGATACCATGGGCAAAGATATGTGAGATGTTGGTGCAAGGAACAAAAGATTATGACACTCTTGCTTTTGGTGGGGAAGGGTTGAATGTGACTAGTGACTAGCTAGTGGAAGTATGCGAGGCTCGTCTCAACAATGATCATGAGTTGATTTGGAGATTACGAGGCACATATATAGCTAAGCTTTCTTGGGGCAAATTATACTCAAAAGTCGGGTGCAAAGGCTAGCTAAGCGACGAAGACAGCAATTGTTAGAAGCATAAGACTCTTTGTTGGCAATTGTGGGGAAGGTCTACAAGTTAGATGCACTACTGAAGTGTGTTAGGATATTGTTTAGGAACCAGAGGGTAGTTATTTGTGATTAGATTTAGTTACAGTTTGTTGTGTAGTTAGGGGAGATTAAAAATTTGTTCTATACTTCCCTTATTCACAGGGTCTTTAAAAAATTGTTGCCTAATGGCTATGTGCTTGGTTCTAGCATGGGCAATTGGATTCTTAGACATCATAATGGTGCTAGTATTATCACACATAATTGGTACCTTGGTGAAATTCAAATCATAATCCTTAAGAGTTTGAACCATCCATAGAATTTGGGTGCAACAACTACCGAAGGCTATATACTCTGCTTCGACCGTAGAGAGGGCAATCGAGGTTTGATTTTTACTAGACCATGATACTCAAGACTCACCTAAGAATTGGCAAGTTTCACCAGTACTTTTCCTATCTGCTCGGTCACCGGCGAAGTCCGCATCGGTGTATCCTATCAAGTCAAGTTTGGTGGTTCTACTGTACAATATTCCTAAGTTAATTGTATCTTTAACATATCGTAGGATCCTCTTAATGGCTATCATGTGTGATTCTTTTGGAGATGCTTGGAACCGTGTGCAAAGACATACGGCAAACATGATGTCAGGTATACTTGCGGTTAGATAAAGGAGGCTTTCGATGATCACTCGATAAAGTGAGATGTCTACCGGTTTTCCACATTCACAACTCCAAGTCGAATGTTAGTTGCCATGAGAATTTTCATTGGCTTGCTTTCTTCCACACCAAAGCATTTGACCAATTTTTTGGCATACTTGGATTGGTTGATGAAGATCCCTTCTTCATTTTGCTTGATTTGTAGTCCAAGAAAGAAGGTGAGCTCTTCCATCATAGACATATCAAATTCCTTACTCATAAGATTAGAAAAATCCTTTAGAAGCACTTCGGATATTTGATATTCAGTGTTGCTTGATGAGACAACTTCCTCTTGTAATTCTTCACTTTTCATGTTTTTCTCTTCCATTTTCATCTAGTTCTCTAGGTGATTATTCATTCAATGCATTGTGCTCCCCCTCAATTTCTTCACCATGAGTTTCTCCAACATCTTTTTCATTGAGAATAAATTCTTCCTTGAGTCACTTCGTTATTTGTCACATCTTCTTGCGTGGGGCTACCATCTTCAAGAGAGTTGATTGTACCTACAATATCCTTGTTCTTTTTCTCAATTTTAGTGGTGCTTTCATCAAATTTAACATGAATAGACTCAACAATAGTTTTAGAATTGAGTAAATATACCCTGTAAGCTCTACTCGTAGATGAATATCCTACAAAAATTCATTCCAATGACTTTGAATCAAACTTACCTAATCTTAAGGATTGGTCAAGTACAAAGTATTTTGACTCAAAAACCTTAAAGTAAAAAATATTTAGCTTATAACCTTTCAAAATTTCATAAGGGGTCTTATTTGTCAAGGGCCTAATATAAACTCGATTTATTATTTTACATGCGGTATTAATGGCTTCGATCCAAAGGAATTTAGGAGTCATGTATTCATTGAGCATTGATCTTGCAAGTTCTTGCAAGTTTTTATTTTTACGTTCAACTACTCTATTTTGTTGAGGTGTTCTTGGTGCGGAGAATTCATGTCTATAACCATTTTTAGCACAAAAATCATATATCCTAGAGTTTTCAAATTCACCACCATGGTCACTACGAATGGTGACTATTTTGGCCTCTCTTTGGTTTTCAACTTGTGAGCAAAAGTCAATGAAATACTCACAAACCTCTTTCTTGTATCTCAAGAAGTTGACCCAAGTGTACCTACTAAAATCATCTACAATGACAAAAACATATATTTTCTTGCCAAACTCGGTATGTTAATTGGTCCAAACAATTCATTTGTATGAGTTCCAATAGTCTTTTGGTTGAGATATGGTCCTTTGTCTTAAAACAAGTTTTGGTAAGTTTACCATTTATACAAGCATCACAAATGCCATCAACATTCATTTTAGAAATGGACAAACCTCTAACTAATTCAAGGTTAACAAGTTTCTTAAATGAGTTGAATGATGTATGATCCAACCTTCGATGCCACAACCATGAATCAGAACTTGTAGCATTTAGACAAAGTTTATCGATGGTAAAATGATTGATATGAAGATAATAAACATTCTTGATTCTTTTATAGACTAACTCATTTGTCTTGGTATGGTAGAGAGAACACTCTTGGTCATTAAAGCTAAGGTTAAAATCGGAATCACACAATTTGTCGACACTTAGTAAGTTGAAATTCAACCCGTTAACAAGATAAACCTCATCAATAGTTAGGTGATTGTTGCCAATGGACCCGATTCTAACGATTTTACATTCACGTTCCTTGCTTTCGAAAATCACTTGGCCTCCATCATATGGTAAGACTTTTAAAGACATATCTATTACCCGTCATGTGGTGTGAGCAACCACTGTCTATTATCCAAAAAAAACTTTTTTGATGAAGCCAAGCATACCTAAGTTTTTAAAAAGATATGTAACTACTATTTTAAAAACTAAGAACTTGACTTTAGGATTTTACTTTCGAGATACTTGTGAAAGGTCTAATTTGATTTGAGGATTTTAGGAACCCAAACATAAAGTTCCTTAATTTTATTTTTCTTAAAATGACATTCAAATGCCATAGACCTAGATGACTACAATGATGACATGAAATGTTTGAGGTACTAGACATCCAAGGTACTCTTGTACAAGTGCAAATAGTTCTATGTTTGTATTCAAAATGCTTCCTTTTGTGATAATACTCCTTAGCTTCCAAAATCCTAGACTTTTTGAAATGATACCTCTTAATATTATTGGCCGTAGGTTTATGTCTATGAAACTTTTGAATTATTTTGGGCTTAATAATTTCTACATTCTCTTGAATAAAAGAAGCAATATTCTTCCATTTGTCAAATTTATGAAAATCTCTTATCATATCTAAATGCATGATAAGTATATTTTGGTTTGGAGGGTTTTCTTTTACGAATGGTAGATCTACATGTACAAGTCTTAGCACAATGTGTTTCAACTTTTGAAATAGACTAAACTACGTTTTTAGTCTCAAGAAGATTTAACTTTGATTCTAAATCGCAAATTCTTTTCAAAAGTTTACTAATTTCCTCTTCCTTTTTATCCAAGCATATTTTTGCTTTATCATATTTTACTCTTAGTTCATATTCACTAGAAAAGGCTTAATCATCATACAAATGTTTTCTATTCTTGGACATAGACCTAGCACCTAAACTACAAGAATTAAGTGTACCTCTTATAGAGAATCGAAAGAAGATGCGATTGTAATTCCCCTTTCATCTAGATACTCTTCAGTCACTTTGGAGAAGATTTTTGTTACTTCATCATTCACCTCATCATTTGCTTTTTCTCCATCAACTTGCTCTTTAACCATGGTGTTGTCATCTTCTTGTAGACTAATTGTAGAATCAACATCGTGATTATCTACACTTGAAACATACTTATTAATACAAGAATTTTTTCTAAAAATATTTTCAAGAATATTCCACATTTCATATGCTAGATTAGAATCAAGGATTTCTCCTAAAGATTCATCTACAAAGTTCAAAATAAAATAAGAGGCATAGCTATTATCTAGGAGTTTAGAGGGTGAATCCTTAGTGGCATAGAAAGCTTCTTTGTCAAGTGTGTATAAGAGACCATTTCCACTAAGATAATCTTGCATTTACTTTTTCCGTAGCTCAAAATTTCCATTTCGCAAGAGTTTAGGGGGCTCAACCATACTCATTTCAAGACTCATATTGGTCAATTTTGGCTAGGTATGAACATTTTGCTCTGATATCAATTGATAGAATATTAGGGGTTGATGCTTAATGCACAAGACTAAGGTCAATTCAATATACGGAAGCGATTTCAATTCAAGTTAAATCTTTTAGACCTTAATCACCTAGTCAAGTAATAGAGCAAGCAATTTCAATACTAATTGAACAAATCACAAAAATTAACAGCAAAGTACTAAAAAGAGAGAGAGTGAAGAGAGAGCAATCGAGAACAAGTGAACACGCTATGTAACGTGGTTCGGCCTATCAAAAGAACTTAAACCTACGTCCACGGGTCTCTTGAAATAAAATCTTCTTTTCAGACCGATTTCACTATAAACGAGTATCTTTTACAAAGTGCGGAGCCGATATTTGACTCCTACAAAAGTAAGTCAATCTTCTATAGCATTACAGCTTTTGTATAACGTCTTGGGCAAGTCGTTATAACGCCTTGGACACCTTTCCCTTTTTCCCTTCTACAGCTGACTTGTGGGCCAAATCTTCAGCAACTCGTTATAACTCTTTGCTCACCCGTTATAACGGGTTGTAACCCGTTGTAACGCCTTCCTAAAGCGTTACAGCAACGCTTGTCTCGGGAAAATCCAGCTTATGCAACTTCTCTCTCCTCCTGAGGCGTTATGACGCCTTGGACACCCGTTATAACGCCTTAGAGACTCGTTATAACGGGTCTTGAAGCGTTATGGTAACGTTGTGCTCTGTTTTGCACATTGAAACCTTCCCTTGATGACTTGAGCATGTCTTGACTTGTCCAGGATATGTTTGAGCATGTTTGACATTGGTGTATACATGTTTTAACCTGGATCTTCACCAAAACTCAAGTGCAAGTTAGTACTTTAATTGTTTTGCAAATTGTCAAACAAGAGATGAGTTTAATCCAACAATTTTCATATTAAATATCTTTGGGGACGAAAAATCATTTATATCAAATGGTCCAAAAATCTTCGAATTAATAAATTTTTCACTAATCTTATAAAAATAGTAAAAAAATAAAACATATAAAATTCAGTGTCCAAGGATATATCAATATAAAGATCGCTTTCGACGGTTCAGATCAATTATTTGAATTTTGAAATTAGAGATACATATGTGAAATACCATAGCCACACTCTTAATCATTTTATATTTAAGTTTGAGCAATAGATGATAAATTAATATTTGACAAATTATGTCATTAATCTCTTAAGGTTTGTTTGGAAAGTCAAGGAATAGCACTAGAAGAATGATAGAAGAGTGGTAAGAATAAAATAGTGTGATTTTGGAATAGTGGTAGAAAATGTATTCTTGATTATTCGAAAGAGCAAAATTATCATTTGGCAAGTGTCAATTGAAATAGTAGAATTGTTGATAATTACGATAACAATAATGACGATGATATAATATAACAATGATAACCATAATAAACTAAATAATATAATAAATTAATAAAATATGCATAATAGTAATAATAATAAATAAAAATAAAAATATTGATGATGATAATAATAATAATAATAACCATAATAATGACTAATAACATAATAGTAATAATAATAATATAAGAAAAAATATAATAATAACAAAATACTAATAAAGTAACGATACAATATGATATAAGAATATTAATAACGGTAATAATAATAATTAAGTATATAGTGTTAGTTTGTAATAATCTAGAAATCAATAATACGATAAATTATCATAAACCTTTGTTCATGAATTGAGTGATTAATAAATTGTCATTTTGTTACCTTGAGTATTATTGAATTTATGTATCATTCCTTTATCTGACTAGAGTCAATAACTGGAATTGTGAAACCTCATAATATAGATGATATATATTCTTAAAAGTCTCTAACCAAGGTAATTAGCAAGAACACTTACTTACCGTTACAAGGTTAGAATGTGGATTAAAAGATGGTTAAGTTTTACAAATCATAGACATGAGATGTCATTTTAATCACATGAATACATGTTACAAGAACATGGTATTTGGCAGACATCGAATGAAACATTAAATGAAATTGTATATGTGTCATTAATGTTTTCATTCAGTGTTAAGTTCTAAAGTATGAGGTATTCATCTTTCCTACTAAGAGATGTGTATGTGTGATTGTTATCTAACGCTGTCGGTAAAACGCAGTCATAACGATAGCTTTTCGGTATACATAGCTTAGTTGAGGTAGTGATGGTTTACTGAAAGACTATTGTCCCTCGTATCTTGATACGGGTTACAGTATCACTGGGCTCCTTGATAGAGTAAGATTATCTGCATGCGGTATAATTACAAGAGTAATTATATTTGATAAGTCTGCTCAAGTTCGAGAAAAGATTAAGTTTGCAAGGATGACACACACCTACCTTAAAACTAATCGGATACTGTGAGACGAAAGAATTAACACGACAAAAATGTTTAGTGGATCGTGATATTGCATAAGTACAACATCGTCTGTGTAATTGGATGGTCATAGCGCAGATGTCAGATGCCTCCTATGATTATAGAAGTTAAAATGATTTTAATTCTATTTACCAACATAACGCAGATCCTATTGGGTCACACCGTATAGGAGCTAATCAGAGAATCTTAATGATTAATTATAAATAGGTTATAATTAATATTAAGATGGTTATAATTAATTATATGTGATATGATTAAATTATATATGTCATATAAGATGACAAGCAAAAACAACGGTTGAATTTATAAACATATACGATACGTTGTATAAAATCATACCGCAACCAAACCAATACCAAATCCTGAAAAATATAATTGTTGAGAACAATTATATGTTTATGTATATTTATATATATTTAATATAGATTTTAATTATTGATTATGGTTTTGAATTTGGGATGAAAGTCATTATCAAATTAAAACCTTAATTAAAAATTAATTAAAATCTTAATTAAAAATAAATAAATAAAAATTAAAATATCTTGAGGTCGTCAAGGGGCAAAATTGTCTTTTCACAATTTTGGATATTTCCCTTCCTTGCCGACCTCCAAGGGGTATTTTGGTCTTTTCACTTTTTTCAAGGGTATTTTTGGTAATTGGCCACCTCCTTATTTTCCTATAAATAGAGGGGTAAAGGGAGAGAGAAAGTTACATCAAAATCGACTCGTATCTGTTAACTCAGGTATCGATAAATATACTTTCTCCCTTTCTCGTATACGGTTGTTTACGGGATTTGGAAAATAGTATTTTTGTGAAAGAAGCGGTATTTTATATTTGAATAACTGCGAGTCACAAAGATATTTTATTTAGTCCTTATCTCGGTGAATAGTGTTTTTGCTGGATATCGCGGTTTACGGTATTTCTGGCAGAAGAAATAAGCTGCTCTCCGGTAGTCCTGGTGACATCCGATAGAGGTATCAGACGTCTGATACTCCGAGGAGAAGAGCGTCTCAGATTCGGCCTTACGAGCCTGCTGCGATCCAATTCGAATTTGGATCAAGGTATTTATGTTATATTAATCTATTTAATTTGTAAGTAGATTAAAGTTTTAGAATTCAGTTATGGAGTAGATCTTTGTAGGGATTAAATAGGGTTTTGATGTCAGAGATAAATGAGAGGTGGACACCCTCAGTAGTTTATCTAACATACCTCGTTTAATCCTTGGCTTAAGTTAGAAGTAAAATTTTTATTTTACGGTCTTTCCGCAGCTTAGGCCAATTGACGGGTTTTGAACTTTTAGTAACTCAACATACAGTACAATAAAATATTATTAATTAAATATAATACAACATAATAAAAAATGATAATAATAACAATAATATAAATTTTATAATAATAGACATTATTTAAGATAATAAAATAATAATAATTAATAGTAATTATTAATATTATTTTAATTTTAAAGATAATATAATAGTATTAATAATAATAATAATAGAGCATAGCTAAAATAATATGCATAGTACACCACATAACGTACTATGCGTCCATTTGTATTTAATTTGGTCATTAAATTGATATTTAAGTTGCTTAATAAATTCTTCATATCAAAATCTTGTAGGAAATAAAATTTCGTGATTTTTAGAGCTTTCTTGCTATTTTTAAATATTTTTTAAAAACAACCCAGAAATGACACTTTTGTAGTATTAAATCTGGACTGTTTTTAAAAAATATTTAAAAAATAGCTAGAAAGCTCTAAAAATCACGAAATTTGATTTCCTACAATATTTTCATTTGAAGAATTTATTGAGCAACTTAAATCTCAATTTAATGACCTATATCTATATGCATAGTACAAAATGTGGTGTACTATGCATATTATTTTAGCCATGCTCATAATAATAATAAAGTATATATAATATACTAAAATATTGCTAATTATAAATATTACAACATAATAATATAATAATTATAATTATAGGAATATTAAAAATAATATAAAAATGTAATAATATGCATTATATTAAAGTAATGAAAAAATAACAATAATAATTAATAATTGTTATTAATATTATTTAATATTAAGGATAATATAATAATATTAATAATAAGTATATATAAAATATTAATGTTAATTACAAATATAATACAATATAATCAAATAATAATGATAATAATCCCAATAATATAAAAATTATAATAATTTACATTATTTTTAAATAATAAAATAATAATATTAATTAATAGTAGTTATTTCTTATTACTTTAATAATAAAGATAATATAATAATAATAATAATAATAATAAATTATATATAATATACTAAAGTATTGTTAATTACAAATATATTACAACATAATCATAATCACAATAATATTAAAATCATAATAATTTGTATTATTTTAAAATAATAAAATAGTAGTAATAATTAATAGTAATTATTAATATTATTTTTATAATAAAGAAAATGTAATAATAATAATAATAATAATAAATTATATATAATATACCAAAATATTGTTAATAATAAATATAATACAACATTATCAAATAATAATGATAATAATCTCTGTAATATAAAAATTATAATAATTTGCATTATTTTAATATAATAATAGAATAATTAAGAACTAATAATAATTATTAATATTGTTTTAATAATATAAAATATAATAATATTAATAATAATAAATTATATATAATATATTAAAATATTATTAATTACAAAATTTAAAACAATAATCAAATAATAATGGTGGTAATGATAATAATATAAAATTATAATAATATGCATTATTTTAAAATAATAAAATAATTATTATTAATAATATTATTTTAATAAGATAATTTAATAATGTTAATAAAAAATAATAAATTATATATAATATACTAAAATTGTTAATTACAACTATAATACAACATAATCAAATAATAATAATAATATGAATTACTTTAAAATAATAATAAAAATATATATAATATATTAAATTGTTAATTAAATTATAAATTTGATTGTTTAATCATATAGTATTTTCTCGTATTCATCTATGTGGCATATGGTGGTATTGGAATAATCTTTTTTACTACTATCTATTCTTTCAAAATGTATTTAGCAAAATTATATTATTGAAATAAACCTATATTTCGATAGACCATACAAAATAGTGTTGCCAAACTGACCTTAATTCAGAAAATTTAGGGCATATTTATTCAAATTAAAATTTCGAAAATTAAATTATTTCACAAATTAAAAGATTGGGTCCGTGATATTATACCTAAACTATTAGCCATTAGGGAAGAAACCGAAAAGTAAAGAAAAATAAAGATCTTGATTTATGGACAAGTTCAAAGTGGTCCAGACACCGTCACTTTGAAGTATAATACTAAAAATTTCACGGGCAACACAAGTAGGCAGTGATGATAAACAAAGAGACAAGGAAATAGCATTATTATATCCATTTCATCTTCTCATTTCTTTATAGAAATATTGCTATATTTTACTATTTATTCCTGCACCAGTGCTACAATCCAACAAGTACAACTAAGATAAAGAACAGAGCAGAACCCAACTGCCGTAAAGAATTCAACAAAATACTTTTGAAACCAACCATGCCAAACAGCAATAATTAGAGCATGAGATAACCAAACATAATTCAAAAGAAGAAGACGGAGCCAAGCTACACTAGCAACGACATAATTAATTCCAAGTCTTCAATAGTACAGTCAATAAAACTAACTAAACATTATATTATCATCTACCAAACAGTTCACCTACACTTCACTTCTCCAAATTAGCTTACACAACAGCACAACTGCACAAGCACATTAATAACAGAAACGAACTTGCACAAATTAACAATAAAAAGAAAAAAGAAAAAAAAAACTACACCAAATAAGCCTAAACAACCACACATTTCATAAACATACAACCCAAACTAGACTTGAGCTGAAGCTTGTTGTGGTTCACTGGGCTTTACCTTAGGCGGTCGACCCCTTCCCTTTTTTGCAACGGGAGCAGCCTCAGCATTGCCTCCTTCAGTTGGTGCATCGTTCTGGGTACGAGGGCGTCTCCCTCGCGCTTTTGGCATGCCACTGCTTGCTTTCGCTATGGCTTCTGCAACTACATCCTTTGGCTTTGGCGGTCTGCCACGTGGCCTGGGAGAGGAGGGTGTATTTGTTGCCAGCGCAAGCGGGTCCTTTGGTTTCGGAGGACGACCACGACCTCGCTTAGGTGGTGAACCAGGTCCAGCTATGAAATAGTTGTTTTTCAGAAAGATCAATTCACCACCTTCCTTCATGCGTGCTAGGTGTGCGGTGAGTAGAGAAGAGTGTGACTCAGGGAGCTCGCCGTACTTTGATTCTATGAATTTTGAAATCCCTGATTTATTTGAACCATCTTTCTCATTGAGTGTTTTTAGAGCTGTCAATATCATCTTAAAAAAGAAAAGAATGAAATTAGAAAAAAAAAAAAGATTGAGAAAGGAAATGGAAAAAGAGAGAACATTGACGAGGTTGTACTGTACCTCAGGGTAAGGAGGTAAAGAGGAACGAGGGGGCTCTTCATTCTCTGTCGCCATGGATGGAGAGAGACGCTTTCAAAAGCCAAAAAAATGAATCGGGTTTAAAAAGGAGAGGCCTTGGTTTGGATTGGGAAAGAGGAAGGGGAGAAATACATAAAGCAGTGAGGTTTCTCTTTCTCTTTCTCTTTATTTTTTATTTTTTGGTTTTGTTTTGGCAACGATATGAGAAGGGATAGTGGATGGATGGACGGACGAGATTCTTTTCGGCGGTGTAGATCGAACGGTGAATAGTGCGTCGAAAGAATGTCACACGGATTGATGACGTGGCAAATGATACAGTAATGGAGCCATGGAGGGTAAACACTTGTTACGCTTTTATTTATTTTATTTTATTTAGCATAGGATGTATACAGATCGTACACGGACGGATAATTGTTTTATCGTAGCTTTATTCATTAAAAAATTTCGGATAAAGATACGAATTCAGATATTCTCGAATATGAATACGAATACGGATACGGAACTAATATAATTCAGATAATAAAAAAAATCTTTATTTGCTATATGTTTATTCAAATGCATCAATGACTTATAAAAAAATGTTATACATAAACACAAATTATATCTAAAATTAATTATATTTGTAATCTTCATACAAAATTCAATAAAATATATATAATAGAAATTTTTTGGTTATGAATTCGAATACAATTGGATAATATCGGATACAAATAGATGACAACCAAATCGTATTCTTATCCGTTAAAATTTTTCGGATACGAATACGGATATCTTCGAATACGGATACGAATCAAATAATTTTTGTTATTTTTCGGATACAGATGCGAATAAAATCGGATATTATCCGGTCCGTTTACACCCTTAATTAATTTAGCAGTTTCATAGCGAACTCGCGTTACGAATTAACCCCTTGGCCCCTGCATATATAGAGTATAAGTATAACTATATATAGAGCATGGCTAAAATAATATGCATATGACACTCTCTTTTGTCCTATGCATATATGTATAGCTTAATAAATTGAGATTTAGGTTTCTCAATAAATTTCTCATATAAAAATATTGTAGAAAATCAAATTTTGTGATTTTTAGAGTTTTCTTGATATTTTTTAAATATTTTTTAAAAACAGTACAGATTTAATACTACAAAAGTGCCATTTCTGAGCTGTTTTTAAAAAATATTTAAGAAATAGCAAGAAAGCTCTAAAAATCACGAAATTTGATTTCCTACAAGATTTTGATATGAAGAATTTATTGAGTAACTTAATTCTCAATTTATTAAGCAAATTAAATATACATAGGCGCATAGTACGTTATGTGGTGTACTATGCATATTATTTTAGCCTTGCTCCTATATATATTATATATATAATCCGCTTGACCCCTGAACATAATGTTTTGTCCTGACCTGACATAACATTATAACGGTACAATTTGTATATAATCTAGTGTTATAACCATATACAAAAGTTGCAGAATTGAAATCCAATGGTCAAATGTTTTGTCCTCATCCTATATAGCGTTATAACGCTATAATTTGTACAGAAGATAGCGTTATAACGCTATACCTCGCATAATTACTTTTTGACCAGATTTGAAGACATATTTAAACACTCCTCCTCCAACAACCAAATTGCTTCAATTATGTTCCATCAATACCGTTACTAGCCACCATTATTGTGCTCTTTGAGTTCTAGCTTAATAGCCAAATTCTTGCTCAAATCTCAAGTCAAAACTAGCTAAATCTAATATAGAGATTATTGAGAGTTTGTTTGTTTGAGTGATTATTTTATCATTTCAATTATCGATTTTTTTGTGTTGTAATTGTTGTCTTGAGCTCCACAGGTGTCTGTAAAAGAGCTCAAGATAGTCGACTTAATCTCCACAAGTGTGTGTAAGTGAGGTTGAGTTGACACCGAGGTAGTTAGTTTAATCTCCACTGGTGTGTGTAAGTGAGATTAGGTTGACATCTTGTGTCAGGGTTGGTGCTCCACCGGTGTGTGTAAGTGAGTCCAATTTCGGAGTTGTACATTGAACAAGTTATTTTTTTAGTGGAGCGGATCGGGCTTGTCACCGCAAGTACAAGCTGAACTCCGTCAACATATTGAGCATTTCTTTTCTCTATCTCTATTTACATTTACTCAATTTACTTAGTTTGATTGCTTGATTTGTTGATTGTGAATTGAGTAGCAATAATTGAATTGTTATAACTGATAGGGTGTATTGAATTGCCTAATTAGTAATTGAATTGCTTGAAGTGTTGTTTGGCCATAATTAGTAAATAGCAATTAGGTCCTTAGTTAATTGGTGAACAAAACGAATTTAGTACCACACCTATGCGCGGTGTATTGAATTGCTTAATTAGTAATTGAATTGCTTGAATTGTTGTTTGGCCTAATTAGTGAAATAGCAATTAGGTCCCTAGTTAATTGGTGAACCGAACGAACTTAGTACCACACCTAGGCGATTAGGTGTATCAGATTTAAGTGTAGTGGATCATAAAGATGAAGCTACAACCATCTTAGAGAATGAAAAGAATATTGTTGCACAAGAGCAAGTTTTGGAAAGCAAAACAAAAGAATGATTGGATGATGAAGTAATTCAAGTTTTCACCAAAGTTAATGAAGAATACTTTGAAGAAAGGAAAATTATAACTATGTCATCATCTTACAAGCAAGAAGAGGTATATCTAAACTCAAGTAACTTAGGTGTGATGTCTATGTCTAAGAATGAAAAACCCCTTTTATGATAACCAAACTATCTTTAGTGAATATGAGTTAATAGTCAAATATTATAAAGCAATAATAAGTTTGGATAAGAAAGATGAAGAGATCAACGTGCTTTTAAAAAATATTTGTGATTTGAAATCAAAATTGAATCATCTTCAGTCTAAATGTGACAAAACAAATATATCAAAAGTCGAATCTTCAGATGTTGAAACTTGTGCACCAACTATAATAAATCAAAAGGTAAAACAATTTAAGTCAAAGAGTCATCATCATGTCTTTAGATTTGATAAACGATTTTCATCCAATAAGTGCTCCAAATTTAGTAATAATGCTAACTTGGATACTAGTATATTAGTTAATAAGGTTAAACCAATAAACAAGGTTATGCTAATTCAAAAGTTTTATAGTTACAAACCTAAGGTTATCACCTCTAGAGGGCTTTATTATAAGAAACCTAGAAAAGAAGAAATTAAAAGACATTACCAACAAAAAAGCTTGTTTTGAATACAAAAATAAGACTTCCAATTTTTGCGCAATAAAAATACCTTGGATATCAAACGATTCAAATCTTGTTTGTAATCATAGTAAACATTATGGCCATATGACCTTTGAATGTCCTTTCAAAAGCAAACATAAAAATTTTATATTTGAGTTCATAAATCTCTCAATTAAACTTGGTTAACCTTGAGTATTACAATAAGTAAAATCCTAAAAATGATTTTCAACAATTACATATCTTTTTTTTCAAAAACACATAGGTATGTTTGGTCTCATCATATAAAGGATATTCTTGGATTATAAATAGTAATTGCTCACACCACATTACTGGCAACAAATTTGGTTTTAAGAGTCTTAAGCCTTTTGATGGAGTTCAAGTCATCTTTGGAAGTAACAAACGTAAGAGTAAGATCATTGGAATTTGTTCAATTGGTAATGTTCATGTGACTATTGATAATGTATATTTAGTTGATGGTTTAAATTTCAACTTATTAAGTGTGAGTAAGTTGTGTGATGTTGATTTTCACCTTAGCTTTAATGACCAAGAAAACTCATTATACCATAAACATACCAATGAGTTAGTCTATATCGATAAGAGAATAAAGAATGTTTATTATCTTCACATCAATCATTTTATCACCGGTAAACTTTATCTAAATACAATCAATTCTGACTCATGGTCATGACATCAAATGTTAGGTCGAACCTCATTCAATACTATTAAAAAAACTAGTCAATCTTGAGTTAGTTCATGGTTTACCAATCTCTAGGATAAATGTTGATAGCATGTGTGATACTTGTATGAAAGGTAAACTAACCAATACTAGTTTTAATCCTAAAGATCGGATCTCAACCAAAATATCTTTGGACCTTATTCACATGGATTTTTTTTTACCAATTAACATACCTGGTCTAGCCAATAAAAGATATGTATTTGTGATTGTTGATGACTTTAGTAGATATACATGGGTTAACTTTTTGAGATAAAAAAAAGATTTGTAAAAATTGTATTGACTTTTGTTCACAACTTGAGAACCAAAGAGAAGTAAAGATAATCTCTCTTTGTAGCGATCATGGTGGTGAATTTGAAAATTCAAGGTTTTTACGAATTTTGGTATTGACTTTAGTAGCGATCATATTTTATCTATAGTTGAAGGATGGATTAGTCTCAATTTTGGTGAATTTGAGACTAATCCATTTGAGACTAAATGGTTTACCAATCTTGTCACTCCTGTAAAATCAACGCGCATAAATGGATTAGTCTCAAATTCACCAAAATTGATAAAGGATTAGTATCAAATTCACCCTCAAGACAACAAAATCACCAATAGAAACACAACTAAAAAACCCAAAAATCCACTGGATGACAGTAATCAGTACAAATTTTATCTATGAGAAAATGTGAAACTGCATTTGGAGAGAGCAACACAAACAACGTACCTTATGGCAGCAGTAAACTCGAGTTGGTTTTACCAACGAGAGTGGATTGAGTGAGGGGCAAAGTCGGTGATCGTGATTGTACTGGGAGGGGAACAAATCGAACGAGTGTGATGGTATATGCGAGTAGGGAGAGTGACGCAGTGCGCATTAATGAAACAACCGATTCAGATTCGGATAATGGAGAAACTGAACCAACTGACGCAGTGCGCATTTAGATACAAGTCAATCAATGAGTTGTATATTCAGCTGAAAAACTGAACCAACGTCATTTGACTGCATGAACTTTTAATTAAAGTTATTGTTGACTAGGTGGTAATCAAGGAGTGCATGGGTGGTCTTCTAAGTAGAATATTTTATTGTGGACGGATTTCAAATAGTCTAAGTATTTAATTCTTTTGGGTTTTGTGTTTGTTTTATTTAAAGTCTGGACGGACTTCAACAAGTCTCATGGGTTTACTAAAATTAGTATTTAAATATGTTGGGTTTTGTTTTTTTTTTAACTAGCATTTAATATTTAGTCTTGAGGGTTAAGTAACGTGGGGTTATAAAAGGGTATGGGTATTGTTGTTGTAAGGCAGAAAATTGATATATGAAATTAAGTTGTGTTTAGTTGAGTTCTTTGTGACTGAAATTCCATTTTATTCTCCTCTTTACTAATAAACCGAGTACTTGAGCTTATCAGGCAAGATAGTATCGAGACCGACTTGCGTCAATTGGTATCAGAGCAAGGTTCGACAATCACCTTCGCGCTTGCGTGAAGTTGTATCTTCGACAACCGCCATATGCAACGAACACCTTCATCAACAAAACATCACGCTATTTCCACCTTTCACAAACATCATGGCCGATCCAAACCTTCTTGCTATCCTAGATCGTATGCAACAAAACCAAGCCGAAGCTATGCAAAGGCATGCCGAAACTATGCAAGTCCTCACTAATCTTGTGGTACGCCTTACTCCCATCAACAATCCACAAAATCCACAAAATCCCCAAAATCCCCAAACTCCACATATTAACAATGATGGAAATCCACAAAACCTAGAAACTAAGTGGGATGCCAGTCTACGAGTAGAAATTCCAGATTACTCAGGCAATTTAAATCCCGAAGAGTATCTTGACTGGACGAACAAAGTTGAAGAGGTCTTCGAGCTCAAACAAATCCCTCTGGACAAGCAAGTGCCGTTGGTGACAATCCAATTTCGAGATAGAGCAGCAGCATGATGGCAATCATTCAAGTATCGTCGCTATCTCAACAACCTTCCACCTCTCAACGATTGGCTTGACTTGAAACGTGAAATGAACCATGAGTTTCTCCCTCTTAGTTGCCAACAAACATTCTTCCAGCTATTTCAATCTCTTTCTCAAGGTGCAAAAAGTGTGGAGGAATACACTCTTGAGTTTTATAAACTCGAGGCACGAAACCAAATCAGTGAGACCCAAGATTTGAGGGTTGCACGATATTTGCATGGCCTTCGAATGAATATTCAGGATATGCTAGTGGTTCATACTTTCATCAATGTGGGTGAAGCTCAATCCAAAGCAAAAGCTATTGAAAAACAACTCGCAAAAAGCCGCAACTTCAACCGTGGTAATTCCTCTACCAACTCTAACTCTTCTCATTTTCTCCCCACTCCAAATAACACTACAAATTCCAACCGACCCCAATTACTCCCACCTCCAACTAAACCAAACTAGAATACCCGAGAAAACTCTAAAGCCAATATTCGATGCCACAATTGCCGTCAAATGGGCCACTATGTAAGAGAGTGCCCAAAGGTTCGACCTCATTTATATGCCAATGGCGGTTTTGAGGAAGAGGAAAGGTGAATTGAAAATGGGGATGAAGAGGAAGAAATTCATGAAATGAATCCCGAGTATCTCTCAGCTGAAAGCTTAGTTATGAGAAGAATTTGCTTAGGACCAAAATCAACAGAAGATTGGAAGCGGCATGCCATTTTCAAAACTATGTGCATAATTGAGAATAAGAAGTGTGTGGTAATAATTGATTCAGGAAGTTGGGAAAATGTGATTTCGGAGAAAGTAGTAAGAAAACTTCATCTTAGTACCACCACCCATACAAATCCATACAAACTCGGGTGGGTGAACAAAGGAGTCGAAATCCAAGTCAATAAAAGGTGCTACTTTCAACTCACACTCGGGCCACTTTATACTGCCACCATTTATGCCGATGTGGTTCCCATGGATGCCTCGCATCTGATTCTCGGGCGTCCTTGGCAATATGACAATCAAGTTGTGTATGATGAAAGAGAGCATACGTATACCATTCAAGTTGGTCCGAAAAAGGTACGCATAAATTCAGTTCAAGAAGGGGTAAAAGAATCAAATATGGTGTTCTGTGTGCCACAGGTTGAATTTGAGAAGGAACTGCGAGATGCTGAAATTTGCTTCGCACTCACCGCATGTGAATTTCCCAACACTAAGAATGAGCAAACTATACCCGAGATGGTGCAACCCTTGCTGGCCGAATTCATGCATTTGCTACCTGAAGAACTTCCTGATGGACTGCCCCCACTTCGCGACATTCAACACCAAATTGACTTAGTGCTCGGGGCAAGTCTCCCCAACATAGCTCACTACCGCATGACCCCGCAACAACACCAAGAGTTAAAGCGCCAGGTGCAAGAACTGATAGACAAATGCTTTGTGCGGGAGAGCATAAGCCTGTGTGCCATGCCAGCTCTTAGTTCCAAAGAAAGACAGAAGTTTTCGCATGTGTGTGGATAGCCGGGCAATAAATCGGATCACGATACGATACTGATTTCCGATTTCGCGACTAGAAGACATGCTCGATCAACTCAGTGGAGCCGAGATATTTTCTAAAATTGATCTTAAAAGTGGGTATCACCAAATTCAAATCAAACTGGGAGATGAATGGAAAACAACGTTCAAGACTAAAGAAGGCCTGTTTGAGTGGGTTGTCATGCCCTTTGGCCTATCCAATGCTCCCAGCTCCTTCATGAGAGTGATTAACCAGGTTTTGTGGCCTTTCCTTAACAAGTTTGTCGTTGTCTACTTTGATGACATTCTTATCTATAGCCGAAACCAAGATGAGCATCTCCGACACTTGCGAGAAACTCTTGAAGTACTACATGAAAATAATCTTTTTGTGAACTCGAAAAAGTGTGTTTGGATGACTCCAACATTAATATTCTTGGGATTTAAGATTTTCGTGAGTGGAATCTTACCCGAAGAGGACAAAATCCTAGCAATCCGAAATTGGCCAAAACCATCTTCATTTACCGAGATACGATTATTTCTCGGGTTAGTGGGATTCTACCGGCGATTCATCAAAGGCTTTAGTAGTATCTCAGCACCTATCACCGAGTTACTAAAGCAAAAGAATTTCGAATGGAGTGAAAGTGCACAACAAGCTTTTGAGACACTCAAGCATTGCTTAACTCACGCACCCGTGCTTGCTCTGCCAGACTTTGAAAAAGCTTTCGAAGTAGAATGCGATGCTTCAAAGGTTGGCATTGGTGCCGTTCTTTCACAAGAGAAGAAACCGGTGGTCATTTTTAGTGAGAAGTTGGGCGAAGCTAAAACCAATTACCCGGTGTATGACCTCGAGTTGTATTCCACAGTAAAAGCTTTGCAACATTGGCGACATTACCTTCTATCTCGCGAATTTGTGCTATATACAGACCATCAAGCGCTGGAATTTATGCAAGAATAAAATAAGTTGAGCACCCGACATGCCAAGTGGGTTACTTCACTCCAAGAATATACTTTCTCTATTGTGCACAAAGCGGGATCAAGCAACAAAGTCACTAACGCTCTAAGCCGCCGACATGGATTGCTCTCTGCAATGTCAACCTACACTCTTGGGTTTGAACACGTGCCAGTGACCCTTAAGGAAGATCCTGATTTCGAGCAAATATTGGAAGACGTGAAAAACGTGTTGCGGGATGACTACTCGTTACATAACGAGTACTTATTTCGAGGTCTCGCACTTTGTATCCCGGCAACTTCTCTACGTTATCTCGTGATCAAGGAAATGCATAACCAAGGTCATTTCGGGTTGGAAAAGACTTTGCATTTGGTACGTGAAAGGTTATTTTGGCCAAGTCTATGGCGGGATGTTAAGCACTTTGTCCGAGTGTGCCAAGTATGTCAAACTTCTAAAGGCACCAACACAAATCAGGGACTCTACAATCCGTTGCCTCTTCCATTTGAAATTTGGCGTGACATCTCAATGGACTTTGTGACTGGATTACCAATGACAAGAAGAAAGAACGATAGCATCATGGTAGCTGTTGATTGCTTTAGCAAAATGGCAGTCTTCATTGCATGCAAAACCACTGTAGATGCTCCCAAGGTTGCTGAACTTTATTTTCATGAAGTTGTCCAACATCATGGATTGCCAAGTACCATTGTATCTGACCGAGATACGAAATTTTTGAGCAAATTCTGGATAGAACTTTGGAAGAAGTTAAAGACCGAACTGAAATTTAGTTCCACTTTCCACCCTCAAACAGATGGTCAAACTGAAGCCGTAAACAGAAGTCTCAGAACATGCTTCGTGCCCAAGTTACAACTTTCGGCATGTGGGATACGTTGCTACCGAAAATTGAATTTGAGTACAACTGTTCGGTAAACCGCTCCACAGGATTCGCACCCTTCAAAATTGTTTATGGCTTTATTCCTCGAGGTCCCCTCAATATTCTTTCAATTGAAAGACCGAAGTCTAAAATTAAGAAGGTGGACGAAAGGCTTGAAGATTTGCGGGAACTGCATAAAACAGTTTGCGAAAATTTAGAACAAACTTACTCCAAGTACAAGGCTAAAGCAGACGAAAAGCGCCGAGATGTATAATTTGAAGTCGGAGAACTAGTTTGGGTCTATTTGCCGAAGTAATGGTTTCCCCGAGGATAATATCATAAACTTAAGAAACGAAAAGTGGGACCGTGCTTTTTGGAGAAGTTTGGCATGAATGCTTACCGCGTGAAGCTACCCGATGATTTGCATATTTCCAACATATTCAATGTTAGTCATCTCCACAAGTACTACGCAGAAGATACAAGCTTGAGGTCAAGCTTCAACAAACTTGGGGAGCCTGACGCAGTGCGCATTAATGAAACAACCGATTCAGATTCGGATAATGGAGACGTTAGATATAAGTCAATCAATGAGTTGTATATTCAGCTTGAAAACTGAACCAACGTCATTTGACTGCATGAACTTTTAATTAAAGCTATTGTTGACTGGGTGATAATCAAGGAGTGCATGGGTGGTCTTCTAAGGAGAATATTTTATTGTGGACGGATTTCAAATAGTCTAAGTATTTAATTCTTTTGGGTTTTGTGTTTGTTTTATTTAAAGTCTGGACAGACTTCAACAAGTCTCATGAGTTTAAATTAGTATTTAAATATGTTGGTTTTTTTTTTAACTAGCATTTAATATTTAGTCTTGAGGGTTAAGTAACGTGGGGTTATAAAAGGGTATGGGTATTGTTGTTGTAAGGCAGAAAATTGATATATGAAATTGAGTTGTGTTTAGTTGAGTTCTTTTGTGATTGAAATTCCATTTTACTCTCATCTTTACTAATAAACCGAGTACTTGAGCTTATCGGGTAAGATAGTATCGGGACCGACTTGCGTCAGAGGGGAAAGCGAGACGAATGTGACACAAAAGGTGAGCAACAACAGAGGTAAGATGAGCATGGGGAAAGGAAAGAGAAGAGAGGCTCATCTTTCCATTCAAGCCTCGATGAGCGATGGCTTAGGGGAGGGGAGGGGGATGGAGCAACAGAAGGAAGGCAGCATGAGAGAGACGAAGTCGACAAGATTTGAGAGTTACGTCTAAGCGAGCGAGGGGATGGAGAATAACAGTGAAATATAACTATTCGTATAACAAATCTGATAATGAATGCGATTAAAGAGAAATATGAGCTTCTACATGCAAAATTAGAAGCATCATGTAAACTAAAATAGAGCTTAATTAGACGATTATTTGAACTCCAACAAATAAAAAATAAATCCTATTCGTTGCATGTTTTGTCTTCCAAGGTGCTTAATAAGAAATGAGAGATATGTTAGAAATAGGATTGGGACTTAAAGCGCAAGACTAAGGTCAAATTACTAGACAAAACCATTTTCAATCAACAATTTCAAATTAAAGCTTTTAGACCATAATCACCTAGCTAATAGTTAAAGCAAACAAGTTCTAGAAGTAATAGAGCAATTCACAAATCAACAAAGAACAAAGTAATAAGAGAGAGAGAGTAAAGAGAGAGCAAGAGTAATCAAGAGAACAAAAAGAACACGCGATGTAACGTGGTTGAGCCTATCAATCAACTAGGCCTACGTCCACGGATCTCCTGGAATCAAACTTCATTCCGATCGATTTCACTATCAACACTAGTGTTCTTTACAATTTCGGAACTGATCTTTGATTTCTTCTAAACAAGCAAATCAATCTTCGACTCCTAGACCAATGTATGGGGCAACACCACTCTACACGGTTAACTGTCCGATTGACAAAACAATCAAGGACAGGAGATGCACCACTTGACAACACAAATGTGGTGCACCAAAGGCTAAAATATTGCCAAAGGAAAGTTCTCGGATTGACAATTAGACCATGGATGCTATCATAATGCTCTCAGGTTTAGGTAGCTGAAGGAGAAGACTATTTGGCTCTTTGTTGTGCTCAATTTGATGCTTGGAAGCTTGTGGGGGTGTTTGATATCATGTTGGTTCGTCTCTGCATCATATATTTAGGCTGGGCACTTACTTGCAGTCTTGAATCCACCAAAATTGACTGTAGCGTTACAGAGATTCCATAAAGCCATGTGAGACTCGTTATAACGGGTTGTGCACTTTCCAATATTTCCCTTCTTCTGTTCTTTGGCTATCTTGTGGGCTAGTTTGAGAAGGAACTCGTTACAACGGGTTGGGAGGCGTTGTGATGCCTTAGGGAAGCGTTACAGTAACACTGCTCTCTGCCAAATCCTGCTTTTGCTTTACCTCTCTCCTTCTGATCCGTTGTGACGGGTTGGGCACCCGTTATGACGGGTTGTTGATCCGTTGTGACAGGTTTTGGAGCGTTATGGTAACGCTGTGCTCTGTTGAGCATTGTGAAGCCATCCCTTGATGTCTTGAGGATGTCTTGACTTGTGTTGAGCATGTTTGGGCATTGTTTGAGCATGTATAACATCAATTTATACTTGTTTTAACCTACAACTTCACCAAAACTCATGTGCAATGTTAGTATTGATTTGTTTTGTAAATTGTCAAACAAGAAATGCGTTTAATCCAACAAGATATATACATACACACACACACATACATACATACATACATACATACATACATACATACATACATACATACATACATACATACATACATACATACATACATACATACACACACACACACACACACACATACAAACACACACACACACACACATATAGTATAGCTAATGTGAAAACATTTGTACTTCAGTCAAAGTGCAAAAGTTTCACATTAACCAACTTTTTATGGTCAAATTTTAAATTTAAGTTAGTCGATAAATTCTTCATATCAAAATCTTGTAGGAAATCAAATTTCGTGATTTTTAGAGCTTTCTAGCTATATTTTCAATATTTTTTTAAGAACAACCCTGAAAAGGTCATGTTTTTTTTAATATTAAACTAGACTGTTTTTAAAAATATTTAAAATATAGCTAGAAAGCTCTAAAAATCACGAAATTTGATTTCATACAAGATTTTGATATGAAGAATTTATTGACCAACTTAAATTTAAATTTTGAACACAAAAAGTTGACTAATATGAAACTTTTGCACTTCGACCGAAGTGCAAACGTTTTCACATTAGCCATACTATATATATATAGTTAGTTAGGTTAAAGTACTTTATAAAGCACAAAAGTGTATATACTTTAGACCCACATCTCTCAATAGAAAGTTCAAATGGTCAATCCGGACTATTGAAAATGTTGTCCATATTAATATCTACTTGGAAACCAAATTTTACATTTTTTTTACTATTATATTAGATGAGTAGAAAATTCGATAAATTGGAAGTGTGAAAATCGTTAGATTGCTGAATTTTCTACCTATCTGATAAAATAGTAAAAAAAAATTCAAAAAATGAAAATTTTGTTTTTCAAGTAGATTTTAGTATGGACAATATTTTCAACGGTTCAGATCAGCCATTTGCACTTTGTATTGTGAGATGTAAGTCTAAAGTATATACACTTTTGTGCTTTATAAAGTACTTTAGCCTAACTATATATATATATATATATATATATAGAACTAGGCTATGGTGCTTGATCAAGCACCAAGGGGTCGATGCTTGATCATCAAATCTCACAAACAGACGGTTCAAATTTCGATTTATCATGCTCAATAATTTCTTTATATCAAAATCTTGTGGGGTGCCAAAATTTTATATTTTTGGAATTTTGTAAGTATTTGTTTTAGATTTTTGAAAGTGACATATTTTATGTATAAGAATTGATTATTTTATTACTAGTTTTTAGTCATTTTCAAAAATGCAAAACAAATATTTACAAAATTCTAAAAATAGAAAATTTTAGTATCCCACAAGATTTTGATATAAAGAAATAATTGAGCATGATAAATCGAAATTTGAATCGTCTATTTGTGAGATTTGATGATCAAGCACTGACCCCTTGGTGCTTGATAAAGCACCATAGCCTAGTTCTATATATATATATATATATATATATATATAGTAGGGCTACGATGCTTGGCCAAGCACGACATCTTTCGTGCTTGGACGTCAAATCTCATAAATGGATGGCTAAAATTTTGATTTATCATGATCAATATTTTCTTTATATCAAAATCTCCTTGGATACAATTTTTTTTTCTATTTTTGGAGTTTTTTAAGTATGTGTTTCGGATTTTTTAAAACGACCTCAAAATAGTAATAAAATAATTAATGTTTATGCATAAAAGTATGACAATTTAAAAAATCCGAAATACATACTTAAAAAACTCTAAAAATAGAAAAATTTTATATTCAAGGAGATTTTGATATAAAGAAATTATTGAGCATGATAAATCGAAATTTTAGCAGTCCATTTGTGAGATTCGACGCCCAAGCACGGAAGGCGCTGTGCTTGGCCAAGCACCGTAGCCTTACTATATATATATATATATATAAGAGGGATCATATAACAACAACTTTGATGACACCAACTATAACAACAACCATTTTTTCATTTTCAAAGTTCAAATTGTTGATCCAAACCGCTCAACATGATCTTCACAATAAAATACACTTCCACATCAAATCTTTTATTTTTTTTACTATCTATTAAGACGAGTGCAAAAATATGCCAAAGTTACAACAACCTGAACCATTGAATTTTGTACCCATCTTAATAAATAGTAAAAAGAAATACAAAAATGTAAAATTTGTTCTGAAAGCGTATTTTATTATGGATATCATATTCAACAGTTTGGATCAATAATTTGAACTTTGAAAATGAAAAGATAGTTGTTGTTATAATTGATGTCACCAAAATTATTGTCATCTGATTCCTCGTGTGTATATATATGAGGGGAGATCCATGGCCTCCTCTTGTAGCCTCTTGCACTATTTTCCACCAAAATCAATGAAAATGGTCGATCCGGACCGTTGAAAATATTCTTCAAATCAATATAGACTTAGAGACCAAATTTTAGATTTTTTTTATTTTTTTTACTATTTTATTGGACGGGTTGAAAATTGAATGTCTATAAGTCGTTAGATAAATCCAATTTTCAACCCGTTCGATAAAATAGTAAAAAAAATAAAAAAAATCTAAAATTTGATCTCCAAGTCTATATTAGTATGAAGAATATTTTCAAAGGTCCGGATCGACCATTTTCATTGACTTTGATGGAGAAGGCTAGAGAAAGCTACGAAAAAGAGGCTAATGGATCCCCCTCTGTATATATATACATACATACATTCATACATACACACCTCGTAGCAATATATTTTAAAAGAACGGTTCACTGCACCCTTTTCTCATTGTGGGACTCGCCCATGTCCTTGAGTCATCGGTGAGATTTCTATAATTTGTGAATTTTCTTTTCTGCAACAAGAAAAAGAGAAGTATGCAGAGTAGTACATTGCGTGTTTTTTCCAGAAAAGAAAAAATAACAATAATAATCCGCATATCAATACCGATTTTTTGGGTCATCGAAAATAGTCTTCACTCTTTTTTCTTATTTTTTTTACTAAAAAGATGCTAAAAATGCAATCACTATCCAAATATTTTTGCAAAATGAGCAATGATATTTTACTTTGTAAATCATAATTATCATAATATTTTGCATCTATATCTCAAATTATAAAGTTCAAACGATCAATTTAAATCGTTGGACATGATTTATGTATTAAAAATCTATTTAGACATAATGTTGAAAATATTCTTCATATCAATATAGACTTAGAGACCAAATTTTAGATTTTTTTTACTATTTTATTGGACGGGTTGAAAATTGAATGTCTATAAGTCGTTAGATAAATCCAATTTTCAACCCGTTCGATAAAATAGTAAAAAAAATAAAAAAAATCTAAAATTTGATCTCCAAGTCTATATTAGTATGAAGAATATTTTCAAAGGTCCGGATCGACCATTTTCATTGACTTTGATGGAGAAGGCTAGAGAAAGCTACGAAAAAAGAGGCTAATGGATCCCCCTCTGTATATATATACATACATACATTCATACATACACACCTCGTAGCAATATATTTTAAAAGAACGGTTCACTTCACCCTTTTCTCATTGTGGGACTCGCCCATGTCCTTGAGTCATCGGTGAGATTTCTATAATTTGTGAATTTTCTTTTCTGCAACAAGAAAAAGAGAAGTATGCAGAGTAGTACATTGCGTGTTTTTTCCAGAAAAGAAAAAATAACAATAATAATCCGCATATCAATACCGATTTTTTGGGTCATCGAAAATAGTCTTCACTCTTTTTTCTTATTTTTTTTTACTAAAAAGATGCTAAAAATGCAATCACTATCCAAATATTTTTGCAAAATGAGCAATGATATTTTACTTTGTAAATCATAATTATCATAATATTTTGCATCTATATCTCAAATTATAAAGTTCAAACGATCAATTTAAATCGTTGGACATGATTTATGTATTAAAAATCTATTTAGACATAATGTTGAAAATATTCTTCATATCAATATAGACTTAGAGACCAAATTTTAGATTTTTTTTATTTTTTTTACTATTTTATTGGACGGGTTGAAAATTGAATGTCTATAAGTCGTTAGATAAATCCAATTTTCAACCCGTTCGATAAAATAGTAAAAAAAATAAAAAAAATCTAAAATTTGATCTCCAAGTCTATATTAGTATGAAGAATATTTTCAAAGGTCCGGATCGACCATTTTCATTGACTTTGATGGAGAAGGCTAGAGAAAGCTACGAAAAAAGAGGCTAATGGATCCCCCTCTGTATATATATACATACATACATTCATACATACACACCTCGTAGCAATATATTTTAAAAGAACGGTTCACTGCACCCTTTTCTCATTGTGGGACTCGCCCATGTCCTTGAGTCATCGGTGAGATTTCTATAATTTGTGAATTTTCTTTTCTGCAACAAGAAAAAGAGAAGTATGCAGAGTAGTACATGGCGTGTTTTTTCCAGAAAAGAAAAAATAACAATAATAATCCGCCTATCAATACCGATTTTTTGGGTCATCGAAAATAGTCTTCACTCTTTTTTCTTATTTTTTTTACTAAAAAGATGCTAAAAATGCAATCACTATCCAAATATTTTTGCAAAATGAGCAATGATATTTTACTTTGTAAATCATAATTATCATAATATTTTGCATCTATATCTCAAATTATAAAGTTCAAACGATCGATTTAAATCGTTGGACATGATTTATGTATTAAAAATCTATTTAGACATAATGTTATATTTTAGAATTTTTAGCATTTTTAAATAGATGAAAAATAATTTCTATTCGATAGTTCAGAAGTTGTTAGTTCGATGAATTTTTCTCTGTGAAAATAACAATTTCTTTTTAAAAATGTAAAACTATGTCTGCATATAAATTTCAACACGTAGATCATGTTTAACGATTTGTACCGATCATTTGAGATATAGATGCAAAATATCATTGAATCGCTCTTTGCAAAGTACAATAATCTTGCTCTTGCGAAATATATGTCATATGATAACACATTTTATTGTTCTATCAAAACAAAAAAATTTACTAAATAATTAAATAATGAACAATGCAGCATTTTACTTTGCAAAACAAGTATTTTGTAATTTTGGATCATTGAATTTTGAATCATTTACAATAAAAATAATTTTCACAAAACTCGAATTGTCAAAAATCACAAAATAAATTCTTTGCAAAGTACACTAACCGTGCTCTTAAATAATTATAAATAACTATACGAATGTTGCCGAAGCAACTCGTATTACCGAGTCATATCTGATATTGTGGTAAAACACGATTTTTTTGAAGAAAGTCTGAGGTTCAATTCTCGAACTATTTTCACGAGAGTTTTTTTTTTAAATTTATTTTATGATTACGTAAGCCTATGAATAAAAGAAATAACTCGTAGTTGGTTACTTATAGTTTCCTTCTCCCTCTCTCTCTCTCTTTTTTTTTTTTTTGGCGCCCCATCGCGGCTTCGCCCTCATTTTCGCTCACACTGCCTACCCCCACTGTGCCATCTTCATCAGAGATATTCTCGAGAAATCTCTCTTTATCTATCGATTTATCGCCATTTCGAGAGGGCTTTCATGAATTAAACTCTAAGAAGCTCGAAAAAGGTGCGTTTGCTTTTAAAATTGGGCACCCTTTCTCTCTCGTTGAAACCACTTGTGTATAGGTCGACCAAAACATCGAAATTGAACCAAAGATCTCCTAATTTCGTTCGATATTGGTGAGAAGTTGGTTTGTCCCGATTAATTTGAGTTAAAACTGCATTCGAGACTGTAATTGCTTGTCTGTCCCGTGTAGTTATTGAATCACTCAGTTGGTGATTTTTAGATTTAGGTGATGATAGCTGTCACGGATGGTTGGCTTCCCTTTAGCCTGATATAAAAATTGTTTTAGTGTTTTTGGTTGTTCTGGATCTCATTGTGGCGATTAAGCACTGTAACTGGTATAAAACCTTGGTCTTTGTTTCAATCTTGTACTGGATTTAGGGATAACCCTGTACAGGTGCAAAGTTTTGCTAAATTAAACACATCATTGTGCTTTAGTGTATCCACACTCAATTGTTCTTCTAATTTATCATTAGCTTGGCAGAATTTGGCATCAATTTGGAATATTTTATTAATTCAGGTGCATTGAAGCTACTAGAGGTTACCTTTCCCCTGTAGGATAGATCAGCTAAATAATGATAAGCTTAATTGAACATCATTTTTGTGCAAAATTGAAATTCCAGCTTCACAATCACTAATTAAACTTTTTTGTCAACTATATGAGTGAATTAGATGTTGGTTTGTGTCTCCAACCTATTGGGTTTAGAATATGTCATATTTGAATATAAAAATTTGGTCTCATTCCTCTAGAATATACCTGAAGTAGAATCTTTTATGAGATTAAAAATATAAATTGTAGAAGTTTTGAACTTTTAATGCCTCAGGAAGCAATAAATTCTCTAGTTGGTGATGGGAGTGAAAGACGAAGAGAAGACAGAACTGGAAGCTGACACCGTCACCTCCAAAAGTAGCACCAACTCGTCTTCTCCAGTTCATAATCAGAGTCCAGGCCCTGCACGCTTGTCCAGTTCCAGCACGGAAAGTGATGCAGGTCAGGCAATGTGCCGAGTCTGCCACTGTACAGAATCTGATTTACGAGGCGAGTCGGCCTTAGCCTTTTTAGGCATCGTCCCCCCATCACAAGAACGGCCTGAAATTCAAAATTCAACTCCAAATCCAAATGTGAACTCAAACTTGAGTTCAAGTGAAAAATGTACAACTAAAGACACCTTTGTCGAGCTAGTAAGCCCAGACGGGGAGATCTTTGTATGCAGCAGCAGTGACATTGAGGCAGGGCCAACATGCCAGGAGGATTCTCTAACAGAGCTAGGTTGCTCTTGCAAGAATGAGCTCTCCCTAGCTCACTACTCATGTGCTCTAAAATGGTTCGTCAGCCATGGATCTACAATTTGTGAAATTTGTGCGATGGTTGCAAAAAATGTTAGGATGACAGATTTCAAAAAGGTCGTGGCTTCTCTAAAAGACTATGACGAGTTGCACACAAGTATAATTACAGGTGGGTTGACCCAGTTGCGGGTTGAGAACGGGAACAGGGGGGTTGACCCAGATGCGGTGGCAGGCATAAGACGGCAGAGGCTCAGTGAGATCTCATCTTGGTTCAACCCACGGAACTCTAGTTCTGTAGTTGCGGTTTCTCAGGGGCAAGATGAGTTGCATGCAAGTAGCCCCAGCAATGGTGACAATGTAAATAATGGAGAGTTCTGGAGGGAAGGGACTGTATGGGATGCACGACAAAACATGAGACGGGGACTGGAGGGGACAGGAGCTTTTGTTGCCGTGGGTCTCATTTTGTCTATTCTTGCATGGCTTATCGCTCCTCATGTTTCTAAGGTTTGCTTCTTTTTTTTCTTTGAAAAAGGGCAGTCTGCTGCACGTAGCTCCCGCTTGCGCGGGTCCGTGGAAAGGTCGGACCACTTTGGAGTCTTTGTACACATCTTTTCCTGCAATGCAGGAGGCTGTTTCCACGACTCGAAACCGTGACTTCCAGGTCACAAGGCGACAACTTTACTGCTGTGCCAAGGCTCCCCTTCTTTTTCTTTCTTTTTGATTTTTTATTATTATTATTGTTGATTGTAGGACATCTATATTGAATGCAGTAGTTGGTAATTATGTTGCTATTTCAAGACTTAAAATTATAGAAAAGGTCATATTACATCTCCAGTGTTCAAAATAATTATATTGCATGGTCAAAATAATGTGAAGTAGACTAGTAGATGAGGAGGGTTGGACCTCGAACTTTTTGTGCCTTGATATGCCCTCCTTCTTTAATGTGTAAAATGAATAGAATATATAGAACTTTGTTGGGTTGAAGGAAAATAACTCCAGACTATGAAATTAATGTATGAAACCCTTAGATACAATCTGTGTTACTTTCTGTACAAATATATAAATGACTAGGCATTTGGATCTTACTTCAATGGACACCAATAAGTTTATAAAATCCACTGATCCCAACAAGTTCTATGCACTGTTTTTCATGCTCTTGATGACCATCAGGATGAAGCCAAATACCACATTAGGTTGCAGCAGAAAAAGTTATGTAGATTACATCTAATGGTTTTACTACTCTATTGGGTTCTATAATTTCATCATGAAACATTTTGAAAACGAGGCATGAAAAATCTGAGCAACTGAAGCCTTTAGATAACTATTTAAAAAAATTTGGGAATAAAGGTTTTGTCATCGTCGTCGTTGACCAGATTGCACCCTTGAAAGTAAATGCAATATCATGGGTCTAAATAATACAGCTACTGCAAGAGGAGCCTCACTTGTTGGGTTAATGCAAGAACTGAAGTCTGAAGTTTGATTATGAACTGTATGTACCTGTATCATAACATTATGAAACTACTGGTTCGTCATTTTGTTATGCAAGTATTATGGGCCCTGTTAAAGCATAAATTATATTTCCCTATGAACCTTCTGGTATGCAACTTCAAGCAGATACTTAGTAATTACTGGTACACCATTTCTTATGCAACAATGTTTAGGCCTAATTACCTAGCGTACCTTCATGTACAGATAGCTGCTGTTATTGGAGTGCATCTACTTCTTGGCGTATTATGCAGCGTGACCCTTGTAATCTTTCTTCGATTTGTAAGTGTACCTTTTTTCCACAGCACATCTTTTTACCAAGTTTGCAAATAAGTGCTTATATAGTGCTCCCTGTACTGCACCCTCAACCCCCCAAAAAAATTCCCAAAATTCACTCACCATCACTGATAGTGGGCCTCCGCTTAGCATAGATGGCAGATAGGGGCAATCAGGAGGCATAATAATGTGCAGTTGTGCACCATATATTATTTTCCTTGCAAATATGTTCAAAGTTCAAACCTACAAGTTTGAATTAATATTTTGCCATATTGTCCAAAAAATTGTCTGATTACTTGAGTGTATTATCAGGAACACTATTTTCCAGAGTTACAAAGCAACTTTTTTCTGACAAAGTTTATATAAACACATTGCAGGTAGTACCAAGGGCAAAGTACGGCCCGACCCGTTACTGGATGGTTTCATTCGCATTTTTGTTTTTGGTACTTGGAGTTTGGGTTTTTCGTACGCGTAACATTCGTTCCTCCTAAGTCCACTTGAAAGAAAATAGAGTAACAAGTAATAACTATCTCTGCTTTCAGAGTCGCAATGGAGTTGGAAGGTGTGAATTAGGTTGTAACTTGTAAATATGAGAGTTGTAGCACGTTACTTTGAACCGAACATGCTGTGGTTTGATTTTATCTTTTATTTGCTTTACTTTTACTTCCGTATTGTTTGCATGCGGTTTGGATGGAATCCGTATCCTTGGAATAACAATTCTGACCGGCTCACTGAATCTCAACGGTGCCACAGCATTTTTAGCTGTCCACATAGTATTTGCACAATATTTGCTACATTGCCCATGCAGTAAAGCTGTTGATTTTCTCTTGAAATTTCGGATCATTTCGGATGTTGATTTTCTCTTGAAATTTCGGATCATTTCGGAGGATACGGATCCGTTTTGATGCCTCTATGGTATTTATTTTACTTTTTTCTGTTTCGAATTCGCTGGGGTTCTCGATCTTAACAGTTTCCCAAATGTAAGCTTACATCTAATGCGCTATTATACTTTTAACCCATTGCACTAATAAAAAGTCATGCACTTGTGCTATATAAAGCCGAACTCCATTAGAAACGGACAACCAACTTTCTTTTTCCCTTTTATGTACCACTACTTTTTCTACAGACAAACTAAAATATCTTAAATCACAAACCTGGTACATTTAACCAATATTACATCTCACCATCTCCTATAGTGGAGCTTCCTCCCATGGGCTTTCTGCACGAATCTTGATGTATGCGTAACTCTTATATTATGCACCGATCTGCCATGCCTATGTCTGAGCCTTGGCGCTTTATCATCCATGACAATTGAATGCTTGCTGATCCCGACTCTGATCCTGTGGGACCGCGGTTTCAGTGACCTCTGCATGTAAAGCCGCTTTCTATCATCCCTCAACTTTTGCGAAAAGGTCCTTCCAAAACCGACATATCGTGCCTCTTCAATGTCATCTTCACTGGTTGAACTTGAGCAAAAATAATCCTCCATTTCAATTTGTCTCTGTTCTTCCCTTATTCCGCGAACTCTTTTTATCTTGTACCAGAGGTACATGCATGTATATTCACTTGTATAGAAGCACGACGACACAAATGCACGCAACATCTTGCTGAAGCCTCTGCCGATGCAATTGCATATGCCTATCTTATATAGTAGGTAGAGGAACAACAAGACTGCAATATGAAATGAGTAAAAACAAAAGATAATATTCGAATCTGACTACAATCCAAAAGTGCTATACTAATGCTTAGAAGGGTATGGGATGAAATAGGTACCAACCCATAAAAATAAGCTTGTAAAAGAGATAGCACATAAATAACCACAACATAGACAACTTAAACAAGAAATTTGAAAGCGTTGCTCAATCTCCCTACAACAAAATGAGAAGAAAAGATAACCAAGAACTAGCATGGCGAGTAGCTTTATTAAATTAGTCCAGTGGTTGAAATATACTTAAGGGTGTTAAGCAATAGTACTCTCAAATACACTACTTTTGAAGGAAATTAAGTAAAAGTTCCATTTAGATATAGATTACAAGAGGCATAAATATAAGTTACCAATATAAAGAAGAACTAGCACAAGTTACCAATATAAAGAAGAACTAGCACGGCGAGTAGCTTTATTAAATTAGCCACACAGAAATTCTCAATGTAGCAGATCACATCCCATGTCGAACCACACACCAAACTGGAAACATATATCAGGCATATATTTGAAGTTAGCTATCTATCAAAGACCAAGATACTGCAAATCTTTTTAAACATCAAACACAACAACAAAAGAGAAAATGAATAACAGGCCTACTCCACACAAAAACTCACTAGGTGAGCAGTAGATATCAGGACTATAACTACATTGATACATGGTATAGTCGGTACACATTAATATGTCAACATGCAAAAATTGCATTGTCAGAAATAAATGATTTCATGTATTTCAAAATAGTGCCTTTTACCTGCAGGATTTACCAGAAAGGAAGTCTAATGGGGCTCGAAATAGATCACTGATAGCTTTTGTAAAACTTGAAATTAGTGATGCCACAGCATTTCCCATTTAGTTAGGAGTTCAAAATTTTCACGCCTCAAATTTATTTCTTTAAGTACCTGAAAATTACTCTAAACAAGGAGTATTTGAGTCTTTGAATATAAGTGTGTCAATTTTAAAATCATAAATAATCCGTGAAAATCTCTTGAAAAATGGGCTTATTTAGTTATATTTCAAACAGTTTTGGTGCCCAAAAATCTTTCCCACAAGGACTAAAGTTTGCAAAGGTAAACATCTTTTCAGAGTGGCCTAGTTGCGATTAGTAAATTTGGAATGAAAATGATGAAAAAAGGGAGAAGAATTCACCGAGTCAAATTATATATTGCTCCGAGCAGTTTCTTCACTTCTTTCTCTATTCCCTACTCGTGAACAACTTTTCTCTCGCTTGGGAACTCTTTGAACTATTCATGAAAGGGAACAACAAATACAACAAAATGGATTTTTTTTTTAGAAGTACGGAGTGATAGAAACACACCCCTCTGATGTTATTTATTGTGCAATTACTCCCTTGAACTTCTAATATTGTCAATCTAAGAGCAAAAATAAACCAAATGAGGCTGGAAATATGAAAATTGTAAATTTCAAGTGGAGGATGAGATTTCATTATGTAGTTTCTTTGGTAATATTTATTACAGTTAAGTTTTACTCTTTTTTCTCAAAAGTGTTTTTTTTTTAAAATAAAGCGTTCAAAAAGTTTAATAATTGATAATTTGATAATATTATTATTAGGAAAAATATTAGGTATATCTAAATATGTGCTCTCTAAATACTTCACTCAATTTATATTGTTTGATTGAAATATATGATATGAATCTCAATACAATCAAACAATACTAATTGACTGAAGTACTACTTAGAGAGAGCCCATCTAAGTGTACCTAAGTTTTATCCTTATTATTTTATTTTTTTCCAAAAAGTGAAGTTTTTGAAGATTCGTAGCAAAACCTCAGCAACGATTAAAGCAGATTTTCGTTATTCTTCACAAAAACACTCCAGTGTATTTGAACTGATGAGACATTAGTTCTCATCATCTTTACTACATTTATTATTTTCGGGGAGAGGTGGTGTTGTTAGTGTAAAATGCTGCATGTTGATATATGGGATTCAATATTTAAAGTCAGGTACTAAATTGGTGCTAGTGGTTCTAATCATTTTTTAAAATCTTTTAGTAACGAGACTTGATAAATTGTACGCAAGAATATATAGCATTTCAATTTTGTTTCATTATGCATAAAAAAACAAGGATCAAATTTTACATTCTTACTCAATCTTTTGATGTCAATCAAGATTAGGTAAATGCAAATTTTGAACAAAATATGAACAATCAAGAATAACTGAAACGAATAAAAAAGTACAAATTTTGATAACAGAAAGGAAATAAACAAAATTCGCTAATATTAACTGCAAAGCCACTTTTGTATTTGCTGATAAACAACTTCATAAATTCATTGTAAATGTATAGTTGATTCTTAAAGAATCACAAAATAAAATATGGGAGCAAGATGGATACTATAATGAGTGCACCTTACCTTTTAAACCATTGAGCTTGGATTAACCAAATCACCATCTCTCTTGTGAAAAAGTATGAAAAATTTCATGAATGAACTTTTTGTACTGAGTTTTTCTTTTTCTTTCTCTCTCTTTACATGTGTTTTACACATCTTGTATCTAAGGTTAATTCCTAACCGTTATACAGTATTAGGTACCGTCTTTTTTCTTTTATTTTTTCTATTTATCAATATTTTCTATTTTACTAAATATCTGGAATTATTTAAGTTCCTTTTACAAATCTCAACACCTCTCAACATGTTCTCTCAAACTAGGATTATAGATATCTGTTAATTCTAGCTTGGTTCATGTCTTGAAAGTATTTTGGAATGAAGTCCTTTGTGAAGATATCGGCTAATTGGTATTAACTCTTTACATAAGTTGTCTCGATTTCTTTAGCTTGTACCTTCTCTCGTATGAAGTGGCAATCAACTTTAATATATTTTGTTCGTTCATGAAACCGCATTTGAAGCTATATGCCTTGCCGCAATGTTATTGCAATACATTTTCATGAGTTCTTGAACTTAAAGTTCAATTCTCCTAGAATCAAAGCTATATGTTAGAGATGGATATGGTACATTTCATGTGTTGAATGAACACAAAAAAATTAATAACCAATTTGTGAAAAGGAATTTTAGTGGTGCTTTTCAACTCAATCAACACCCTAGAAATGCACTAAACGGTTATTCTAGAAGACCAAAATCAAGAATTCAATATTGAACACATAAAGTCCAAATTGACTATAATCATGATAATATTAATATACCAAAGCTTACATTTTGTTCATTTTGCAAGAAAGATGGACACTTAGAAAAAAATCAATCTTAAAAAATGGAAGATTTTGAAACCACTTGATGTTCATAGCACAAGTGAAACCAAACCAGTTGTGTAGAAAGTAAAAAAACTCCTTCCATTTTGGTTCAATTTGATTATTATAATGTTGATGAGAAGTCAAGTAGCAAAATATATGATATATTACTCAATTTGGATGAATCATATGTTTTGTGAGTCATGTTTGATATTTTTATCCAAAGCATAGCTCAAGTATGTTTATGATTAAGACATAATTTGACACTCTGAATTAAGCCCCAAAAATATTAAAAATCCAATTTGGGAGCATAGAAATTAAGGAAATCAAAATCAACCTTAAAATTGAAAATAAGGGTAGTGTTACAGAGAGGAGTTATAACGACATGGAACTCAGTATAACAGGTGAGTTTTGAAAACTCGATAGTTGGCATGAACAGATTTGACTGAGTCAAAGAGTTGCAGAGGTGTTATAATGATTGCAAAATCGTTGCATCGACTTCTAACCCGTTATAACGGGTCTAGTAATGAAGGAAGAAATCTGCTTTAAAACTCCTTTCTCCCCAATTTATTGCTATCTTGAGCAAACTCAAAATCCCTCTCTTGATCAACATTTTCTGAAATCCTAGCCTCTAAAATTCATCTTCAAGATTGAAATTCTCAAGGCGTACTTTGAAATTTGCAAATTCACCAAGATTCTTTCAAACCTCCACAATAATACACGATGATCTTATTAAGTATTCTTGTCTTGGTCATTCTTATGGCACCACCTAAGTTTTTCTCCGACACAAACTCTAAAAAGATGAAAGAGGTTGAGAAATAATTTGAAACTGAGAGGACAGAAAGAGCAAGCCGAGGAATTAACTCGACCTTTGTCCTTACTCCTAGGATTGAAATCGGGCCATCAACTCAAAATCTCAACCCTAACCAAGTCAGCATCGATACAACTAATGCACCGCCTCAATCTCAAGGGCAACCAAGACCTAATACTAGCCAACCTTCAATTTCTAACCCTCAAACTCAAATGACCCTTAATCCATGGGCTAACACCGTAAATAATAAAATTATGTACCGATCACCTTTGAAATATTCAAACTACCATAACACCTTCAAGAATCATCTCATATTTGATACATTTTTCTTGAAAATTGGAGGGTATGACCTAATTAGAACATGAGGAAATTGTTGAATTCACTAATTTCTTGGCATGAAGACCATTGCTTGAACTTGATCAAAAGTTTATTGCCAACCCGATATGGATCATTTATGCCAACATGAAACTCACCAACCAACCATTCGCCGTGAAAACTTATTTCAATGGTCGAGAGATTTCTATCAATGCAGAAACCTTAGCCGAGGTTCTAGGAATTATGGAAGATGGGGAAGAGGTGTATACATACCACTAGTGACCTCAACAAGAAGAATTATTTGTTGATTATAAGAGATGGTTGGGCGCCAAAGAACCACATAATGACTACACCTATTCAAAATTATCGACTTTACATAGGTTGATGTTTCAATTCATCAATAATATTCTTTTACCCGGAGTAGGCCTTAAAACAGATATTGAATATAACAATGACTATATCTTGAGACATCTACCATCGAAGGAAAAGTGATTCAAATTTCTTTCATTATTTTTTATTCATATGAGAATCACTCTAACCAATAGGACTATGAGCCTTCCTTATCCACATCTCTTGCTTGCTCTTCTTAAGCACCATAAGATACATTGCCCTAATAATTCAAGTGAGAACAACACAATCATTTATGCACCAACAAATGTTATCAAAAAATTTGGAATGAAATGATGGATAAAGAAAGGTGGCTATTGGGAACCAAAACCCAAACACCTAGATAATGAGTGGATAAGGTAAGAAGGAGCTAAGCCAAATTAATACACAAACCCCGATGCATCGGTTGAAATAGAGAAGGAATTAACACCTCAAGCACAAACTTCTACACAAGCAACTTCTTTCATAACCTCTTCTTACTATCAAGGATTTCAACATCCTCATGATGCATCCTACTATGTCTCTTCTTTCATTTATGGGTGGTAACCTTTCAAAAAAAACTCCAAACCTTTCAGGAAACCACCACGAAGAAGCGTATAATACCACTCTCAGTGCTTTATGTCTGGTTACTTCTTTTATTGGTGATAACCATTTAAGAAAACACCATAAATCATCTTATCCTACTACGAGAAGTGTTTTTTATCTGATAGCTTCATTTTGGATGGTAACAATTCAAAAAAATACAACAAAGCATCTTATCCTATTAGGAGAAGTATTTTTATCCGATTATTTCATCTATGGGTGGTAACAATTCAATAAAACACCCCAAAGTATCTTATCCTACAACAAAAGTATTTCTGATATGATTACTTCATTTATAAGCTGTAATCTTCCAAGAAAACTCTAAACCTTTCATAAAACTATAACAAAAAGCATAAAATATCACTCTAAGTGATTCATATCTGATTACTTAATTTATGGATGGTAAACAATTCAAGATAATACCACAAAGCAACTTATTCTGCTACGAGAAGTGTTTCTGATCTGATCACTTCATTTATGGGTGGTAACCTTTCAAGAGAACTCCAAACCTTTCAGGAAACCAACACGAAGAAGTGTAGATACCACTCTAAGTGCTTCATGACTGATTACTTCATTTATGAGTGGTAAACATTCAAGAAAACACAACAAAGTATATTATCCTGCTACGAGAATTGTTTCTGATCCGAGTACTTCATTGTAGGGTGGTAACCATTCAAGAAAACACTGCAAAAAATCTCATCATACTACAAGAAGTGTTTTTTTTCTGATTGCTTCATTTATGGGTGGTAATAATTCAAGAAAACACCACAAAGCATCTTATCCTACTAGGAGAAGTATTTTTTATCCGGTTACTTCATCTATGGGTGGTAACCATTCAATAAAACACCCCAAAGCATCTAATCCTACGATGGAAGTGTTTCTGATCTGATTACTTCATTTATGAGTGTTTACCTTCCAAGAAAATTTTAAACCTTTCATGAAACTACAACAAAAAACATAGAATACCACTCTAAGTACTTCATATCTGATTACTTCATTTATGAGTGGTAAACATTCAAGAAAACCACACAAAGCAACATATACTGTTATGACAAGTGTTTCTGATCTAATCACTTCATTTATGAGTGATAACCTTCGAAGAAAACTCTAAACCTTTCAAGAAACTGCAACGAAGAAGTATATAATACCACTCTAAGTAATTCATGTCTGATTACTTCATTTATGAGTGGTAAACATTCAAAAAACACCATAAAGCATCTTATCCTGCTACGAGAAGTTTTTCTGATCCAAGTACTTCATTTGTGGGTGGTAACCATTCAAGAAAACTCTACAAAGCATCTTATCCTTGTACGATAAGTGTTTCCGATCTGATTACTTCATTTATGAGTGGTAACCATTTAATAAAATACCACAAAGCATCTTTTCATATTAGGAGAAGTGTTTCTGATCTGAGTACTTCACTAAAGGGCAGTAACCATTTAAGAAAAAACTACAAAGCATCTTATCCTACCACGTGAAGTGTTTCTGATCCAATTACTTCTTCTATGGGTGGTAGACATTCAATAAAATACCACAAATCATCTTATCCTACTTGAGAAGTGTTCCTGATATGATTACTTCATTTATGAGTGGTAATCTACCAAGAAAACTCTAAACCTTTCATGAAAACATCACAAAGAAGTATAAAATACCACTCTAAGTGCTTCATATCTCATTACATCACTTATGGATGGTAAACATTCAAGAAAACACCAAAAATCATCTTATCCTACTACGAGAAGTGTTTCTGATTCGAGTACTTCAGTTATGGGTGGAAACGTTTCAAGAAAATTCCAAACCTTTCGAGAAACCACCGCGAAGAAGCGTAGAATACAACTCTAAGTGCTTCATGTCTGATTACTTCATTTAGGGGTCGTAAATATTCAAGAAAATACCACAAAGCAACTTATCCTGCCACAAGAAGTGTTTTTTGATTCGAGTACTTCATTTATAGGTGACAAACATTCAAGCAAACACCACAAAGCATCTTATCATATTAGGAGAAGTGTTTTTTATCTGATTACTTCATTGATGGGTGGTAATCATTCAATAAAACACCACAAAGCATCTCATCCTACTACGTGAAGTGTTTCTGATCCGAGTACTTAATTTTTGGGTAGTAATCATTAAAGAAAACACCACAAAGCATCTTATCCGACTACGGAAAGTGGGTGATAACCTTTAAAAAGAACTCCAAACCTTTCAGAAAAAACTGTCACGAATAAGCTTAGGATACCACTCTTAGTGCTTCATGCCTGATTACTTCTATTATTGATTTATTGGTGATAAATATTCAAGAAAACACCACAAATCATCTTATGCTACTACGAGAAGTGTTTTTTATCTGATTGCTTCATTTTGGGTGGTAACCATTCAAGAAAACACCACAAAACATCTTATCCTACTAGGAGAACTGTTTTTTATCCGATTACTTCATATGTGAGTGGTAACCATTCAATAAAACACCACAAAGCATCTAATCCTATGACAAAAGTGTTTCTGATCTGATTACTTTATTTATGAGTGGTAACCTTCCAAAAAACTCTAAATCTTTTATGAAACTACAACAAAAGGCATAGAATACTACTCTAAGTGCTTCATATCTGATTACTTTCGTTAATATTGAATAAAATACCACAAAGCAACATATCCTACTACGAGAAGTGTTTCTGATCTGAGTACGTCATTTATTGGTGGTAACCTTTCAAGAGAACTCCAAACCTTTCAGGAAACCACCACGAAGAAGTATAGATACCACTCTAAGCGCTTCATGACTGATTACTTCATTTATGGTTGGTAAACATCAACAAAACACCACAAAGCATCTTATCCTGCTACAAGAAGTGTTTCTGATCCGAGTACTTCATTGATGGGTGGTAACCATTCAAGAAAACACCGCAAAGCATTGTATCCTACTACAAGAAGTGTTTTTGATCTGATTGCTTCATTTATGGGTAGTAACAATTCAAGAAAACACCACAAAGCATCTTATCCTACTAGGAGATGTGTTTTTATCCGATTACGTCATCTATGGGTGGTAACCATTCAATAAAACACCCCAAAGCATCTTATCCTACGACGAAAGTGTTTCTGATATGATTACTTCATTTATGAGTGGTAACTTCCAAGAAAACTCTAAACATTTCATTAAACTATAACAAAAAGCATAGAATACCACTCTAAGTGCTTCATATCTTATTACTTCATTTATGAGTGATAAACATTCAAGATAATATCACAAAGCAACTTATCATGCTAAAAGAAGTATTTCTGATCTGATCACTTCATTTATGAGTGGTAACCTTCAATGAAAACTTTAAACCTTTCATGAAACTACAACGAAGATGCATATAATACTATTCTAAGAGCTTCATTCATGATTACTTCATTTATGGGTGTTAAACATTAAATAAAACACCACAAAGTATCTTATCCTACTACTAGAAGTTTTTCTAATCCGAGTACTTCATTTATGGATGGTAACCATTCAAGAAAACTCCAAACCTTTCAGAAAACCACCACGAAGAAGCGTAGATACCATTCTAAGCACTTGATGACTTACTACTTCATTTATGGGTGATAAACATTCAACAAAACATCACAAAGCATCTTAATCTTCTACGAGAAGTGTTTCTGATCTGAGTACTTCATTGCTGGGTGGTAACCATTGAAGAAAACACCGCAAAGCATCTTATCATACTATGAGAAGTGTTTTTGACTCGATTGCTTCATTTATGGGTAGTTGCAATTCAAGAAAACACAATAAAACCTCTTATCCTACTAGCAGAAGTATTTTTTATCTGATTACTTCATCTTTGAGTGGTAACCATTCAATAAACACCCAAAGCTTCTTATCCTACGACGAAAGTGTATCTGATATGGTTACTTCATTTATGAGCGGTAACCATTGAAGAAAACACTGGAAAACATCTCATACTACGAGAAGTGTTTTTGATCTGATTGCTTCATTTATGGGTAGTAACAATTCAAGAAAACACAATAAAGCATCTTATCCTAATAGGAGAAGTGTTTTTTATCTGATTACTTCATCTATGGGTGGTAATCATTCAATAAAACACCCAGAAGCTTCTTATCCTACGACGAAAGTGTATATGTTCTGATTACTTCATTTATGAGTGGTAACCTTCTAAGAAAACTCTAAAACTTTCAAAATTACAACAAAAAGCATAGAATACCACTCTAAGTGCTTCATATCTGATTACTTCATTTATGGGTGTCAAAAATTCAAGATAATACCACAAAGCAACTTATCCTACGACGGAAGTATTTCTGATCTAATCACTTCATTTATGAGTGGTAACCTTCAAAGAAAACTTTAAACCTTTCATGAAACTACAACGAAGATGCCTAGAATACTACTCTAAGAGCTTCATGCCTCATTACTTCATTTATGGGTGGTAAACATTAAATAAAACACCATAAAGCATATTATCCTGCTACTAAAAGTTTTTCTGATTCGAGTACTTCATTTATGGGTGGTAACCATTCAAGAAAACTCTACAAAGCATCTTATCCTAGCAAGAGTAGTGTTTCTAATATGTTTACTTCATTTATGAGTGGTAACTATTCAATAAAATACTACAAAGCATCTTATCCAACCACGAGAAGTGTTTCTGATTCGGTTACTTCATCTATGGGTGGCAAACATTCAATAAAACACCACAAACCATCTTATCCTAATCGAGAAATATTTCTGATCTGATTACTTTATTTATGAGTGGTAATCTTCCAAGAAAACTCTAAACCTTTCTTGAAAACACCACGAAGAAGCTTAAAATACCACTCTAAGTGCTTCATATCTGATTACTTAATTTATGGGTCGTAAACATTCGAGAAAACACCAGAAAGCAACTTATACTTCCAAAAGAAGTATTTCTGATTCGAGTACTTCATTTATGGGTGGTAACCTTCCAAGAAAACTAAAAGGATCATAGCATACTACGATAAGTGTTTCTTCTTCGAGTACTTCATTTATGGGTGGTAACCAATAAATAAAACACCACAATGCATCTTATCCGAGTACGAGAAGATTTTTTAATTTGAGTACGTCATTTATGGGTGGCAAACGTTCAAGCAAACACCACAAAGCATCTTATCCGATGGGTGGTAACCATTCAATAAAACACCACAAAGCATCTTATCCTATTAAGTGAAGTATTTCTGATCCGAGTACTTTATTTGTGGGTAGTAACCATTAAAAAAAATACCACAAAGCATCTTATCCTACTACGAGAAGTGTTTCTGATCAGTGTACTTCTTTTATGGGTGGTAACCATTCAAAAGAACTCCAAACATTTCAGAAAGCCACCACGAAGAAGCGCAGAATACCACTCTCAGTGCTTCATGTCTGATTACTTCTTTTTTATTGGTGATAACCATTCAAGAAAACACTACAAATTATCTTATCCTACTACAAGAAGTGTTTTTTATCCAATTATTAATGTATGGGTGGTAATCATTCAAGAAAACAAATTATCTGGTCACTTCATTTATGAGTGGTAACCTTCGAAGAAAACTCTAAACCTTTCATGAAACTACAACAAAAAAAGCATAGAATACCACTCTAAGAGCTTCATGTCTGATTACTTCATTTATGGCTGGTAAATATTCAAGAAAACACTACAAAGCATCTTATCCTGCTTTGAGAAGTATTTCTGATGCGATTACTTACTTTATGGGTGATAACCAATCAAGAAAACTCTACAAAGCATCTTATCCTTGCACGAGAAGTGTTTTTGATTCGATTACTTCATTTATGGGTGATAACAATTCAAGAAATACACCACAAAGCATCATATCATTTTATGAGAAGTGTTTTTTTTTATCCTATTATTAATGTATGGGTGGTAATCATTCAAGAAGACACCACAAAGTATCTTATCCTATTACTTTATGTGTGGGTGGTAAACATTCAAAAAAAACCACAAAGCATCTTATCCTATTAGGAGAAATGCTTTTTATCCTATTACTTTATGTATGGATGGTAAACATTCAAGAAAACACCACAAATCATCTTATCCAACTACGAGAAGTGTTTCTAATCTGAGTACGCCATTTATGGGTTGTAACCTTTCAAGAGAACTCCAAACATTTCAGGAAATCATAACGAAGAAGCGTAGATACCACTCTAAGCGCTTCGTGACTGATTACTTCATTTATGGTTGGTAAACATTCAACAAAACACCACAAAGCATATTATCCTGGTACAAGAAGTGTTTCTGATCTAAGTAATTCATTGTTGGGTGGTAACCATTCAAGAAAACACTTCAAAGCATCTTATCCTACGACGAGAAGGGTTTTTGATCCGATTGCTTCATTTATGAATAGTAACAATTCAAGAAAATACCACAAAGTATCTTATCCTACTAGGAGAAGTGTTTTTTATCTGATTACTTCATCTATGGGTGGTAACCATTCAATAAAACACCCCAAAGCATCTTATCCTACGACGAAAGTGTTTCTGATCTGATTACTTCATTTATGAGTGGTAACCTTCCAAGAAAACTCTAAACCTTTCATGAAACTACAACAAAAGGCATAGACTACTACTCTAAGTGCTTCATATTTGATTACTTCATTTATGGGTGGTAAACATTCATGATAATTCCACAAATCAACTTATCCTGCTACGGGAAGTATTTCTGATATGATCACTTCATTTATGAGTGGTAACCTTCAAAGAAAACTTTAAACCTTTCATGAAACTAAAACGAAAATGCATAGAATACCACTTTAAGAGCTTCATGTCTGATTACTTCATTTATGGGTGGTCAACATTCAAGAAAACACACAAAGCATATTATCATGCTCTGATCCGAGTACTTCATTGTTGGATGGTAACCATTCAAGAAAACACCGCAAAGCATCTTATCCTACTACAATAAGTGTTTTTGATCCGATTGCTTCATTTATGGGTATTAACCATTCAAGAAAACACCGCAAAGCATCTTATCCTACTACAAGAAGTGTTTTTGATCCGATTGCTTCATTTATGGGTAGTAACAATTGAAGAAAACACCACAAAGCATCTTATCCAACTAGGAGAAGTATTTTTTATCCGGTTACTTCATCTATGGGTGGTAACCATTCAATAAAATACCCCAAAGCATCATCCTACGACGGAAGTGTTAATGATATGATTACTTCATTTATGAGTGATAACCTTCCAAGAAAACTCTAAAACTTTTATGAAACTACAACCAAAAGCATAGAATACCACTCTAAGTGGTTCATATCTGATTACTTCATTTATGGGTGGTAACATTAAAAAAAAACAACAAACAACATATCCAACTAGGAGAAGTGTTTCTAATCTGAGTACGTCATTTATTGGTGGTAACCTTTCAATAGAACTCCAAACCTTTCAGGAAACCACCAAGAAGAAATGTAGATACCAATTTAAGCGCTTCATGACTGATTACTTCATTTATGGCTAGTAAACATTCAACAAAACACCACAAAGCATATTATCCTGCTACCAGAAGTATTTCTGGTCTGAGTATTTCATTGCTGGGTGGTAACCATTCAAGGAAACATCGTAAAGCATCTTATCCTACCACGAGAAATGTTTTTGATCTAATTGCTTCATTTATGGGTAGTAACAATTCAAGAAAACGCCAAAAGCATCTTATCCTACTAGGAGAAGTATTTTTTATCCGATTACTTCATCTATGGATGGTAATCATTCAATAAAACATCCCAAAGCATCTTATCCTAAGATGAAAGTGTTTCTCATCGGATTACTTCATTTAGGAGTGATGATCATCCAAGAAAATTCTAAACCTTTTATGGAACTACAACAAAAAGCATAAAATTCCACTCTAAGTGCTTCATATTGGATTACTTCATTTATGGGTGATAAACATTGAAGAAAACACCACAAAGTAACATATCCTGCTACGAGAAGTGTTTCTGATCAGATCACTTCATTTATGAGTGGTAACTTTCGAAGAAAACTCTAAACCTTTCATGAAACTACAATGAAGAAGAATAGAATACCACTCTAAGAGCTTCATGTCTGATTACTTCATTTGTGGGTGGTAAATATTCAAGAAAACAAGACAAAGCATCTTATTCTGCTATGAGAAGTATTTGTAATCCGAGTACTTCATTTCTGGGTGGTAAACATTCAAGAAAACTCTACAAAGCATCTGTCCTTGCACGAGAAGTGTTTCTGATCCAATTACTTCATTTATGGATGGTAACAATTCAAGAAAATACCACAAAGCAACTAATCCTATTATGCGAAGTGTTTTTTATCCTATTACTTAATGTATGGATGGTAATCATTCAAGAAGACACCACAATGCATTTTATCCAATTAGGAGAAGTGTTTTTTATCCAATTATTTTATGTATGGATGGTAAACATTAAAAAAAACACCACAAAGCATATTACCCTATTAGGAGAAGTGCTTTTTATCCTATTACTTTATGTATTGGTGGTAAACATTCAAGAAAACACCAAAAAACATCTTATCAGACTAAGAAAAGTGTTTCTGATCTGAGTACGTCCTTTATGGGTGGTAACCTTTCAAGAGAACTACAAACCTTTCAGGAAACCACCACGAAGAATCTTATCCTACTAGGAGAAGTGTTTTTTATCTGATTACTTCATCTATGGGTGGTAACCATTAAATAAAACACCCCAAAGCATCTTATCCTACGACATAAGTGTTTCTGATCTGATTACTTCATTTATGAGTGGTAACCTTCGAATAAAACTCTAAATCTTTCATGAAACAAAAAGCATAGAATATCACTTTGAGTGGTTCATATCTGATTACTTCATTATGGGCGGTAAACATTCAAGATAATACCACAAAGCAACTTATCCTACTACGAGAAGTGTTTCTGATATGATCACTTCATTGATGAGTGGTAACCTTCGAAGAAAAAACTCTAAACTTTCATGAAACTACCACGAAGAAGCAAAGAATACCACTCTAAGTGCTTCATACCTGATTACTTCATTTATGGGTGCTAAACATTAAAAAAAAACACCACAAAGAACCTTATCCTGCTACTATAAGTGTTTCTGATTCGGGTACTTCATTTATGGATGGTAACCAATCAAGAAAACACTACAAAGTATCTTATCCTATCACGAGAAGTGTTTTTGATCTGATTTTCATTTATGGGTGGTAACAATTGAAGAAATCACCACAAAACGTCTTATCTTATTAGGAAAAGTTCTTTTTATCTAATAACTTTATGTATGGGTGGTTAAAATTCAAGAAAATAGCACAAACCATCTTATCATGCTAAAAGAAGTGTTTTTGATCTGAGTACGTAATTTATGGTTGGTAATCTTTCAAGAGAACTCCAAACCTTTTACGAAACCACCACAAAGAAGCGTAGATACCACTCTAAGCGCTTCATGACTGATTACTTCATTTATGGGTGGTAGACATTCAACAAAACACCACAAAGCATCTTATCCTACTATGAGAAGTGTTTTTGATCCGATTGATTCATTTATGGATAGTAACAATTCAAGAAAGCACCACAAAGCATCTTATCCTACTAGGAGAAGTGTTTTTTATCTGATTACATCATCTATGGGTGGTAACCATTCAATAAAACACCCCAATGCATCTTATCCTACGATGAAAGTGTTTCTGATCTGATTACTTCATTTATGAATGGTAAGCTTCGAAGAAAACTTTAAACCATTCACGAAACTACAACAAAAAGCATAGAATACCACTATGAGTGCTTCATATCTGATTACTTCATTATAGGCGGTAGACATTCATGATAATAGCACAAAGCAACTTATCCTGCTACGAGAAGTGTTTCTGATCTGATTACTTCATTGATGAGTGGAAACCTTCGAAGAAAACTCTAAACCTTTTCTGAAACTACAACGAAAAAGCATATAATACCACTCTAAGAGCTTCATGTCTGATTACTTCATTTATGGGTGGTAAATATTCAAGAAAACACTACAAAACATCTTATCCTGCTACGAGAAGTATTTTTGATCCGAGTACTTACTTTATGGGTGGTAACCATTTAAGAAAACTCTACAAAGCATCGTATCCTTGCACGAGAAGTGTTTCTGATCCGATTACTTCATTTATGGGTGGTAACAATTCAAGAAAACACCACAAAGCATCTTATCCTATTACTTAATGTATGAGTGGTAATCATTCAAGAAGACACCCCAAAATATCTTATCATTTTACTTAATGTTTGGGTGGTAAAATTCAAAAAAACACTACAAAGCATCTTATCCTATTAGGAGAAGTGCTTTTTATCCTATTACTTTATGTATGGGTGGTAAACATTCAAGAAAACACCACAAAAAACATATAATACCACTTTAAGAGCTTCATGTATGATTACTTCATTTATTGGTCGTAAACATTCAAGAAAACCCCATAAAGCAACTTATCCTTCCACAAGAAGTTTTTCTGATTCGAGTACTTCATTTATGGATGGCAAACATTCAAGCAAACACCACAAAACATCTTATCTTATTAGGAGAAGTGTTTTTTATCCGATTACTTCATCTATGGGTGGTAACCATTCAACAAAAACATCACAAAGCTTCTAATCCTACGAAGAAAGTGTTTCTGATATGATTACCTCATTTATGAGTGGTAACCTTTGAAGAAAACTCTAAAGCTTTTATGAAACTACAAAAAGGCATAGAATGCCACTCTAAGTGCTTCGTAACTGATTACTTCGTTTATGGGTAGTAAACATTCAAGAAAACACTACAAAGCAACATATCCTGCTTCAAGAAGTGTTTCTTATCCGATGACTTCATTTCAAAGTGGTAATCTTTGAAGAAAACTCTAAACCTTTCATGAAACTACAACGAAGAAGCATAGAATTCCACTCTAAGAGCTTCATGTCTGATTACTTCATTTATGGGTGGTAACCATTTAAGAAAACTCTACAAAGCATCTTATCCTTGCACAAGAAGTATTTCTGATCCGATTGCTTCATCTATGAGTGGTAACCATTCAATAAAACACTCTGAAGCATCTTATCCTACGAGGGAAGTGGTGTTTCTGATCTAATTACTTTTTATTTGAGTGGTAACCTTCCAAGAAAACTCTAAACCTTTCATGAAACTACAACAAAAAGCATATAATGCCACTCTAAGTGCTTATATTTGATTACTTAATTTATGGGTGGTAACATTCAAGATAATACCACAAAGCAACTTATTCTGCTACGAGAAGTGTTTCTGATCTGATCACTTCATTTATGAGTGGTAACCTTCAAAGAAAACTTTAAACCTTTCATGAAACTTCAACGAAGATGCATAGAATACTACTCTAAGAGATGCATCTTATCCTACCACGAGAAGTTTTTCTGATTTGACTTTCATTTATGGGTGGTAACAATTGAAGAAATCACCACAAAGCATCTTATCCTATTAGGAGAAGTTCTTTTTATCATATACTTTATGTATGGGTGGTAATATTCAAGAAAACACAACAAAGCATCTTATCATGCTACAAGAAATGTTTCTGACCTGCGTACGTCATTTATGGGTGGTATCCTTTCAAGAGAACTCCAAACCTTTCAAGAAACCACCACGAAGAAGCGTAGATACCACGAAGAAGCGCTTCGTGACTAATTACTTCATTTATGGGTGATAAACATTCAACAAAACACCATAAAGCTTATTATCCTTCTACAAGAAGTGTTTTTGATCTGATTGCTTCATTATGGGTAGTAATTCAAGTAAAACACCACAAAGCATTTTATCCTACTAGGAGAAGTATTTTTTTTATCTGATTACTTCATCTATGGGTGGTAACCATTCAATAAAACACCCCAAAGCATCTTATCCTATTATGAGAAACTTTTTTTATCCTATTACTTAATGTATGGATTGTAATCAATCAAGAAGACAGCACAAAGCATTTTATCCAATTAGGAAAAGTGTTTTTTATCCTATTATTTTATGTATGGGTGCTAATCATTCAAAACAAACACCACAAAGCATCTTATCCTAATATGAGAAGTGTTTTTGATCCGAATGCTTCATTTATGGGATGTAACAATTCAAGAAAACACCACAAAGCATCTTATCCTACTAGGAAAAGTATTTTTTATCTGATTACTTCATCTATGGGTGGTAACCATTAAAATAAAACACCCCAAAGCATCTTATCCTACGACAGAAGTGTTTCTGATCTGACTACTTCATTTATGAGTGGTAACCTTCGAAGAAAACTCTAAACCATTCATTAAACTACAACAAAAAGCATAGTATTCACTCTGAGTGCTTCATGTCTGATTACTTCATTATAGGCTGTAAACATTCAAGATAAAAGCACAAAGCAACTTATCCTGCTACGCGAAGTGTTTCTTATCTGTCACTTCATTGATGAGTGGTAAACTTCGAAGAAAAATCTAAACTTTCATGAAACTACAACGAAGAAGCATAGAATACCACTCTAAGTGCTTCATATCGGATTACTTCATTTATGGTTGCTAAACATTAAAAAAACACCACAAATCATCTTATACTGCTACTAGAAGTGTTTCTGATCCGGGTACTTCATTTTTGGGAGGTAACCAATCAAGAAAACTCTACCAAGCATCTTATTCTATCACGAGAAGTGTTTTTGATCCAATTTTCATTTATGGGTGGTAATAATTGAAGAAATCACCACAAAACATCTTATCCTACTAGGAGAAGTGCTTTTTGTCCTATTACTTTATGTATGTTTGGTAAACATTCAAGAAAACACTAAAAAACATCTAATCTGACTACAAGAAGTGTTTCTGATCTGAGTACGTCACTTATGGGTGGTAACCTTTCAAGATAACTCCAAACCTTTCTGGAAACCACCACGAAGAAGCGTAGATACCACTCTAAGCGCTTCATGACTGATTACTTCATTTATGGGTGGTAGACATTCAACAAAACACCACAAAGCATCTTATACTATGAGAAGTGTTTCTGATCTGAGTACATCATTTATGAGTGGTAACATTTCAAGAGAACTCCAAACCTTTCAAGAAACCACCACGAAGAAGCGTTGATACCACTCTAAGTGCTTCATTACTGATTACTTCATTTATGGTTGGTAACATTCAACAAAACACCACAAAGCATATAATTCTGCTACCAGAAGTTTTTTTGATCTGAATACTTCATTGCTGGGTGGTAACCATTCAAGAAAACAACGCAAAGCATCTTATCCTACTACGAGAAGTGTTTTTGATCCGATTGCTTCATTTATGGATAGTAACAATTCAAGAAAATACAATAAAGCATCTTATCATACTAGGAGAAGTGTTTTTTATCCGATTACTTCATCTATGGGTGGCAACCATTCAATAAAACACCCCAAAGCATCTTATCCTACGACGGAAGTATTTCTGATCTGAATACTTCTTCTTATATGAGTGGTAACCTTCCAAGAAAACTCTAAACCTTTCATGAAACTACAACAAAAGGCATAGAATATCACTCTGAGTGGTTCATATCTGATTACTTCATTATGGGTGGTAAACATTCAAGATAATACCACAAAGCAACTTATCCTGCTACGCGAAGTGTTTCTAATCTGATCACTTTGTTTATGAGTGGTAACCTTCAAAGAAAACTTTAAACCTTTCATGAAACTTCAACAAAGATGCATAGAATACTACTCTAAGAGCTTCATGTCTGATTACTTCATTTATGAGTGGTAAACATTAAATTAAACACCACAAATCATCTTATCCTATTAAAAGAAGTGTTTTTATCCATTACTTCAACTATGGGTGGTAACCATTCAATAAAACACCACAAAACATCTTATCCTACTTCGTGAAGTGTTTCTGATCCGAGTACTTCATTTTTTGGTAGTAACCATTGAAGAAAACACCACAAAGCATTTTATCCTACTACGGGAAGTGTTTCTGATCAGTGTACGTCATTTATTGGTGGTAACCTTTCAAAAGAACTCCAAACCTTTCGGGAAACCACCACGAAGAAGCGTAGAATACCACTCTCAGTGCTTCATGTCTGATTACTTCTTTTATTGGTGATAATCATTCAAGAAACACCACAAATCATTTTATCCTACTACGAGAAGTGTTTTTGATCCGATTGCATCATTTTGGTGGTAACAATTCAAGAAAACACCACAAAGCATCTTATCCTACTAGGAGAAGTATTTTTTATCCGATTACTTCATCTATTGGTGGTAACCATTCAACAAAAACACCACAAAGCATCTAATCCTACGACGGAAGTGTTTCTAATCTGATTACTTCATTTATGAGTGGTAACCTTCGAAGAAAACTCTAAAGCTTTTATGAAACTACAAAAAAACGCATAGAATACCACTCTAAATGCTTCATAATTGATTACTTCATTTATGAGTGGTGAACATTCAAGAAAACACTACAAAGCAACATATCCTGCTTCAAAAAGTGTTTCTTATATGATGACTTCATTTCTGAGTGGTAATCTTCGAAGAAAACTCTAAACTTTTCATGAAACTACAACGAAGAAGCATAGAATTCCACTCTAAGCGCTTCATGACTGATTACTTCATTCACGATTGGTAAAGATTAAAAAAAAACACCACAAAGCGTATTATTCTGCTACGAGAAGTGTTTTTGATCTGAGTACTTCATTGATGGGTGGTAACCATTCAAGAAAACACCGCAAAGCATCTTATCCTAATACGAGAAGTGTTTTTTATGCGATTGCTTCATTTATGGGTTGTAACAATTCAAGAAAACACCACAAAGCATCTTATCCTACGACGAAAGTGTTTCTGATTTGACTACTTCATTTTTGAGTGGTATCCTTCGAAGAAAACTCTAAATCTTTCATGAAACTACAACAAAAGGCATCGAATATCACTCTGAGTGCTACATATATGATTACTTCATTATGGGCAATAAACATTCAAGATAATAGCACAAAGCATCTTATCCTTCTACGAGAAGTGTTTCTAATCAGATCACTTCATTGATGAGCGGTAACCTTCGAAGAAAACTCTAAACTTTCATGAAACTACAACGAAGAATCATAGAATACCACTCTAAGTGCTTCATATCTGATTACTTCATTTATGGTTGCTAAACATTAAAAAAACAACACAAATCATGTTATCCTGCTACTAGAAGTGTTTCTGATCAGGATACTTCATTTATGAGTGGTAACGAATCAAGAAAATACTACAAAGAATCTTATCCTACCACGAGAAGTGTTTTTTATCCGATTTTCATTTATGGGTGGTAATAATTGAAGAAATCACCACAAAGCATCTTATCCTATTAGGTGAAGTTCTTTTTATCCTATATCTTTATGTATGGGTGGTAAACATTCAAGAAAACATCACAAAACATCTTATCATGCTACAAGAAGTGTTTCTGATCTGAGTACGTCATTTATGGGTGGTAACCTTTCAAGAGAACTCCAAACCTTTCTGGAAACCACCACGAAGAAGCTTAGATACCACTCTAAGCGCTTAATGATTGATTACTTCATTTATGGGTGGTACACATTCAACAAAACACCACAAAGCATCTTATCCTACTATGAGAAGTGTTTTTGATCTGATTGCTTCATTTATGGGTAGTAACAATTCAAGAAAACACCGCAAAGTATCTTATCCTACTAGGAGAAGTGTTTTTTATCAGATTACTTCATCTATGGGTGATAACCATTCAATAAAACACCCCAAAGCATCTTATCCTACGACGAAAGTGTTTCTGATCTGATTACTTCATTTATGAGTGGTAACCTTCGAAGAAAACTCTAAACCTTTCATGAAACTACAACAAAAAGCATAGAATACCACTCTATGTGCTTCATAACTGATTACTTCATTTATGGGTGTTAAACATTCAAGAAAACACTACAAAGCAACATATCCTTGCACAAGAAGTGTTTCTGATCCGATTGCTTCATTTATGGGTGATAACAATTAAAAAAACACAACAAAGCATCTTATCTTAAGAAGTGTTTTTTTTATCCTATTACTTGATGTATGGGTGGTAATCATTCAAGAAGACACCACAAAGCATCTTATCCAATTAGGAGAAGTGTTTTTTATCCTATTACTTTCTGCATGGTGGTAAACATTCAAGAAAACACCACAAGGTATCTTATCCAATTAGGAGAAGTAATTTTTATCCTAGTACTTTATGTATGGGTGGTAAACATTAAAGAAAACACCACAATACATCTTATCCTACTATGAGAAGTGTTTCTGACCAGATCACTTCATTTATGAGTGGTAACCTTCAAAGAAAACTCCAAACCTTTCATGAAACTACAGCGAAAAAGCATAGAATACCACTTTAAGAGCTTCATGTCTGATTACTTCATTTATGGGTGGTAAATATTCAAGAAAACACTACAAAACATCTTATCCTGCTACGAGAAGTATTTTTGATCCGAGTACTTACTTTATGGGTGGTAACCATTCAAGAAAACTCTACAAAGCATCTTATCCTATTAGAAGAAGTGCTTTTTATCCTATTACTTTATGCATGGGTGGTAAACATTCAAGAAAATACCACAAGAATCATAGAATACCACTCTAAGAGCTTCATGTATGATTACTTCATTTATTGGTCGTAAACATTCTAGAAAACACCAGAAAGCAACATATCCTTCCACAAGAAGTTTTTCTGATTCGAGTACTTCATTTATGGATAGCAAACATTCAAGCAAACACCACAAAACATCTTATCTTATTAGAAGAAGTGTTTTTTATCCGATTACTTCAACTATGGGTGGTAGCCATTCAATAAAACGCCACAAATCATCTTATTTTACTATGAGAAGTGTTTCTGATCAGTGTACTTCATTTATGGGTGATAACCTTCCAAAAGGACTCCAAACCTTTCATGAAACCACCACGAAGAAGCGTAGAATACCACTCTCAGTGCTTCATGTCTGATTACTTCTTTTATTGGTGATAACCATTCAAGAAACACCTCAAATCATTTTATCATACTACAAGAAGTGTTTTTGATCTGATTGCATCATTTTGGGTGGTAAGAATTCAAGAAAATACCACAAAGCATCTTATCCTACTAGGAGAAGTGTTTTTTATCCGATTACTTCATCTATGGGTGGTAACCATTCAATAAAATACCCCAAACCATCTTATCCTACGACGGAAGCGTTTCTGGTCTGATTACTTCTTATATGAGTGGTAACCTTCCAAGAAAACTCTAAACCTTTCATGAAACTACAACAAAAAGCATAGAATGTCACTCTAAGTGCTTATATTTGATTACTTTATTTATGGGTGGTAAACATCCAAGATAATACCACAAAGCAACTTATCCTGCTACGAGAAGTGTTTCTGATATGACCACTTCATTTATGAGTGGTAACCTTCAAAGAAAACTTTAAACCATTCATGAAACTTCAACGAAGATGCATAGAATACTACTCTAAGAGCTTTATGTCTGATTACTTCATTTATGGATGGTAAACATTAAATTAGCACCACAAAGCATCTTATCCTATTAGAAGAAGTGTTTTTTATCCGATTACTTCAACTATGGGTGGTAACCATTCAATAAAACAACACAAAGCATCTTATCTTACTTCGTGAAGTATTTCTGATCCGAGTACTTCATTTTCTGGTAGTAACCATTGAAGAAAACACCACAAGGCATTTTATCCTACTACGGGAAGTGTTTCTGATCAGTGCACGTCATTTATTGGTGGTAACCTTTCAAAAGAACTCCAAACCTTTCAGGAAACCACCACGAAGAAGTGTAGAATACCACTCTCAGTGCTTCATGTCTGATTACTTCCTTTATTGGTGATAACCATTCAAGAAACACTACAAATCATCTTATCCGACTACGAGAAGTGTTTCTGATATGAGTACGTCATTTATGGATGGTAACCTTTCAAGAGAACTCCAAACCATTCAGGAAACCACCACGAAGAAATGTAGAAACCACTCTAAGCGCTTCATGACTGATTACTTCATTCACGATTGGTAAACATTCAACAAAACACCACAATGCATATTATTCTGCTAAGAGAAGTGTTTTTTATCTGAGTACTTCATTGATGGATGGTAACCATTAAATAAAACACCCCAAAGCATCTTATCCTACGACATAAGTGTTTCTGATCTGATTACTTCATTTATGAGTGGTAACCTTCGAATAAAACTCTAAATCTTTCATGAAACAAAAAGCATAGAATATCACTCTGAGTGGTTCATATCTGATTACTTCATTATGGACGGTAAATATTCAAGATAATACCACAAAGCAACTTATCCTACTATGAGAAGTGTTTCTGATATGATCACTTCATTGATGAGTGGTAACCTTCGAAGAAAACTCTAAACTTTCATGAAACTATCACGAAGAAGCAAAGAATACCTCTCTAAGTGCTTCATACCTGATTACTTCATTTATGGGTGCTAAACATTAAAAAAAATCACCACAAAGAATCTTACCCTGCTACTAGAAGTGTTTCTGATCCGGGTACTTCATTTATGGATAGTAACCAATCAAGAAAACACTACAAAGCATCTTATCCTTTCACGAGAAGTGTTTTTGATCTGATTTTCATTTATGGGTGGTAACAGTTGAAGAAATCACCACAAAACATCTTATCTTATTAGGAGAAGTTCTTTTTATCCTATTACTTGATGTATCGGTGGTAATCATTGAAGAAGACACCACAAAGCATCTTATCCAATTAGGAGAAGTATTTTTTATCGTATTACTTTATGCATGGTGGTAAACATTCAAGAAAACACCACAAGGTATCTTATTCTATTAGGAGAAGTGCTTTTTATCCTAGTACTTTATGTATGGGTGGTAAACATTAAAGAAAACACCACAAAACATCTTATCCTACTATGAGAAGTGTTTCTGATCTGAGTACATCATTTATGGGTGGTAACATTTCAAGAGAACTCCAAACCTTTCAGGAAACCACCACGAAGAAGCGTTGATACCACTCTAAGTGCTTCATTACTGATTACTTCATTTATGGTTGGTAAACATTCAACAAAACACCATAAAGCATATTATTCTGCTACCAGAAGTTTTTTTGATCTGAATACTTCATTGCTGGGTGGTAACCAATCAAGAAAACAACGCAAAACATTTTATCCTACTACGAGAAGTGTTTTTGATCCGATTGCTTCATTTATGGATAGTAACAATTCAAGAAAATACAATAAACATCTTATCATACTAGGAGAAGTGTTTTTTATCCGATTACTTCATCTATGGGTGGCAACCATTCAATAAAACACCCCAAAGCATCTTATCCTACGACGGAAGTATTTCTGATCTGAATACTTCTTCTTATATGAGTGGTAACCTTCCAAGAAAACTCTAAACCTTTCATGAAACTACAACAAAAGTCATAGAATATCACTCTGAGTGGTTCATATCTGATTACTTCATTATGGTTGGTAAACATTCAAGATAATATCACAAAGCAACTTATCCATCTACGCGAAGTGTTTCTAATCTGATCACTTCATTTATGAGTGGTAACCTTCAAAGAAAACTTTAAACCTTTCATTAAACTTCAACGAAGATGCATAGAATACTACTCTAAGAGTTTCATGTCTGAATACTACTCTAAGATGCATAGAATACTTCTTTTATTGGTGATAACCATTCAAGAAACACCACAAATCAATTTATCCTACTACGAGAAGTGTTTTTGATCTGATTGCTTCATTTTGGGTGGTAACAATTCAAGAAAACACCACAAAGCATCTTATCCTACTAAGAGAAGTGTTTTTTATCCGATACTTCATTTAAGGGTGGTAACCATTCAACAAAAACACCACTAAGCATCTAATCCTACGACTGAAGTGTTTTTGATCTGATTACTTCATTTATGTGTGGTAACCTTCGAAGAAAACTCTAAACCTTTCATGAAACTTCAATGAAGATGCATAGAATACCACTCTAAGAGTTTCATCTCTGATTACTTCATTTATGAGTGGTAATCATTAGAAAAAACACCACAAAGCATCTTATCCTATTAAAAGAAGTGTTTTTATCCGATTACTTCAACTATGGATGGTAACCATTCAGTAAAACAACACAAAGCATCTTATCCTATTAAAAGAAGTGTTTTTATCCTATTATGAGTGGTGAACATTCTAGAAAACACTACAAAGCAACATATCTTGCTTCAAAAAGTGTTTCTTATCTGATGACTTCATTTCTGAGTGGTAATCTTCGAAGAAAACTCTAAACCTTTCATGAAACTACAACGAAGAAGCATAGAATTCCACTCTAAGAGCTTCATGTCTGATTACTTCATTTATAGGTGGTAATCATTCAAGAAAACTCTACAAAGCATCTTATCTGTGCACAAGATGCGTTTCTGTTCCGATTGCTTCATTTATGGGTGGTAACAATTCAAAAAAACACAACAAAACATCTTATCCTGTTATGAGAAGTGTTTTTTTTATCATATTACATGATATATGGGTGGTAATCATTCAAAACAAACACCACAAAACATTTTATCCTACTAGGAGAAGTTCTTTTTATCCTATTACTTTATGTATGTGTGGTAAACATTCCAGAAAATACACAAAGCATCTTATCCGACTACGAGAAGTGTTTCTGATCTGATTACGTCATTTACAACGAAGATGCATAGAATACTACTCTAAGAGCTTTATGTCTGATTACTTCATTTATGGATGGTAAACATTAAATTAACACCACAAAGCATCTTATCCTATTAGAAGAAGTGTTTTTTATCCGATTACTTCAACTATGGGTGGTAAACATTCAATAAAATACCACACAGCATCTTATCCTACTTCGTGAAGTGTTTCTGATCCGAGTACTTCATTTTTTGGTAGTAACCGTTGAAGAAAACACCACAAAGCATTTTATCCTACTACGGGAAGTGTTTCTGATCAGTGCACGTCATTTATTGGTGGTAACATTTCAAAAGAACTCCATACCATTCAGGAAACCACCGCAAAGAAGTGTAGAATACCACTCTCAATGCTTCATGTATGATTACTTCTTTTATTGGTGATAACCATTCAAGAAACACCACAAATCATTTTATCCTACTACGAGAAGTGTTTTTGATTTGATTGCTTCATTTTGGGTGGTAACAATTCAAGGAAACACCACAAAGCATCTTATCCTACTAGGAGAAGTGTTTTTATCCGATACTTCATCTAAGGGTGATAACCATTCAACAAAAACACCACTAAGCATCCTACGACTGAAGTGTTTTTGATCTGATTACTTCATTTATGAGTGGTAACCTTCGAAGAAAACTCTAAACCTTTTATGAAACTACAAAAGAAGCATAGAATATCACTCTAAGTGCTTCATATCTGATTACTTCATTTATGGTTGCTAAACATTAAAAAAACACTACAAAACATCTTATCCTACCACGAGAAGTGTTTCTGATTTGACTTTCATTTATGGGTGGTAACAATTGAATAAATCACCACAAAGCATCTTATCATATTAGGAGAAGTTCTTTTTATCATATTACTTTATGTATGGGTGGTAAATATTCAAGAAAACACTTCAAAGCATCTTATCATGCTACAAGAAGTGTTTCTGATCTGTGTACGTAATTTATGGGTGATAACCTTTCGGGAAACCACCCCGAAGAAGCGTAGATACCACTCTAAGCGCTTCATGACTGATTACTTCATTTATGGGTGGTAAACATTCAACAAAACACCATAAAGCATCTAATCCTGCTACGAGAAGTGTTTTTGATCTGATTGCTGCATTTATGGGTAGTAATTTAAGAAAACACCACAAAGCATCTATCCTACTAGGAGAGGTGTTTTTTTATCTGATTACTTCATCTATCGGTGGTAACCATTCAATAAAACACCCAAAGCATCTTATCCTATTATGAGAAGTTTTTTATCCAATTAATTAATGAATGGGTGGTAATGATTCAAGAAGACACCACAAAGCATCTTATCCAATTAGGAGAAGTGCTTTTTATCCTATTATTTTATGTATGGGTGGTCATCATTCAAAACAAATACCATAAAGCATCTTATCGTACTAGAAGAAGTGTTTCTGATATGAGTATGTCATTTATGAGTGGTAACCTTTCAAGAGAATTCCAAACCATTCATGAAGAAATGTAGATACCACTCTAAGCGCTTCATGACTGATTACTTCATTCACGATTGGTAAACATTCAACAAAACACCACAATGCATATTATTCTGCTAAGAGAAGTGTTTTTGATCTGAGTACTTCATTGATGGGTGGTAACCATTTAAGAAAACAACGCAAAGCAACTTATCCTAATACGAGAAGTGTTTTTTATTCGATTGCATTATTTATGGGTTGTAACAATTCAAGAAAATACCAAAAAGAACCTTGTCCTATTAGGAGAAGTGTTTTTTATCCGATTACTTCATCTATGGGTGGTAACCATTAAATAAAACACCCCAAAGCATCTTATCCTACGACGGAAGTGTTTCTGATCTGACTACTTCATTTATGAGTGGTAACCTTCAAAGAAAACTCTAAACTATTCCTTAAACTACAACAAAAAGCATTGAATTCCACTCTGAGTGCTTCATATCTGATTACTTGATTATAGGTAGTAAACATTCTAGATAATAGCACAAACCAACTTATCCTGCTACGAGAAGTGTTTCTGATCTGATCACTTCATTGATGAGTGGTAACCTTCGAAGAAAACTCTAAACTTTCATGAAACTACAACGAAGAAGCCTAGAATATTACTCTAAGTGCTTCATATCCGATTACTCCATTTATGGTTGCTAAACATTAAAAAAAAATACCACAAATCATCTTATCCTGCTACTAGAAGTGTTTCTGATCCGGGTACTTCATTTATGGGTGGTAACCCATCAAGAAAACAATACAAAGCATCTTATCCTATCACGAGAAGTGTTTTTGATCCGATTTTCATTTATGGGTGGTAATAATTGAAGAAATTACCACAAAGCATCTTATCCTACTAGGAGAAGTGCTTTTTATCCTATTACTTTATGTATGTTTGGTAAACATTCATGAAAACACTATAAAGCATCTTATCCGACTACGAGAAGTGTTTCTGATCTGAGTACGTCACTTATGGGTGGTAACCATTGAAGAGAACTCCAAACCTTTCAGGAAACCACCACGAAGAAGCGTAGATACCACTCTAAGCGCTTCATGACAGATTACTTCATTTATGGGTGGTAGACATTCAACAAAACACCACAAAGCATCTTATCCTACTATGAGAAGTGTTTTTGATCCAATTGCTTCATTTATGGGTAGTAACAATTCAAGAAAACACCACAAAGCATCTTATCCTACTATGATAAGTGTTTTTGATCCAATTGCTTCATTTATGGGTAATAACAATTCAAGAAAACACCACAAAACATCTTATCCTACTAGGAGAAGTGTTTTTTATCTGATTACTTCATCTATGGGTGGTAACCACTCAACAAAAGACCCCAAAGCATCTTATCCTACGACAAAATTGTTTCTGATCTGATTACTTCATTTATGAGTAGTAAACCTTCGAAGAAAACTCTAAACGTTTCATGAAACTACAACAAAAAGAATAGAATACCACTCTAAGTGCTTCATAACTGATTACTTCATTTATGGGTGTTAAACATTCAAGAAAACACTACAAAGCAACATATCCTGCTTCAAGAAGTGTTTCTTATTTGATGACTTCATTTCTGATTGGTAATCTTCGAAGAAAACACTAAACCTTTCATTAAACTACAACTAAAAAGCATAGAATTCCACTCTAAGAGCTTCATGTTTGATTACTTCATTTATGGGTGGTAACCATTCAAGAAACTCTACAAAGCATCTTATCTTTGCACAAGAAGTGTTTATGATCTGATTGCTTCATTTATGGGTGACAATAATTCAAAAAAAAACACAACAAAGCTTCTTATCTTATTATGAGAAGTGTTTTTTTATTCTATTACTTGATGTATGGGTGGTAATCATTCAAGAAGACACCACAAAGCATCTTATCCAATTAGGAGAAGTGTTTTTTATCCTATTACGTTCTGCATGGTGGTAAACTTTCAAGAAAACACCACAAGGCATCTTATCCTATTTGGAGAAGTGCTTTTTATCATAGTACTTTATGTATGGGTGGCAAACATTAAAGAAAATATCATAAAGCATCTTATCCTACTATGATAAGTGTTTTTGATCCAATTGCTTCATTTGTGGGTAATAACAATTCAAGAAAACACCACAAAACATCTTATCCTACTAGGAGAAGTGTTTTTTATCTGATTACTTCATCTATGGGTGGTAACCACTCAATAAAACACCCCAAAGCATCTTATCCTACGACAAAATTGTTTCTGATCTGATTACTTCATTTATGAGTAGTAACCTTCGAAGAAAACTCTAAACGTTTCATGAAACTACAACAAAAAGAATAGAATACCACTCTAAGTGCTTCATAACTGATTACTTCATTTATGGGTCTAAACATTCAAGAAAACACTACAAAGCAACATATCCTGCTTCAAGAAGTGTTTCTTATCTGATGACTTCATTTATGAGTGGTAACCTTCGAAGAAAACTCTAAACTTTTCATGAAACTACAACAAAAAGCATAGAATACCACTCTATGTGCTTCATAACTGATTACTTCATTTATGGGTGTTAAACATTCAAGAAAACACTACAAAGCAACATATCCTTGCACAAGAAGTGTTTCTAATCCGATTGCTTCATTTATGGGTGATAACAATTAAAAAAACACAACAAATCATCTTATCTTATTACGAGAAGTGTTTTTTTTATCCTATTACTTGATGTATAGGTGGTAAATATTCAAGAAGACACCACAAAGCATCTTATCCAATTAGGAGAAGTGCTTTTTATCCTATTACTTTCTGCATAGTGGTAAACATTCAAGAAAACACCACAAGGTGTCTTATCCTATTAAGAGAAGTGCTTTTTATCCTAGTACTTTATGTATGGGTGGTAAACATTAAAGAAAACACCACAAAACATCTTATCCTACTATGAGAAGTGTTTCTGATCTGAGTACATCATTTATGGGTGGTAACATTTCAAGAGAACTCCAAACCTTTCAGGAAACCACCAGGAAGAAGCGTTGATACCACTCTAAGTGCTTCATTACTGATTACTTCATTTATGGTTGGTAAACATTCAACAAAACATCACAAAGCATATTATCCTGCTACCAGAAGTGTTTTTTATCTAAATACTTCATTGCTGGGTGGTAACCATTCAAGAAAACAATGCAAAGCATCTTATCCTACTACGAGAAGTGTTTTTGATCCGATTGCTTCATTTATGGATAGTAACAATTCAAGAAAATACAATAAAGCATCTTATCATACTAAAAGAAGTGTTTTTTATCCGATTACTTCATCTATGGGTGGTAACCATTCAATAAAACACCCCAAAGCATCTTATCCTACGACGAAAGTGTTTCTGATCTGATTACTTCTTATATGAGTGGTAACCTTCCAAAAAAAACTCTAAACCTTTAATGAAACTACAACAAAAAGCATATAATGTCACTCTAAGTGCTTATATTTGATTACTTCATTTATGGGTGGTAAACATTCAAGATAATACCACAAAGCAACTTATCCTGCTACGCGAAGTGTTTCTAATCTGATCACTTCATTTATGAGTGGTAACCTTCGAAGAAAACTCCAAACCTTTCATGAAACTACAACGAAAAACATAGAATACCACTTTAAGAGCTTCATGCTACGAGAAGTATTTTTTATCTGAGTACTTACTTTATGGGTGGTAACCATTCAAGAAAACTCTACAAAGCATTGTATCCTTGCACGAGAAGTGTTTCTGATCCGATTACTTCATTAATGGGTGGTAACAATTCAAGAAAACACCATAAAACATCTTATCCTATTATGAGAAGTGTTTTTTATCCTATTACTTAATGTATGAGTGGTAATCATTCAAGAAGACACCACAAAGCATCTTATCATTTTACTTTATGTATGGGCGGTAAAATTCAAAAAAACACCACAAAACATCTAATCATATTAGAAGAAGTGCTTTTTATCCTATTACTTTATGCATGGGTGGTAAACATTCAAGAAAACACCACAAGAAGCATAAAATACCACTCTAAGAGCTTCATGTATGATTACTTCATTTATTGGTCGTAAACATTCAAGAAAACACCAGAAAGCAACATATCCTTCCACAAGAAGTTTTTCTGATTCGAGTACTTCATTTATGGATAGCAAACATTCAAGCAAACACCACAAAACATCTTATCTTATTAGAAGAAGTGTTTTTTATCCGATTACTTCAACTATGGGTGGTAGCCATTCAATAAAACGCCACAAATCATCTTATTTTACTATGAGAAGTGTTTCTGATCAGTGTACTTCATTTATGGGTGATAACCTTCCAAAAGGACTCCAAACCTTTCATGAAACCACCACGAAGAAGCGTAGAATACCACTCTCAGTGCTTCATGTCTGATTACTTCTTTTATTGGTGATAACCATTCAAGAAACACCTCAAATCATTTTATCCAATTAGGAGAAGTGTTTTTTATCCTATTACTTTCTGCATGGTGGTAAACATTCAAGAAAACACCACAAGGTATCTTATCCAATTAGGAGAAGTAATTTTTATCCTAGTACTTTATGTATGGGTGGTAAACATTAAAGAAAACACCACAATACATCTTATCCTACTATGAGAAGTGTTTCTGACCAGATCACTTCATTTATGAGTGGTAACCTTCAAAGAAAACTCCAAACCTTTCATGAAACTACAGCGAAAAAGCATAGAATACCACTTTAAGAGCTTCATGTCTGATTACTTCATTTATGGGTGGTAAATATTCAAGAAAACACTACAAAACATCTTATCCTGCTACGAGAAGTATTTTTGATCCGAGTACTTACTTTATGGGTGGTAACCATTCAAGAAAACTCTACAAAGCATCTTATCCTATTAGAAGAAGTGCTTTTTATCCTATTACTTTATGCATGGGTGGTAAACATTCAAGAAAATACCACAAGAATCATAGAATACCACTCTAAGAGCTTCATGTATGATTACTTCATTTATTGGTCGTAAACATTCTAGAAAACACCAGAAAGCAACATATCCTTCCACAAGAAGTTTTTCTGATTCGAGTACTTCATTTATGGATAGCAAACATTCAAGCAAACACCACAAAACATCTTATCTTATTAGAAGAAGTGTTTTTTATCCGATTACTTCAACTATGGGTGGTAGCCATTCAATAAAACGCCACAAATCATCTTATTTTACTATGAGAAGTGTTTCTGATCAGTGTACTTCATTTATGGGTGATAACCTTCCAAAAGGACTCCAAACCTTTCATGAAACCACCACGAAGAAGCGTAGAATACCACTCTCAGTGCTTCATGTCTGATTACTTCTTTTATTGGTGATAACCATTCAAGAAACACCTCAAATCATTTTATCATACTACAAGAAGTGTTTTTGATCTGATTGCATCATTTTGGGTGGTAAGAATTCAAGAAAATACCACAAAGCATCTTATCCTACTAGGAGAAGTGTTTTTTATCCGATTACTTCATCTATGGGTGGTAACCATTCAACAAAAACACCACAAAGCATCCTACGAAGGAAGTGTTTCTGATCTGATTACTTCATTTATGAGTGGTAACCTTCGAAGAAAACTCTAAAGCTTTTATGAAACTACAAAAAAGTCATAGAATACCACTCTAAGTGCTTCGTAAATGAGTACTTCATTTATGGGTAGTAAACATTCAAGAAAACACTACAAAGCAACATATCCTGCTTCAAGAAGTGTTTCTTATCTAATGACTTCATTTCTGAGTGGTAATCTTCGAAGAAAACTCTAAACCTTTCATGAAACTATAACGAAAAAGCATAAAATTCCACTATAAGAGCTTCATGTCTGATTACTTCATTTATGGGTGGTAACCATTCAAAAAAACTCTACAAAGCATATTATCCTTGCACAAGAAGTATTTCTGATCCGATTGCTTTATCTATGGGTAGTAACCATTCAATAAAACAACCCAAAGCATCTTATCCTGCGACAGAAGCGTTTCTGGTCTGATTACTTCTTATATGAGTGGTAACCTTCGAAGAAAACTCTAAAGCTTTTATGAAACTACAAAAAAGGCATAGAATACCACTCTAAGTGCTTCGTAAATGAGTACTTCATTTATGGGTAGTAAACATTCAAGAAAACACTACAAAGCTACATATCCTGCTTCAAGAAGTGTTTCTTATCTAATGACTTCATTTCTGAGTGGTAATCTTCGAAGAAAACTCTAAACCTTTCATGAAACTATAACGAAAAAGCATAAAATTCCACTATAAGAGCTTCATGTCTGATTACTTCATTTATGGGTGGTAACCATTCAAGAAAACTCTACAAAGCATATTATCCTTGCACAAGAAGTATTTCTGATCCGATTGCTTCATCTATGGGTAGTAACCATTCAATAAAACAACCCAAAGCATCTTATCCTGCGACAGAAGCGTTTCTGGTCTGATTACTTCTTATATGAGTGGTAACCTTCCAAGAAAACTCTAAACCTTTCATGAAACTACAACAAAAAGCATAGAATGTCACTCTAAGTGCTTATATTTGATTACTTCATTTATGGGTGGTAAACATTCAAGATAATATCACAAAGCAACTTATCCTTCTACGAGAAGTGTTTCTGATCTGATCACTTCATTTATGAGTGGTAACCTTCAAAGAAAACTTTAAACCATTCATGAAACTTCAACAAAGATGCATAGAATACTACTCTAAGAGCTTTATGTCTGATTACTTCATTTATGGATGGTAAACATTAAATTAACACCACAAAGCATCTTATCCTGTTAGAAGAAGTGTTTTTTATCCGATTACTTCAACTATGGGTGGTAACCATTCAATAAAACAACACAAAGCATCTTATCCTACTTCGTGAAGTGTTTCTGATCCGAATACTTTATTTTTTGGTAGTAATCATTGAAGAAAACACCACAAAGCATTTTATCCTACTACGGGAAATGTTTCTGATCAGTGTACATCATTTATTGGTGGTAACCTTTCAAAAGAACTCCAAACCTTTCAGGAAACTACCACGAAGAAATATAGAATACCACTCTCAGTGCTTCATGTCTGATTACTTCTTTTATTGGTGATAACCATTCAAGAAACACCACAAATCATTTTATCCTACTACGAGAAGTGTTTTTGATCTGATTGCTTCATTTTGGGTGGTAACAATTCAAGGAAACACCACAAAGCATCTTATCCTACTAGGAGAAGTGTTTTGTTTCCGATACTTCATCTAAGGGTGGTAACCATTCAACAAAAACACCACTAAGCATCTTATCCTACGACTGAAGTGTTTCTGATCTAATTACCTCATTTATGAGTGGTAACCTTCGAAAAAAAACTCTAAACTTTCATGAAACTACAACGAAGAAGCCTAGAATACTACTCTAAGTGCTTCATATCTGATTACTCCATTTATGGTTGCTAAACATTAAAAAAAAATACCACAAATCATCTTATCCTGCTACTAGAAGTGTTTCTGATCCGGGTACTTCATTTATGGGTGGTAACCCATCAAGAAAACAATATAAAGCATCTTGTCCTATCACGAGAAGTGTTTTTGATGCGATTTTCATTTATGGGTGGTAATAATTGAAGAAATCACCACAAAGCATCTTATCCTACTAGGAGAAGTGCTTTTTATCCTATTACTTTATGTATGTTTGGTAAACATTCAAGAAAACACTAAAAAACATCTAATCCGACTACGAGAAGTGTTTCTGATCTGAGTACGTCACTTATGGGTGGTAACCATTCAAGAGAACTCCAAACCTTTCAGGAAACCACCACAAAGAAGCGTAGATACCACTCTAAGCGCTTCATGACTGATTACGTCATTTATGGGTGGTAGACATTCAACAAAACACCACAAAGCATCTTATCCTACTATGATAAGTGTTTTTGATCTAATTGCTTCATTTATGGGTAATAACAATTCAAGAAAACACCACAAAACATCTTATCCTACTAGGAGAAGTGTTTTTTATCTGATTACTTCATCTATGGGTGGTAACCACTCAACAAAAGACCCCAAAGCATCTTATCCTACGACAAAATTGTTTATGATCTGATTACTTCATTTATGAGTAGTAAACCTTCGAAGAAAACTCTAAACGTTTCATGAAACTACAACAAAAAGAATAGAATACCACTCTAAGTGCTTCATAACTGATTACTTTATTTATGGGTGGTAAACATTCAAGAAAACACTACAAAGCAACATATCCTGCTTCAAGAAGTGTTTCTTATTTAATGACTTCATTTCTGAGTGGTAATCTTCGAAGAAAACTCTAAACCTTTCGTGAAACTACAACGAAGAAGCATAGAATTCCACTCTAAGAGCTTCATGTTTGATTACTTCATTTATGAGTGGTAAACATTCAAGAAACTCTACAAAGCATCTTATCCTTGCACAAGAAGTGTTTCTGATCCGATTGCTTCCTTTATGGGTGATAATAATTCAAAAAAAACACAACAATGCTTCTTATCTTATTATGAGAAGTGTTTTTTATCCTATTACTTGATGTATGGGTGGTAATTCATTCAAGAAGACACCACAAAGCATCTTATCTAATTAGGAGAAGTGCTTTTTATCCTATTACTTTCTGCATGGTGGTAAACTTTCAAGAAAACACCACAAGGCATCTTATCCTATTTGGAGAAGTGATTTTTATCCTAGTACTTTATGTATGGGTGGCAAACATTAAAGAAAACACCACAAAGCATCTTATCCTACTATGAGAAGTGTTTATGATCTGAGTACATCATTTATGGGTGGTAAACTTATAAGAGAACTCCGAACCTTTCAGAAAACTATCACGAAGAAGCGTTGATACCACTCTAGGTGCTTCATTACTGATTACTTCATTTATGGTTGGTAAACATTCAACAAAACACCACAAAGCATATTATCCTGCTACCAGAAGTGTTTCTGATTTGAATACTTCATTGCTGGGTGGTAACCATTCAAGAAAACATCGCAAAGCATCTTATCCTACTGTAAGAAGTGTTTTTTATCCGATTGCTTCATTTATGGGTAGTAAAAATTCAAGAAAATACAATAAATCATCTTATCATACTAGGATAAGTGTTTTTTATTCGATTACTTCATTTATGGGTGATAACCATTCAATAAAACACCCCAAAGCATCTTATCCTACGGCGGATGTATTTCTGATCTGATTACTTCTTATATGAGTGGTAACCTTCCAAAAAAACTCTAAACCTTTCATGAAACTACAACAAAAGGCATAGAATATCACTCTGAGTGGTTCATATCTAATTACTTCATTATGGGTGGTAAACATTCAAGATAATACCACAAAGCAACTTATCCTGCTACGCGAAGTGTTTCTAATCTGATCACTTTGTTTATGAGTGGTAACCTTCAAAGAAAACTTTAAACCTTTCATGAAACTTCAACGAAGATGCATATAATACTACTCTAAGAGCTTCATGTCTGATTACTTCATTTATGAGTGGTAAACATTAAATTAAACAACACAAATCATCTTATCCTATTAAAAGAAGTGTTTTTATCCATTACTTCAACTATGGGTGGTAACCATTCAATAAAACACCACAAAGCATCTTATCCTTCTTCGTGAAGTGTTTCTGATCAGAGTACTTCATTTTTTGGTAGTAACCATTGAAGAAAACACCACAAAGCATTTTATCCTACTACGAAAAGTGTTTCTGATCAGTGTACGTCATTTATTGGTGGTAACCTTTCAAAAGAACTCCAAACCTTTCAGGAAACCACCACGGAGAAGCGTAGAATACCACTCTTAGTGCTTCATGTCTGATTACTTCTTTTATTGATGATAACCATTCAAGAAACACCACAAATCATCTTATCATACTACGAGAAGTGTTTTTATTCTGATTGCTTCATTTTGGGTGGTAACAATTCATGAAAACACCACAAAGCATCTTATCCTACTAGGAGAAGTGTTTTTTTATCCGATACTTCATCTAAGGGTGGTAACCATTCAACAAAAACACCACTAAGCATCTAATCCTACGACTGAAGTGTTTTTGATCTGATTACTTCATTTATGAGTGGTAACCTTCGAAGAAAACTCTAAACCTTTTATGGAACTACAACAAAAGCATAGATTACCACTCTGAGTGCTTCATATCTTATTACTTCATTTATATCTGCTAAACATTAAAAAAAACACCACAAACCATCTTATCCTGCTACTAGAAGTGTTTCTGATCCGGGTACTTCATTTATGGATGTTAACCAATCAAGAAAACACTACAAAGCATCTTATCCTACCACGAGAAGTGTTTTTTATCTAATTTTCATTTCTGAGTGGTAACAATTGAAGAAATCACCACAAAGCATCTTATCCTATTAGGATAAGTTCTTTTTATCATAGTACTTTATGTATGGGTGGTAAATATTTAAGAAAACAGAACAAAATATCTTATCATGCTACAAGAAGTGTTTCTGATCTAAGTACGTAATTTATGGGTGGTAACCTTTCAAGAGAACGCCAAACCTTTCAGGGAACCACCACGAAGAAGCATAAATACCACTCTAAGCGCTTCATGACTGATTACTTCATTTATGGGTGATAATCCTTGCACAAGAAAACTCTACAAAGCATCTTATCCTTTCAATGCTCTGTCAATACGGGTGGTGTAATCTACGAACTGAGCGACTTGATATAGTCTCAATCTTTTAAGAGCCGGCTTGCAAAACTCACTATATGGAACTCTAACTTTGTGCGACCCAATCATCTTGAATGTGAAATTACTCTGCATCAAACTTATATTAGTGTTACAAAATTAATATAAAAGATGCATAAAAACATAGAAAATTTAATTTAAAAGCAAAATTTACAAACTTACAGTTCACGTGATTTGTGAAGTACGATGAGCTTGACGTGGCAAGTGTAATACGTGTGGTGCTTCCATTTGAAATACTTCTGAATTACTCATTTCTAGAAAAAAAAATTCAACATAAATTTAAATCAAATTGCTATTAATAATTCACAACTAATTATTACTTACTTTCTTATTTTGCCTATTTGAATTAATTAACAAGTAAATTTAATAATTTGACCTATTTATAATTTGTAACTAATTTGTACAAATCTCTGCTATATTACTAAGCACTTAAAAAGTCTGATCATGCAACGGTTGAGATTCGTTTTCAAATTTTCGGAATGAAAATGAACCGTCCGATCAATTTGGTCAACAAATTTACGATACTACATACCTCTCTTCGGTGTAGAAGCTGATAATTTCACCGCTTCGCGTTTTGGTACGCGTTTGTTACACAAAACAACACAGTCTCTGCTACTGTTGATCCTCTTCTTCACAAAACCTCCATCTCACCAAAAATCATTTCACCGCTTCCTTCTCTTTCCACACCGCCTGTCTAGCCTGATCAAAGATCTCTCCGTCTCTTTCCACACCGCTTTCTCCCTCTCTCTCCGACTCCCCGTCTCAAACCATTCTTAGCTCTTAGCCATTCTTAGCTACTTTTTGTCCCAACCATTCTTTCAAATCAATCGAGATATGAACGAGCGGTGTGGAAAGGAGACCCAAAATCGCCTATCAAAGCCCTCCATCTGCAAATCTTAACATCTACATCGAAGGCGACGATTGATAAAAAAAAAGAAGGCGGAGAAGATTGGAAGAGTCATTGGTCGGTGTAGTAGTGCTGGAGAAGAAGAAGCGACTGTTTCCTCAAATCCGATCAGTTCCAGATTGTCAGAACAAGCGACTGTTTCCTCGAGTTGAAGGCGCCTCCAGGTAACACCTTCCCCTCTCTCTCTGTATGGGGGTTGTGGTGCCACCTCGGCTAATGCTTGGGTTAGGATTAGAATTTGTTTTGAGGCTCTGTAAGGCAGTTTTGAGGGCATTACGGTCAGTAACAGGTTCAAGTTGCTTATCAGTGTGTGAGGTGGCGGCACGACACTCCCATGGACGAGCAGCCATCCAGCGTTCTAGCCAGCTCCAGCCCCATTGTGGATTTGTTGGGTCCATGAAGGTGGGCCTCGCAATCCGGGTTGAAGGACTATTCCTCTGCTGTTCAAATTTGGATCACACAATCATTCTTTTAAAAGGCACTTCAAAAAAAGAATGATATTCAGTTCCAGTGGTGATTTCATTTGATAATTGAACTTTGATGAAGTGCAAACAGCAAAGAAAAAGCTAGATAACTGTAGCTTTGCATATAATTCTAAAGCCTTTAAGAACAATGACAAAATATATTCTTGTTTTTAAGTTTTAATCCCAGTACAAATGAAAGATTTTCCTCTTGATTCGGAAAATATAGTTATCATGGCAGTTATTTTGTTATTGTTCTTCTCTAAAGTTTCATTGAAAAGGGTTTTATTTTGCTTCTGACACCAAGGTCAATTTTATTCTGATTTAGTTGTTAGATTTTTCACATTAGCTACAATTTTTCACATTGCTTGATGAATTAGCTGTTAGCCCTTCCTTTCAATAATTTGTTTCGATTCATCATGTCATCATATTTACCACTCATGATGGTGAAGTAATGTCCCTTTTGTATTTTCCTGATAAATCTTATAGTTTATTTTCAATTAATGATAATTGATTATTTTCTAATTATTTTATTTTGGTTTTGCTTTATGTGCAGCATGATGAATCATATGTCTGATGGACTTCTTAGCTGATAAAAGTGGACTGAACCCTCAATCCCTGTCAGATGTCTTGGTAATGATATTTATGAATCTAATTATAATCTTCCAATTAGTAGATTGTAAAGAAAGTAAAAGCTAATTAGTTATGTCTATTTGTTTTTCTACTTAAAAAAATAGACATAACTAATTAGCTTTTACCTTCTTTAGTTTTACTAGATGGTACCAGTGCATACCGCTGCATGATCATAGCATATTTCAATACTAGCCTAAGCCACAAGTTATTTAAGATGAATCTTGATGTATTAAACATGTTGTGTGCTCTGAAATGTGGTTGTAATGTCGGGGAAGGGTATTTTAGTCCCATAGTTTTTTTATAAAATTTTAATGTTTTCTAGGTTCCACATGTACGATAGTACGAGTGTACGGAGAATGGCAGCCTAAAGGATCATCTTCATCTTATGTTGCATCCTTTTTTAGTTATCTTACTTCATTAATTATGGTATTCAGAGAGAAATATCATTATATCCAAGCTTTTGATAATGTACAATTTTAGCATCTGGACATATAGCACTGAGGTGAGAGACTACCTTGCAAAACTGTAGTTGATGTGGCAAATGCTCCTGTAAGATTCATATGCTTCTCTTTCTCATATTGAATTATTTATAACATCAGACTATTGTTTCATCTTCTGAGCTTTTCTACTTGTGCCAATATTAATTTATAACAATCAACCTGGGAGAAGCAAAAGCACCATGATAATCTACATCTGAGCTTTTTCTTGTTCTTTAATCACTATATAATATTGTATCCTTTACACACTCTTTTTTCAGCGATTTCATAATTTGACAAATTGTTGCACAATTTTTCTTAGTGCTTGTTCGAGATTGTTTTTTCTTGTTTTAAGCAAAAGCACCATGAGTATATGTTTACATTTATCATCTCATAACTTCATGTTTCCAAAAGTATCTACACAAGATGTAAATCATGTCACTTTACATTTACATTTCTGAAGATACACCAAGTCCTGAAACTATTGATACCCAATCGAAAATTTGTTTATTTATCAGCTTTGGGCACATTATTCTTTTATTACTAGCCATGAATTTTAAAATTGTGCAAAACTTTGGACCTTTAGTGGAAAAATTGGGTCTTTTTAGCTATTTGAAAACTTGTACTAATAAGTTCATCTTATGGAGAGTGATCTGGTACGAGTTGAAGTGAAACAAGAAGCTTGTAAAATTAAATGAAATATGAGGACTTATATGAAAATGGTACAATTATCATGTTAGGAGGACAAATCACATATATAGAATTTTCTTTTTTCAGAGAGATTGTGAACCGCTCCTTGCAACAACAATTAAGAGAGCAAAAATGAAATTGTAGAAGTACAACAAAAATAAGCTGTTAAATGGTGTAAATAAGCTGCTAAATGCTACAACAATTAAATGCTAACCACATTGTCTTGCAGATCGTGAGAGAATGACGTTAACAGGGTTGGTTTCTTTTTTTCTTATCTTCCTTCCATCTGATCTATCTTAGAAAGTTTGCAAGAGCACTGCTGAACATGAAAATTGTGCAATTTTGCAAGAGTTGAATGTCTTGTGCATATTTAGCACCATGAATTTGAAGTTTCTTCATGTATATTATAATTTATAGTTACGTTTATTGTCTTTTTTGCATTTTTGTCTTTTTCAATTGATTTATATGTGCCTTTGTTGGTTTGAAATGTAATAAAAGATTAAATTTTAATGTAAAATATTTCCTCATTTTTATTTGTTTTATGGTGTACTATGTGATTAGTGCCAAATTGGGGTTGAATTAGGGTTCCGTTACATAAATTCTTGTTGTTTCCTTCTCATAACATGAATCTGTCGCAACGCACGGGCACGATACTAGTAATTTAATTATTGGGTCATGACTAATTTAAGAACAAATTTACAAATTAACAACAAAATTAAGAACTAATTATAATTTGTATCAAACAAATCTATTATTATTTTGCACAAATAATTTAATTTTATTCTACATGGCTAATTTGGTCATGATAATCATGGTTCACATTTCTACTATTAATTTCAAAACTTAAAATTGAAAGAAAATATAACTAACCTCAAGATGTAGCTAAATAGAAATGTTTGATTATCTCTGAAGAGTAAATTGACGCTTACGGATTGTAAATTGGATTAGAGGGAGATCTAAAAATTAGAGGTTGGTTCGGCCATGGAGTTGAGAGTTGCGCTGGTGAGAGCTGTGGGGAGAAGAAGAGAGCCACACGGGGTATTTATTACCGTGTAACACGCTCCACACAGTAGAAGCTTCACCGTGTGGCTTTATTTAGACGCTCCACACGGTAGAGCCCATGCCGTGTTGCTTTACTTACATGATCTTATGTGGCTTATTTATCAAATTTGTTCAAATCTCCAGCACGGTGAAGGGAATCCCGTGTGGTAGGATACAAGGTAAAGCTGATTTCGTGTGGTTTCTCAACACGGTAAATGTTCTACCATTTTGGCTATTGGATCTAAAAAAAAACCTCTGTCTTGGCTACTTTTGTTACAATTCTTTATCGAATTACCAAAAAAAAATTTGCTTTGAGTAGAGGGGTAACTCAGTGAGCAACATAAAGGATATTGCAATTAGGTTTATGGGCTTCTTTGTTGATGAGGATATTTAGAGGTTCCTTTTGATGTTTTTTTACTTTTATTTTGCTGTTATAGATCTCCTATATCTTAGATTGGTTACTGTTTTGTTGTTTTACTTTTGAAAGACTGGAGTCTCATCTTGAGATTTTCTACAATCAAAACTGTTAAACGTTGATTCAACGGTTCAGATCGAAATACAACTTCTAAAATGCAGCTTAAGATTTTGTTGTCCTCACAAGTCTCCTTCAATAATCCAATCTCTCTCCTTTCCCAAATCACGTGAAAGCAGACGCCTTCTCCAGTTATATGTTTCCTCTCTTCTCTCTCTCTTTAGTCTCATGTCTCCTCCCATAGTTTTGTTACAGATTCGTATCTGCTGTCATTATTTCGATGACAGAATAAGTATGGCAGCAGATTCGAACCGCTGCCTTAAATTTCAACGCTGTGAATTTAATTCAGAGAGATCTCATTATTTTGTGGATCTCATCTGTCAGTCTCTCAATAACAACTCGCTGTCATATAAATAATGAGAGCGCAACCGTTTCCGTTTTGTTACTACTTGCTACTTCCTCTCTCTCTCTCTCTCTTGAAATCTTTGTAGAAACTATAAAACCGTGGGCGAATATTGCACTCTCTGACCTTTAAGTATAACAGCCTTAAAAAAAAATTCTAACCAACTGAAGCTGCCCCCCCGTTTCCCTCTCTCGCTGTCTCGCAGGAGATTGAGAGAAGCTGGAGAGAAATCATCAAATTAATAGGTAGAGAGAGAAGGGGGCGTTTCATTAATTCATTTCCAGTTTCTGAATCTCTCATTAAATCAAGGCCTTTACCTTTAGATCTGTTTCTCTTAATTGCCTCTCCGTTTCAGTCTCTCTCTTCTCTCGACAGGTTCTCTAACTAGGGTTTCGGGTGGGGTTCTGCTGCGATTTAAGTTTATTTAAAGAGGGAACGGATCCAGAACATGGAAGAGAGTAAAGCGGCTTTTGGCACCTTGAATTGGACCATGGTTCGAGCTGTTTTGGCGATTCTCCAATGGTGGGGATTCAATGTCACAGTCATCATCATGAACAAATGGATCTTTCAGGTTTGTTTCCGGATTCGAATTTCATTTCTATTTGTTTTACGTTTTCCTTTAAAAAACAATCTTTCAGTTTTCATGTTTGTGTGTTTTTATAAAGATTTGACTAGGATTAGGTGTCAGATAACAGTAACTTACCTTTTCCATGTTGTCTCTTTCTCTCTCTCTTTTTTATACTTTTGCATTATTATGTTTCATTTTCCTGTTTTATTGTTTTATTAGACCATGGCAGTATGGCATCATGCCATAAATAAGTGTGGAGTTGGAGATCAAGCTATGAAACTAAGAAAAAACGTAAAATGAGAACAAGCTTGAGCTTATCCTGCAAATTAGTACTCCGCTTACAATGTCAGATCTGCAGTTCAAAAGTGAAATTGAGATCAGTATGGTTGTGGAGTACATTTTGACTAAGTGCTTCAAGTATACTAATCGTATGTTAAGTAGGTGTTATATACATTGCAAAATTGCTAATCTACCCTTCCTTTCTCACTTATTGTAGTGGTCTGCAGTGGCGGATCCAGTGGGGGACACACTTTGGCTCAGGTCCTGGTCTTGATCCGTAATATTCTATAAGGACTTATTGACAAAAAAAAATTGGGCCCTCTTCTCAATTTTAAATTTTCTTAAGTTATTTTACAAAATAAACCGTGAATACAAAAATACTTTTGGGTTTTTCTCAATTCTTTATTTGTCTCTGTCATTCTCGTGAAGACGCAAAGCCTCTGATCGTCTGACGGTTGCCTGCACCAACGCGAAGGGTTTCGTAAACTTTTTTCTTCTTGTTTCACGTCGTCCAAGATCAAGCAGCAAGCCAGCAAGCACTCAGTCTCAGTAAGTCTATTAGGCTACTCTAATTTTTAAACCTATATAGATTTCTTGTATTAATATAACACATTAATATAATTATACAAAATGAGTCACAGGACTTGAAATGGCTAGACCTAGGAGCTAGATCCTAGACAAGTAGGCAACAAAGAACAGACCAATAAAAGACCATGAAATGATAAGACCAAATTGAGTAGTTTATTGATTCTTGATTTCTTGTATTGAATAAAAACCATAACGCCAACGGCAAGATCAAACAAGAAAAGCCAAGAAGAAAAGAACAAAAGAATGAAAGTACGGAATGATTAAAAGTCCAAGTCAAGTAAGTTGTAGGCAGGTAAGGCAACCGAATGAAAAGATTAAAAATCAAGTAGGAATGTAGGATCAAACACACAAATTAAATAACGAAAAATAATGTATCTTCTGACTTTGATAATTAATATTTAAAATTATAGGAATGAAGAAGTATTACAAACCTAAGTCAAGGAACAACGAAATTGAAAGTAGTTCGCAAAAGAAAGCACGTGTTGAGTTTAATGCGAGTGACATAATTGCCGATCCGGGACTTCGCAAACCAATTGAAGAGAGATCAAGTCAGAAGAGCATACTTGTTGAATGATCCAACTCAACCAATTGGTAATAATTTTCCTCCTAAACAAGGAGACCGTTCAAGGAGTTTTCAAGAATCATGGTTCAAGAAGTTTGACTGGTTAGAATATAGTATGGAAAAGAATTTTGTCTATTGTTTTTATTGTTATATTTTCAAGCAATCAGTAAGGGGTGAAAGATTTGGATATGAAGCATTCACACTTCTTGAAAAGATAACAATAAAAACAATAGGCAGAATCCTTTTCCATACTATATTCTAACCAGTCAAACTTCTTGAACCATGATTCTTGTAAACTCCTTGAACGGTCTCTTTGTTGTTTAGGAGGGAAATTATGGTCAATTGGTTGAGTTGGACCATTCAACAAGTATGTTCTTCTGACTTAATCTCTAATTTCCTTATCATACTCTTCAATTGGTTTGCGAAGTTCCGGATCGGCAATTATGTCACTCGCATTAAACTCAACACGTGCTTTCTTTTGCGAACTACTTTCAATTTCATTGTTCCTTGACTTAGGTTTGTAATACTTCTTCATTCCTATAATTTTAAATATTAATTTTCAAAGTCAAAAGATACATTATTTTTCATTATTTAATTTGTGTGTTTGATCCTACATTCCTACTTGATTTTTAATCTTTTCATTCGGCTGTCTTACCTACCTACTTGACTTGGACTTTTAATCATTCCATACTTTCATTCTTTTGTTCATTTCTTCTTGGCTTTTCTTGTTTGGTCTTGCCGTTGGCGTTATGGTTTTTATTCAATACAAGAAATCAATAAACTATTCAACTTGGTCTCATCATTTCATGGTCTTTCATTGGTATGTTCTATGTTGCCTACTTTTCTAGGATCTAGCTCCTAGATCTAGCCATCCCAAGTCCCGTGACTCCTTTTGTATAATTATATTAATACAAGGAATCTATATAGTTTTAGAAATTAGAGTAGACTAATAAACTTACTGAGACTGAGTGCTTGCTGCTTGATCTTGGACGACGCGAAACGAGAAGAAAAAAGTTTACGAAACCCTTCGCGTTGGTGTCATCAGATGATCAGAGGCTTCGCGTCTTCACGAGAATTGAGAAAAGCTCAAAAGTATTTTTGTATCACAGTTTATTTTGTAAAATAACCTAAGAAAATTTAAAATTGAGAAGAGGGCCCAATTTTTTTTGTCAATAAGTCCTTATAGAATATTACAGACCAGGGCTTGAGCCCAAGTGTGCCCCCCCCACTGGATCCGCCCCTGGTGGTCTGGGTATCTTCACAGAAAATTTGCAGGGAAGGTGTTTTGGATATCTGATATAACTAATAATAATTCATATAAAATGTAGGTGTAGGTCAAGGATTTCGTACTTGCTGTTATTCAGACCCGATAACAAGATCCTGTTATTTCACATCTGACCGTTCATTTTCGATCTCGCAAATAACTTATATAATATAGCGAGCCTCATGCAGTTCATTTGTGATGTTCGTTTAAATCAGACGGTCAACAGCGGGCCCTGTTATCCCCTCAGAATAACAGCATATATGGACTCGTAGGTGAAGTCGTGCAATTTATTTGGTTACATAGTGTAATTAAGTATTTTATTGGGGGACAACATGAAATTCCCATTGTTTCGAACAAAAATAATGTGAAATTTTAGAAATCGAATGTGTTGAAGATGTTGTAGCCTTGTAGGGTCTAAGGTAAGGACGTAAGGTGTTACTCAAGCATTGAATGCTGGAAGAAATGAGAATTAGCTGGTTGCTATTATGGCTTTTTTTCTTTTTGTATCTTTAAAATTGTTTTGATGTAGAACCATGAATGTTATGACCTCCCTCCTAGAAAAGAAATTCCATATATTTCTCAGGGCTATGTAATTGTGAAACTGTTAAATAATCTTTTGTATTGAAATTTTGTAAGTACGTCCCAAGTTTTGATTTTCTACTCGCCCTTTGAAAGTTCATCACACCCCTTGACTACAAAATTTGCAAAATCCTCTCCCGTTTCTGCCTTCCTATTCAAAATATGATCAGAGTAAATTGAGAGAGATCGAAAGGGGTCAATGAAACTGTAAGTCCTTGAAAAAGTCTAGCTACCAAAAATTCCCAATGTTTGTTTCTATTATTTAACCTGCTGCTCAGTACACTATTTCATTTTATTACTTACCTTTTTTTGTCATTTTGACATTTTCCTAGAAATTGGATTTCAAGTTCCCTCTGATGGTGTCATGTGTGCACTTCATATGCTCATCAATAGGCGCTTATATTGCCATAAAAGTGCTGAAAATGAAACCGCTTATAGAGGTCGATCCAGAGGATAGGTGGAGAAGAATATTTCCCATGTCTTTAGTTTTTTGCATAAATATAGTTTTGGGAAATGTGAGCTTGAGATATATTCCTGTGTCGTTTATGCAAACCATCAAATCTTTCACACCTGCTACTACAGGTCCGTCATGTTTCCATTTGTTTATTTCTATTTATGTTGCAAGGATGTCTAGTGATAATTGGAATAGTATATATTGATATTCACTTCAGTGTGTTTGGTTGAGAATTAGAAAAGAATACCTGAAGTCGGCTTTATTTTTTCTAGGTTGGTATTACCTTGCACTGTTGCAGTAACAAGGTGATGTTGATATAAGAATAATTTATTTAAAGTAAATTTTGCATGTTATACCCTAGATGGAGCCTCAAAGTAGAACCAATATTGCTGCAAATAAAATTCTCATATTATTTCTTAAAAAACATGAAAAATATCACATATACAGCTACAGTCCACAACTTCAAATCTACCAAAAGAAAACAAATAGTATACTAAACCAGCTGATGCTTCCTACATTTTATCTGCTTACAAGTGAAGATTTAAAATTAAGGTTATTCCCCCCCCCCCCCCGCCTTCTCTGGCAGTTATTTTGCAGTGGTTGGTGTGGAGGAAGTATTTCGAATGGCGCATTTGGGCCTCCTTGGTGCCAATTGTAGGAGGTATACTACTGAACTCAGTTTCAATGTGTTTGGTTTTTGTGCTGCACTTTTTGGTTGCCTTGCCACTTCAACTAAGACAATCTTGGCTGAATCCCTTCTTCATGGCTATAAGTTTGACAGGTTTCTCTTACTCTCCAAACTTTCTACTGTCTTGCTTAAGGTATTGATACTGGTCAACTGGTGAACTCCAGAATGTTTTAAAAGATAATCGATTAAAAAAATTCAGAAAGCCTGCTTGTGATCTCAGGAAACTTCCAAAAGTACAAATTAATTAATAAACTAGTAGCTGTATATGTTACTAAACCTGTGGTAGCCATGGCAGTTATGGTAGAGGACGTTGTGAGAGAGACCTATTGCAGATAATTCTGTAAAACTGCAGTTCGTATGAACTGGTACCATAACAACTCTTTCTTTGCAATTATTCTTGTTATTACCTGAAAATTTGAGTGAGGTGATAAAGAGAACTTTTAACTCTTCTTTTACACAGTAGCATGCGAGGCGGCGGGTGAGAAGAGGGGGCTACCTATTATACCATGTGTGCTAACACCTATACTTTACTTACTATACTTATCCAATTAATTATTTGTGGACAGTATAAATACAGTGTATTACATGGCACCGTTTGCAACCATGATATTAGCTGTACCAGCAATTCTTCTAGAAGGTGGGGGCGTTATAAACTGGTTTTATACGCATGAAGAGATCCTTTCAGCTATGATAATAATATTTGGATCAGGAGTTACAGCTTTCTGCCTCAACTTTTCCATCTTTTATGTGATTCATTCTACCACGGCCGTGACTTTCAATGTTGCCGGAAACCTCAAGGTAAAGATGCTTGGTCATATTCTGACAACGGTTCATTAGGATTGCTTGATATGATCCTTATACTGTTTTTTTGTAACAGCAATATGCTTTGAAAAGTACAGTAATCATTTTTTTTAAAATGAGTGGCATTAACCACCTGTTTCACTATTGAAACAAAGTCTTACAACCTAACCATACAGACTACATATCCCTTTGCTCGCAAAATCGTAAACCACATTAACTGGCATGTAGCTAACTGGTACTGGCATTCCTCTCTCTTCAATCCACCCTTTTTTACTCTATCTCCCTTCG
>CAXKVX010000533.1:0-201630 GCA_964058865.1 Eleocharis quinqueflora
AGTCTCCTAAATTTAATCTTGTGTTGTGTACTTGTGTTGTAATTTGCTTAGCTTGAGATGAAAGTTGTATACTTGTGTCATAATTTGCTACAGAATATGTATATTTTTTTTTTGCCTTATGTTCAATTTAAACTATACCTGAAATTTGAGTTTTTCTCAATCTAATTAAAACTGATAATATACGCATAAAATTTTATAAATTATTTTTATATTATTTTATATATACATATAATTTTATGAATTATTTTATGAAAAATATATGAGTTATATACATGCGATTTGTATGAATTATATATGCGTTAAATTAAAAATATACACATAATATGATTTATAGTATATGATGTGAAAATACTAATATGATTATATGTTTTACAATATTAAATTTAATATGATATAGAAAAATACATACAATATGAAATATTTTATATGTAGATAGTATGAAAATATATACATCTTGATATTCATACATTTAATAAGTGACTTTTGATATTCATACAATTAATAAAAAATGGAGCATAATTAATAAAGCATTAAATATAATAGTAAAGAGACAATTAATACAAATATAACTATATGCCAAATAATTCTTTGTTTAATTCACGTGGCGAGTGTGAGGCAAAGAAATTTTGCAAACTTCAAACTTCTACACGAAAATCGCAAGAAAAGTTGATTATCCAACCAAACAATAAATGACTCAGATTAAGATGGTAAAAGAAATAAACGATCCAGATTGAAGTGTCGGCGTGTCCTTGATGCCGACACGCATCCATCTTTGTACTATCTTAGAATACATGTATATGTTTGTATGAATTTAGTAGTTCACAAATTTAGCATGAATCTATGTTGTATTTAAATTTAACTTATGTTTGTACGAATTTATGTTCAATTTAAATTATGTTTGTGTACTTTTGTAGTTGTGTTTGTAATTTACTCACTGTTTTAGCAGTTAAAAATAAAATGATTAAATTTTTTTGTCCGTTTATGTTGTTTGTAAAAACGGAACGATCAACGGTTAATTTTTTTTGCCATTTAATAAACAAAACAATCAATGGCGATAACAATACGATTCCGACAGGATCATGTAGATCAAACGTAGGAAATGTTGTTTTAATTTTTTTTCTTGTAAGAAATTGGCTTAATTTATCGCAAATTTCAAACTACAAACAGTAGAGACAACGGTTAAATATCTATAGTGGGATAGTTTTGACGTGGATAAAATATATCTTGATTGTATTATTATTGATAAAAAAATTAATTTAATTACACAATTGTTAATAATAATTAATTATTATATTTGTGTTCAAAATTTTTGTCCAAAACAGACTCACTCAATATATTGACAATATTAATTTTAGTAGAATACTAGACCTCTCAAAAAGGAAAACTAATCAATTCAATTTGTGTATAAGTATGGAAGCTAACAAAACTATTCAATTTTCAAGATCTTTCCTTAGCAATTTACAATTCAAGAATAATGCAACACTAGCTCAAATCAAGCAAATAAAATAAAGATGGTAAGAGTTAGAAAAATTGACACAAGATATAACGCATTTTCGCAATTCACCTAATTGCGTACATCCACGAGAGCATCCGATACCAAATCAAGAACCGATTTCACTAAACAATAAGTATTTACAATAATATATTATCCACAAATCAAATGAAAATAAATAAGACCACACACAAATCTCACACTAAGATCACACACATATCAACAACTCAAGTTGAGATAAATGAGCTATCCTAGATTCACTCAAAACTATCTCAAATTACTAGTTGAACTCTTGGATGCTTGGAGAAGAAGATTTCAGATTTTTCAGATTGCTTGAATGCTTATATTGGGGTTTCTTGATACTTCTTGAAAATTTTGCAACAAGATATATAGAGAACATGGGAACAACACCTCAGATCTGCTTGGGCGCTCCGATCCGTCATGTCTCTGGGCATGACCATCATGACGGATTGGAAATCTTCATAGCATCTAGTCAATAGTTCTAGCGATCTTTCATGTCGTTGAACTTGAACGTTTTGACGGATGGGCTCAGCGACATATCGTTGGTCAGACCTGTTGCCACAACGGGTGTCTCGTTTCTGTCTTCACACGCTTGTTTTCTAGTGATCCGTCAATGTCGCTGGCCTCCGACATCGTAACAGGTGGATAAAAACAACTTTTTGTCAGCTTTTCATGCTCTATTTAAATCCAATCTTCTACAATATTTTTATCTAATGTTTTAAGACATAATTGACACTTTAATGAATAACCTACAATCATAAAAAACTTGTACAAAAATTATTATCAAGTTTGTTTTGTAAATTATCAAACAAAGAATAAATAAAACCAACAAATTTGACATCCACACGGAAGCTTAATTTAATTTTATGATTTTTGGATGGATAGAAATTTGACTGATCTAACTGTTTTAAGACCATCCGATTTGTCATTCATATAAAAACTGACAAGAAATTTCTACGAAAACATAAAATTTGTTCTTCAAGTATAAAAATAATTCAAATAGAGATAATATTCAATAATTTAATTAAATCGATAGTTTGAATGAAATTCTATTTACTAATCTGGAGTAATTGAAATTTTCTACTTCGTGAAACATTCTAGTCTAACTCTATATACAAGTGCAATATTTCATGTGAAGTTTTTGTTTTAGAATTTTCTATAAACTCATGTTGGATTATTTCGGCTTTTTTTTCCAATGAGCATCCTGTATATTCATTTATAATTGAAAGTAGATATGACCTCATGTGACTCGTTAATTCAAAATAGATGATCCAGATATACTATAACTATCCAATTAGTTTCCAACAACTTGAGAAGAACCAAACTCATTTCCAAACAAAAATATGCTTCCTCTTTTGTTTTTCTTATTTTTATTGAAATAAAATTTGATGTCAAGTCTTTCACTTGCCTTATAAATAACTAATACATCTCCACATTTTCATTACTTTCAGGAATTCATTTTCTTTCCTGTCTTCTCTAAATTGGTCTTGTGGAGTATGCATTTTGATTGGATAATGTTTTGTAGATACCACATTTGATATCAACTATTGATACCGATTTTATTATGCACATTTAGTTTAGTGATAATGCACATTATTTGAGTTATTATGCATGTTATATCATAACTATTTCAGTACAAAAAATAACATGTATAACTATTTCATTAAAGAAAATAACATGCATAATAACTCAAATAATATGCACGATAACTCAACTAAAGGTGCATAATAAAAACGACAACATGTATAATTATTTAATTACAAAAAAATAAACATGCATAATAACTCAAATAATGTGCATGATAACTAAAGATACATAATAAAATCGATATCAATAGTTAATATTAAATATGTTATCATGGTATTGGCTTATGGAATTATATAAGGCCACAGATTTTGTTGGAATAGTAGCTACCAGAAAACAAATATCTAGGATGTTATTAATCGAGGATAAGGTTCGATTTTCTACGTGCTTTTGTCTATTTAGTTGTTCAATTTTACCTTTCCAATTATACTATTTTAATTTTTTTTACAATTATAATTGTTGCTGAAATTATGATATTTCCTCCTTTTCTGTCCTTACTCAATTTTTATTCTAAAAAAAGGTAAGTTCCGATAGGGCTGTCAGTCGAACGAGACGTTAACGCAAATAGGTATTTGCTTTTACGTTTCGTAAGAAAAGGTAATGGAATATTTTACTTTTAACATTTCGATTTTTAAACGCACGAATTTTTTAGATGAATGTTTTGTTAAAAATAAACGGCAAAAAACGTCAACCCGTTAAAAATATTCGAAAACTTTAAAAATGTTTAAATCTGTACAACAACTTAAATATTTAAACTAGAAATTGAATTCAAAACTTGGAAAATTACAATAACCTTGACAAATTACAAGTTTACAACATACAACAAACAAATTCAGAACTTGCAAATTACAACAACCTTGACAATTTTCAGCATACAACGAACTTGAATAATTACAAATTTACAACATAAACTTGACAAATTTCATAGTACCAATGCTTTCATATTTACATAGTCTTCTTATCTACCAACCATTTTGTTCAGAATAAGCTCCAACCAAATACAGTCTATAGCTATAGACCCACATATTAGATAAAAGGTTTTGATAATGTGATTCAAAATTACCTACGACGATGCTTCATAGAAATTTATACGAGAGAGCTTCTCGTAGAATGAAGTTTATTTTGGTCTAATTCCCCCTCTCTCTTTTCCGTCTTTGTGTCTGCAATAATATATAATTCTATACTTGTAGAATATAAGACGAAACGTCGCAACTAAACGAAACAAAACAAAACAAATTATTTGCGCTTTTGTTTTGTTTTAATGGATGAAACGACTAAAATTTGCGTTATCTATTTCGTTTTCTAAACTAAAACTCTAAATCCTTGCGTAAATCATTTCATTTCGGATGAAACGAAACGGTTAAATGCAAAAATACTTGCATTGACACCCCTACTTATCGATAGACTTCAAACACTAAATATCTCTTTGATTTGTCAAAAAAAAAATTAAATGTTTGAGACACAAAAAATCGACTAAAATTAAAAAAGTCAACGGTATTCAATGACATATTCTAAAATGCCTTAGTTACCTCAACCTACTAATTAAATTTGTAATCAAGATATTAATAGATCATAATTGGGACTAATGTGGGTTGCTACTGTGTTGTGTTTTTTTATGAATGGCCCGGCCCGTAGACTTTCCCATATGAATGTTTTTAGGGCCGTTGGGCCTTTGAATATCAGGCGGCTAAAAAGTAGAAAAGAAAAAGATAAAAAGTAAAAGAAAAAAAGGTATATGTGCTGAATGGAGATGTATGATTGAAAATACACTTGACGACACTGGACATGCTGTAGAGAATCCAGGTTTGACGGAAGATTTATTTGTAATGCTATAAATAATATTTATTATTATGAACACAGCCAAAAATCTATTTTAATGCTATTAATACTAATTAGTAGTAATTATTAAAATATATATGAATGTTATAAACTTAGCAAAAAAATATACAGCATGACTTAGGGGCGCAACTATTACTTGCGCCCTTAAGAGGTAGGGTCCACATCTGAAAAAGTAGCTGCATATGTCTTGAATACAGCAGAAAAAGAAATCTATTCAGAAGTGCAACTATTAGTTGCGCCTTTGATCCTCTGTGTAATTTTTAGGGTGCCTCTGGTTCTATCCTTGATGTTGCCCAACCGAGCGAGATGATTGAGATTGAATCGCTCAAGAATTGGGGCAATTTGGTCGTCGTACATGAACGACATGGACCTGACCTTTGTCTCCATGACGAACGTTGGCTACATTTGATAAAAATGTGTTATTTCTAAAATGAAATTAAAATTGCACAATTGAAAAAAATAACAATATAGCTGTATTTATCTCGTCATAAGCACGATTCGATGCATGTGTTGGATTGAGAGCTCGTAGAAGAGACCCAACGTATGAAATCTCACGTGGAGGCGACAAATCGCCTTCCGCGACCCCCCGTTCCGACTCGGCCTCGGCCTCCACCACCTCTACCCGAGTCTCTTGCCATTACTATATTAACACATATATGAACATATATTCAATTAAGAACTAATTTATTCGACAAAATTGGTACGATACCAATTTTATATCAATTTGGTACAAACAATAATAAGCAACAATAATCAATAATAATTTGGTACATATATTAACACATATATGAACAATAACCAACAATAATTGAACATGCAATACACAACAATCAATATTGCCAATAATCAACAAATAATCAACAATAATGTCAAATTATCATCAATATTGCCAATAATCTAAATTAATCACCAATAATCTATAGGGGTGCGAACGGATCGGATACGGACGGATAATAGCATTACCATATCCGTATCCGCTTTTATTTTTCGGATACGGATACGAATACGGATAGTTCCGGATACGGATACGGATCGGATGATAAACGGATACGGATACGAATCGGATAATAACGGATACGGATGCAAATACGGATATAATTCGAATAATTAAATGGAATGAGTACATTATGAAAAATCGTTAATATATCATTATTCAACAATAAAATTATTTTAAATTATATTATAAAATAAATTTAATGGAATAATTAAAATGTTGTAATGAGTAGTGTCTTTATAATTTATTTTTCTAATATTATAAATATTCAAAACAATTAAAAATTAATTTACTTAGCTATAAAAAAAATAAAAAAAAATTTGGGCTGACATTTTTCCGGATATCCGAATATCCGAAACATCCGAATTCGGATAATTATCCGAATCCGTATCCGGTTCAAAATTCGAAACTGTATCCGTATCCATATCCGATAAAAAATTATCCGTATCCGTATCCGAAATATCCGAATCCGAATATCCGATATCCGTTAAAATCCGAATCCGAATTCGGATAATCGGATAAATATCCGATCCGTTTGCACCCCTAATAATCTACCACAATCAATTGTAATCAACAAATACAACAAAAGAAACTCAATTATTAGCCATGCAACTACCATGGCTCAATTTTTCAAAAAAAAAAAACAAAAAATACCTTGAAATGATGATGGAGATCAAGGAGAGAAGAATGAGATCAATGAAACACCTATGGAGAGCAAGGAGAGGAGAAAGAGAGAAAATTTGGCCAAAAATAATGAAGGAGATGGAGAGGTAGAGGTAGGGAGTAGAGGGGGCGAAATTGAGAGAAAAATATGGTTAGGGGCAGATTTGGGGAAGAAAGAAGAAATAAAGGGGTTTGGTCGGGTTTTATGGCAGCACAGTACAGGGGCGCAACTATTACTTGCCCCTTTAAGAACTTAACACAAAATTGCTCCCTAGATGCGAGAGCACATTTGTGAAACTTAGGGGCGCGACTAATACATGCGCCCCTAAATTAATTCAAAAATATGGCCAACAGGATGGTTCAAACCCATGCCCTCACTCAACATAGCACCTCTAACCAAACCCCCTTGCCATTGGACCATTTGTACTTCTCGTAAAGTTTATAACATCTTTATTATTAATAGGTTGTAAATTTTTGAATTTTTTAATAAAAAAAACTTTAATATATTATTACTTCTATTTATAATAACTATATTCCATATATTATCACTTGTATTTGTAATAACTTTATTTAATAGATCATTTATAGTAACTATATTTAGTATATATTTTATAGATCATTTATAGTAACTTTATTTAATAGATCATTTATAATAACTATATTTCATATATTAAATATATTTAATATATGAGCATGGCTAAAATAATATGCATAGTACACCTCCATTTTGTACTATGCATATAGATATATGTCATTAAATTGAGATTTAAGTTGCTCAATAAATTATTCATATGAAAATATTGTAGGAAATCAAATTTCGTGATTTTTAGAGCTTTCTAGCTATTTTTTAAATATTTTTTAAAAACAGTCCAGATTTAATACTACAAAAGTGTCATTTCTGGGCTGTTTTTAAAAAATATTTAAAAAATAGCAAGAAAGCTCTAAAAATCACAAAATTTTATTTCCTACAAGATTTTGATATGAAGAATTTATTGAGCAACTTAAATATCAATTTAATGACCAAATTAAATACAAATGAACGCATAGTACGTTATGTGGTGTACTATGCATATTATTTTAGCCATGCTCTTAATATATTATTACTTCTATTTAAAAATAATATTAAGATAATTATTACTGTCATAATTTGTAATACTATTTATTAGTAGTAATTATGAACATATTAATATATAAATAGTATTTGTAATACTAAAATAACTATAAACCCTAGAATACTCGTATAAAAATAGTAAATATAAACATACTAATATAAAAATACTATTTTACAAATACTAAAATAATTTATAATAGTATTTTAGTAATTAAAATACTTAATATAAAAATACTATTTTAATAGTAATTATTAAAATGTGTATAAATACAAAAAATTAAGGAAAAAATGTACAACATGTTAAGGGCGCAATTATTAATTGCGCCCCAAACATGTAGGGTCCACATCTGAAAAAACACCTGCAAAATGTCTTGAATTCAGCAGAAAAAATGAATCTCTTTAGGGGCGCTACTATTAGTTGCGTCCTTAATTCTCTGTGCAATTTTTAGGGTATTTCTGGCACTATCTGTTGAAATTTATTGGGCCTTGGCCCTCTATGAAAATTTTCCAAAATTTTCAAATATGTCAGTCGTAACCTATCCTCTCCAGTTCGCTCCCGAAAACACAAATCCATTTAACACTTGGAGTCGACCCGAGCGACTCTCTGTGTGTATCGCTTTGGCTCAGCAATGGAACCAAACCATCTTCCCGCCTCAATTCCTGCTCCACCTCCCCTCGCAGCTTCCGCCTCCTCTCCTCCTTACTCATCGCCACCAACTGAAACCCAACCCCTCTCCCCCGCCCCTTCATCTTCCACCGACCCCGACCAAGACCTAGACGCCGATGGTGATCAATTCGACGACGCCGATGGTGAAGCTGATGGTGAAGTCGATGCTGATGGTGATGCTGACGTGGATATGGACCTCGACGCCCCCAGGGAAAAACCCCTCTCTTCTCTCACTCCCAGCCCCGCTTCTCTCCTCCTGCCACCTAAGAAGAAGAAGAAGAGCAGCAAGAACAACAATGTCTGGACCAAGCCAACCTCACGAAAGGGGAAGAAAAAATCGAAGTTAATGCTTGGCCAATCAGCGCCTGTTTCGACAGCCCCGGAGGATAATGTGCTCATGACGCCGGTGCCTCGGTTGCCCGACCAATCAGATGATTCACCAGATATGATAATTTGCTTGTCTCGGGTCTCAAAATCCGAGAGGATTGAGCTTACTGAGGATAAACTGACAGCTCGTTGCACAAAAGGGTAATTTTTATTATTCAGTGGTATAATTGCAAGTTTTTCAATAAGATAAGTAAACCACTGTTATGCTGTTATAATAGTAGTGTTGTTCATAGAAGGTTTTTAGTTTCAGACAATTGAATTTCAGCTTTTAAGACAAGGCCTTGTGGAATTTGAATTTAGTTCAACACAGATTTTCCAGTTTTCCTGGTTCTGCACTCATGCCAGTGTTATGCTCTGAAATTTCCTATCTAAACAAATCAAGCTAAAAATAAAAAAGGTAACTGATTTGGAACTGTTTAAGGATTGTATTTCATAAACTGTCTGGAACTTAACCAGTGTTAACATCCCAGGTACCGCATGGTACGCGCCACCCGTGGTGTAATGGAAGGAGCATGGTACTTTGAGATCAAGGTGAACCATCTTGGTGAAACAGGCCACACCCGGCTGGGTTGGTCCACTGGCAAGGGGGATCTGCAAGCTCCTGTTGGATATGATTCATATAGTTATGGATTCAGAGACATAGATGGAAGTAAGTTACACAAGGCATTAAGAGAAAAATATGCCGAAGAAGGATATAAAGAAAGCGATGTGATTGGATTTTATATTAATCTACCAGAAGGAGAGAAATATGCACCGAAAAAGCCCTATCTGGTTTGTCTCAAGGGGCAGAGGTATTTCTACCCTGTGGATGGGAAGGAGGAACAGCCTCAGACTGTACCTGGTGAGTCGTTCTGTTCTGGTTATTGCTGGTACCTTTCTCGATTTTAATTTTTCATGTAATGTTTTGAAGTGCTCAATATGAAATGTACAATAGGAACACGAGGGCAAACCAATGTAAAAGGAATTACATTTGTCCAGCCTGATTTGCTATTTATGGGCCTCTGTATTCATTACTGTGTTAATCAAGGAAGGTAGAATAGAAACAAATACAAATAGAAAAAGGAAATGATGCACCTTTTTAATTAATACGATAATATGAAATTTCGAAACGAAAATGAAGAAAGTCGAAATTGCATATGTTTAAAATTAGGAAGTTTGGATTCTGAACCTGTTTTGCTTCACATTTTTATGTGCATATCTGGTGCATACAGTAAAGCCCTGATTTCTTTGCAGACAACGTTTGCAAACCAAAAATATATGGTTAGCAAATGAAGTCTGCAAACGTCCCATTTCTACAAAACTACTATTTCAGTTCCCTTAAACATTTTTTTTTCACTTATTCAAATTCTTAGTTTAATAAAAAGGTGGAAATTTTAAGAGTTCGATGTATAAAAGATGAAAACTGTCAAAACAGCAGCTAAAATTATTATTATTTTGTTTTTGTTGGGAGAGGCGCCAGTACTGCCCCCCTTCGACCCCCTTGATTCCGCCCCAGCCTCAAAGGTACCTGTTTGGAATGGTTTTGGGCCAGATTCTTGAATCTAGTTGTATATAATGGAAAACAAAATAATTATTTTGTTTATGTACTATACTGGTCATTATGAGTTGTTTATAAGTTATAACAATGCAGGAAGTGAGATATTATTTTTCAAGAACGGTACTTGTCAAGGGGTTGCATTCACAGATCTATTTGGAGGCCGGTACTACCCGGCTGCATCAGTGTACACTCTTCCAAACCAGCCGAATTGTGAGGTAACATTCAATTTTGGCCCTGATTTTGAGTTCTTTCCTGTGGATTTTGGTGGAAGGTCTGTTCCAAGACCAATGATTGAGGTAGAATATCATGGACATGATTATATTGAGAAACCTGTTGAAAATGGAGTTCCAGAGAAGGCAAGTTGAGATGCTATTGCAATTATGAGGTTTTATGAGGGGCAACTTTTCGCTTCTGTGCAATTCTAACTTTGTATGAGATATTTAGTGAGATGGAGAGTCAGGTTGTCATGCAAATTAGTTCATCTAACTCTATTGTTGTCTGTGTTTAAATGAATGCTACGAAGTTCAGTTAGTTTTATTTTCTTCTTGTGATCCCAAAGTAGTAGTTGACACCGAGTAATTGCAATTTGGAGATATAGTTCTTTGGAATGATATCTATTATTTAAGAATTCCCAGTTCTGGAAATGGGATATAATTGCACTCATTGGGTCTGAATGTTGCTGTACTAAATACAGAGTTGCCACTGGTCTATCTGCATCTTTCTCTTTGTATCCAATTAGTGTGCTTGAATACTATCATACTAAGCATTCTAGTTCTTGACTGTTGTTTAGTGGAATCATTATGAGAAATCAAGAAAAATGGATTTTCTAATCTTTTTTGTACTTTCAGTTCCAACTGGTCCAATTGAATTATTGAAACTTCCAGAGAAATATAGTATCTTTCAAGTACACTTATAGTGACATATAAGTTGCTTAATTCAAAAGTACATACATTTTTCTTCATTATTTCAATTAACACCAGTCCAATTGTCAGACATCATGCGATGTATTTTGACAGAACCTGTATGGCTCGCTTGCTGAGTCCTTTACGGTTAAAAATGTCAAAATCAGAATTTCATCCGGTGTTAAGCCCAATGTAATATGTTAGTGTCCTGCAGGGGAGTAGCACTGACCAGCTGATTACGATATAGAGCAGTCTTGTTGATCCTAAATATAGGAGAAAAATCATACTCTAGGGCTCTCATGGAAAACTTAGGAGCTGGGCTTTTTGCAGGATTAGGCAGTCTTTCTGGTGTAGAAAAGTGGTTTATCATGCTTTACAAGCAGATTGAAGTTCTTTATGAAGACATGTGGCTGGTAGAACGAGTGGAGCAAAGGTAATCATGGATTTCCTTGTCAGTACTGTCGGGCTTGAACAAAAATGTGCTTAACAGCCTTATTGCTCAAATATAGCCTAATTAGAACCCTGATGCTGAGGCATCATGTATGGAGCATATCGACTGGCTTTCTGAAAAGGAGCCTTCATTGAATGGTGCATATTTCCACGTAAGAAGGATGTTTACAGGGATTTTCTGTGTTTAATCAGCTGCTTGCTCTAGGAAGGTGCACAGAGACAAGTATTCATCTTTTGGAATGATTTTTGCAGAATCTGATTTTCTTTAATGACAATGGTTGAGGTTTTTATGCTGCATTTTTTTTATGCATCATTTTGTTCAGTAGCAAATTTGATGGTACATTAAAATTTATCTTCACGATATATAGGATGCAGTGATGCACTACGTTGTAAGGAGCATCACTTATTTGCATTAAATATTTTTGTGTGAACTGTATCTCCATTGAAAGGTGTAAGATGTGACATGCAATGCCTGATTTTAAACCAGCTTACCAGCATATGCATGTTCTGGCAATCTGGCATGAGATACCTAGTGTCTCAGCACAAGAAGAGATCCTGAAGTAACCACAACAATAATATAGTCTGTGGATCACTAGATCAATCAATCCGCTTATACTTGTGGGATTTTGACTATTCATTGGTCACCACCACCAAAACATTCTTGATTCATGTTGCTGTCAGTTAATAAAAATTAACTAGATTTGTTCTTTGACTGGAATGGCCAACTGGTCACAAAACCAGATATTAACTGGTAACAAACCTCCAAAACTTTTAATTCAAACTAGTTTCTGTAATTAGGCTCGGTTTAACCCTGTGCCTAAAGAGATCTCAGTCTTTTCTCCGCTCCTCTGTCCTCTCCCAACCACCATCCCACCAGTCCCAGCATCTCCTTCTGAACCATTCCATCAGATCACAATCTCGGTCCCAGATAGATGATGAGACCCATTATCTCGTGATATACCAAGGGTTTCAAAAAAAAAATCGTAGTTGTAATTCATCTGAGTTCGATTTGAGAAAAATTCTAAATTTATTCATTGACAAAAGTATGATTGAAACTATAAGAAAAAAGTCACAAGTATGTCAATAAAACCAAAATACCCCGGCTGTACTGCTGTAGGGCTGTTTCACAAAAGTAATTTGAAGGAACCAACATCATAAATATCATAAATTCTTCAGACTGAAGAGTGCAAGTCAACTCAAATGAAATTTCAGTTTGTTTCTTAGCAAAAATCCAAAAGCAACTCATACAGAATATACAACAATTCTTGCTGAATTTTCCTCAAAAAAAAAAAAAAACAATTCTTGCTGAACTAGTTACCTCAGGTATTACAGATTTTCCTGAATATTATCTCAGTATAGGTCAAGTTTCGGCCAAGGTAGAACGGAACACCAATAAGAAGGATTGAAGGACAGGTTTTATAGCTGGTGCACGGTGGGTATATATACATACTAGGCAAAATCTTGACCACAATAATCTAAGTAGTAGGCTAAAGTTCAAATAAAACAACTTGCTATGATTTGAGGAATTTAATTCGACAGAGGAAAACACAAATTAGGATAGAGTTGAGTATGCAAACTTTCACCCAAAAAAAAGAGAAACAATATGGTGATTGTTACACCTGGGCTCATGTTTATGATTAGCCACCACCTACACCATTATAGCTATTCTGATTATGTGACACTTACTTCGCAAAGTACATTGAAAGTTTACTTGAAAAGTTACTATAAGGTGCAAAATTGCTGAAATGCGTTAATTGTTTGGAGATATATAATACCATTCGACCCTTGTGGAAAAATTTAAAATACAAAAATCTCATATAAATTATACAAACACACACACATTGGAGCACAATACACATCTTTTCATCTTTCTGATGCAATGAGCTACCAAATAAGGTCTTGAGACAATTTATAGTTGTCTGATCAAACCAAAGAATTTACAGAAATCAATTACAAATCACATAGTAGGCTTAGTATAGAATCCAACGAACAAGTTAATTATAATCAAACGATACCTAAAACAAAACCAAAAGTTCCATAACCAAAAGAACATTATTTTTTCCTCATGAGATAGATATCTCCACAACAACAACAAGCCTTAAGTCAGATATCTCCGACAAATACCTGCCTAAGAAAATATAAATTTATATCGCTAAAAAAATGTCAATGTGGTACCTCACCAGAGAAAGCAGCTAAATAAGCCTCAGCAAGCCCCGGCACATCCTTCTCATGTGGCACTATGAACTTCTCAAGGAAGGTCTTTTCAGATGGAAAACAGGCAGTCAAGAGCTGACAGTCTTTCTTCAGCCCGTGGCTATGCAAGATACTCAACACGTGATGCCTAGGGACCAGTCTTTTCTCTAGGCTATATGAAAAAAAGGCATAGGGTAAAGCTATGCTCCCTGGTTTTAAGCCGACATTTTTTATAAGGAAATCCATTGTTGCTTTCGCCTTCTCCTCAGATATTCTTAGGATATTTGGAAATTTCAGGAAAGCAAAATGAACCTCTTTCTCCGACCAGCCATACATTTGTTGAAAAAACATCGACTTCTTTTCTATAATCTCTTTCTTGTAAGAACAGACTAATAGTAGACCATACAAAAACATTTTAGAATCTTTTGAAAACCCAAGTTCCTGACATTGTTTGAGTTTCTGGCTTAGGGTATCCAAGCTACGGAGCAGCAATCGGGAGTTGTGTTTAGTAAGCAACTTTAAGATCCTTTCATCTGAAAACCCATATCCTTTTAACAGATCTATTTTAGGAGTAATAAACTTATTGAAGTCTTGTGTGATCAATAAACCATTCCTTTTAATAAGCTCCAAAAATGCATCACAGTCCCCCACAAAACCTCTCCAAAACTGGAGACGTTCAATTTGAATGGGGGTTGTCATCTTCAGAACACGTGGGTTGTACCGAATCAGCTCAACAAGAACTTCACCGGTGAAGCCGGCGGCTATAAGATGTTGCACATTGGGTTTGAGGATTTTGTCCACACTGGTAGATAGAAGGGCTGGATGGAATGAGATGGTTGCCTTGATCTTGGCATCTGACAAGCCAACTTCTCTAAGGAACCGCACGACTGATTCAGGCCCGGACGAGAAATTGATTCCGGCAAGCCTCTTCTCAGAGGAGATCTTGAGTGCTCGCTCTTGGGAGAAGCCCAAGGAGGAGATGAGGTAATGTGCGACGGAAGGTACCTCCTTCTGTTGATGGGTTTGGGTTGAAAGGGACAGGCGGAGGAGGAGAGGGGACAGAAGCGCATGGTGGTGGTTTTGGAAGGATGAAGAAGAGAATAGATAGGAGGAGATGATTCGCTTTGCAAGAAGAGAAGTCATGACCACCGCGTGTTCTAAAATCGTTGAATGGCGTAGATAGATTGAAATTGAAGAGGGAGAGAGAGAGAGAGGGGTCGAAACTAGGGTTTCGGACTGAACCCGGATCATGGTAGCTCATCAGCTGCAGCCTATACTATGCATTGGATACTTCACGGTACAAGTAAAATTGTTAAAACCGAACTGAACTAATTGTAAATAAATTATAAATAAATAGTATATTAATTATGAACTAATTACGAATTCAACATAAGACTAAATAAAAATATGTTAAAACATTTCAATATATCAATTAAATTCTAACTTTTATTTTATTTTTTATTTATTCTCCCTATAATATAAAAGATTACATTTACGTTATAAGTGATATCTATAGTAACATTTGTGAATCTTGACCAATTTTCTTTAAAAAAAAGTAAAACAATTAAACAGAGGATCGTACAAAAGTATCACCAATGGCAAATTTGTAAAATAATGCACTGATATTCGAATACTCGGATACTCTTTTGAATACGTATCTGATAAGCCACATATCGTATCATGTAATGTTTCTGTGACGTAACTTATCGAGATTGACGTATTCGATTATTTTATCACTTTGACCGACAAATACACTATCTTTGGTGAACCAAATTCACACTTAGAATGCTTGAAAAACAACTGATGTTCCCGCAGTTTTGTCAGAACTAAGATCAACTGTTGTGAATAGATAGACATGTCAGAACTGTAGAACCTAAGGGGCCTAGATGTTTAACTAATTTTAACTCGGTTCAATCCAATGTGGACCTAATTTGCAAATTTTACAAATTATGACAAACAATTCAATTTATGCAATTCAACAAGCAATTCTATTAATTTCCTAATCAAGCAATTCAAGCACAACTCAATTCAATTTAAAAACAAATCAAGCAATTTAAACTAATTGAATTGAGTGAATAAAAATAGAGATAAAGAAAAGAAGTGCAAGTGAAAATCATTGAAATGAGTGATATAGAAACTATTTTTATAGCTCACAAAAGACAATTGCGGTAAAAAAATAGTTTTCGTACACCCTCATTCCTACAATTTTCACACAACCCTTCCTTTCTTTGAGTTCTATTCAATCAAACAAACTTTATTATTTATGAATTGAAATAAGAGGATCAAGCGTGCTTATATAGATAAATTGTTTGGTTGTTTATTAAAACCACTTTCTAATATACCCATTGTTTTATGTTCATTAGTGGTTTTGAAATATTCAATGAATGGCCAAGAATATCATGAACGGAGAGAATAAATGATATATTTGAAAAAGATATGGTTCAATGAATTTAAGATTTATCCATATAGAAAATAATATAAATAAATGAACTTTCTTATAGTGAATTTGATTAATAAATAAAAGGTCCAACAAAAGTATGCATATAACTATTTGCTGAAAAAGAAAACCTAACTAAATCGAATAAAAGTCATCGAACTGCTAATGAACATAGTTTCGTAGATATAATTTTGAAAAAAAAATTAAGGCGAAGAAACTTTATATATGCAACTGCTATTCATAAGAAGCATGTATTTGTAATTTTTTAGTTAGAAACATTATGCTACGTTTAAATTATGAAACTTGTTTGGTAGGAGGATAACTGCCATGTCGACAACAAAGGAGCTTTGGGAAAGTTTCAGTAAAATTTGGTGCAAATGTAAGTTTATGCAATAATTTGTTGATTTTGATGAAGTTAAAAGACTACTTCAACTTATATTTAGTTCGAGAACCAACTGGATGCAAATGAAATTAACAAACAAAGCTTACTTTTTATTTTATTTGCAAAATTTAGACGGACTGAAAAGATAACTTTCAAATAAATGAGCCTACTTTAAGACAAACATTTGCAAATAGTAGAGAGCAGACAAAAGAAATACGTCCAAAAGGACAAAATATCAAAAAAAAAATCTAAAAAATGTAGATTTCTAGAGCTAATGTTGTCAGTCCTAAATATTTTTCTCATAGTTCTAGATAACCTTGTTTCGTAAATGTAGGCAAGAAACATTGATGTACTCCACAATATGAATCATGACACACAATGCGTAGCCAAAACACATATAAGCGACAATGAGAATGTGCATATGGATAAAAGATGAAATAGAAGTAGCATTGAACAAGTGGTTTATATGGACAGAAGAGAGGAAATTGCAAGTGAAAAATCATTGGAATCAATGGTATAGAAACTATTATCATAACTCGCAAAAGACAATTGCGAAAACAAAATAATTTTTATACACTCTCATTCCTACAATTTGCACTCAAACCTTCCTTTCTTTGAGTTCTATTCAATCGAACAAACTTTTTTATTTGACAATTGAAATAAGAATATAAAGGGTGCTTATATAGATAAATTATTTTGGTTGTTTTTTTAAAACACTTTCTACTACACCCATTATTTTATTTCCATTAGTGGTTTTAAAAAATTCAATGAACGACCAAAAGTATCATGACCTAATAGAATAAATGATATATTTCAAAAAGATATGGTTCAATGAATTTAAGATTTATCCATACAGTAAATAATATACATAAATGGAGTTTCTAATAGTGAATTTATATTCATCGAACTATGCAAAATAAAGATAAATTGACCCAATTAGTTCACATTAGCACCTCTAATTTAAGTGATTTTGTGGCACCACGTTACAAATTACCTCCTTTTTGACATTTCAAACTTAAAGGCACTTAAAGGGCACCCAAATAATTTTGGTATTATGAAGTTATAATATTTTCTTGTCAAGTTTAGATACACTGATCTGCAGCGTAAAAAATAAAGCACAGTGTATACTATGTCGACATGTATACAATGCAACATAATTTTAATGCATATTAGACTAAGTATTTTTGTACACAATCATTCCAAAATTGGTTGATCTTTGCTATTGCTACGACATTTCATTTCACAATACTACCAAATCATCAGATTTAGATCATATGGATCTGTTAATAATTTATTTGCTAGAGATTGGTATTTAAAATCCTATATTATCTTGAAAAATGTAACTTCCAACATTCAATTTGTATGTCAAAACAGAATTTTTATTTTTTCCATAATTTTGGTTCACATCATGCTATTTGTTAGAATATTGCATACTTTTCTTTATACATTTGTATAAATTTCATAGCTGGTAACATAGATAGAGCTATTATCATTTGCACTACACGATTTAACTCGTGATTTCATATAATATTAATTGTGCATGTATTCCTTTCTAAATGGAGAGAAATACACTCTTAGTTGCATTTACCCAAAATAGTCCAAATTTGTAAAATTTAATGATCTAACACTGTTTGTTAATTTCTACTTCTGAACAAACTGATTAAAAACAATTTTTTCTTTAACTTTTTTATGAGGTAGAGTTTACCTTTTAATTCTCAAACTTGTACGAAAAGTTTGAATCGGTCTGTGAACTTTTATTTGCATCAATTTAATTTTCAAACTTTAAAGAACTAAATGAATTCTAAATTTCTCAATGAAAAAGTTCAACTTGGTTTTTAAACTTAATCAACACCAAATTAATCCTTTGATTTTTCAAAAAGATACAAAGTTGTCTTGTGATTATGAAAATATGACAAATTTAAATACTTAAACTTCTATTTTGTCATATTGGTAAAGTGAAAAGTCCTATGATTAGACACATTGCTAGAAAATTAGAGATTGTTACACAAAGATAGGAATGAGTTATATATATACTAGTATTGTGCCCGTGCATTGCTACGGGTGAAATTACATTAACAAATATGTTATCTTTTGAGGAAAACAAATATATACATGTTATCTTATATTCTTACGAAAATTAAGTGTATCATCTTAATTATCTTCAAAGTAACTTGTGTATTTATTTATGTAGCAAACGTCTACAATTGAAAAAAAAAATTTATAAGGTGACATTCAAATAGTGGACAAAATTGGGTGAGATCATTTTAAAAGTAACACAATTAAAAGAACATGAGCACATAACAATGAGCTCTAATAATATTTAATGAGCAATTAAAATTCCATTGATAATGCTTTGGTTCTTGCACTGCATTGTAATGGCTCTTCCAACTGTAAAAACCAAACCCCAGACGCATAAACTAATATGAAAAATAAATATGAAATTTGCATATGAGTTGTGCATGTGGCCTAAAAATAAAGATGTCCATTGCAAAAGGGGTAAAAAGAATCAGCACAGCAAAATAGCACTATATTTTAGACAGATTCAAAACTTTGATTATAAAATAGATCCAACAATAGTAAAGTCATGTTTTTAAATACAATGTTGAGAACACATTTGAAGAATCAATAAAAATTCGAAATAAAATAGTACACTACACTTTACCACATTGAATTACAAAAAACATGAGATGCAAAGATTCAATTCTCGAGATGCAGTAAAATTCCAAAACTCCCTGCAACTTGAAATCTCCAGGAAGCTTCATCAGTTCTCCCATACATCGGTTGAACTTCATAGATCATCAATAAAATGCTCTAATCATCTTTCAACTTCTAATTACTACATTGGCATTAGTAGGATAGTAATTAATACAAATTCAACAACTGCATAATTGAAGCCAACTGGTTGTAGAATTCAAATCTTAATTTGAAGAACAAAACTCAACCAAATAGATAGATAGAATCTAATTAATAATCAATTAACTGTCAGTAATTTGTTCGTTTATTATAATTGAAGCCAGCTGGTTGTAGAAGAGTAATGGAACTTACTATCAGTTTAAATAAAACTGTAAATTTTGTAGTTTGTGAGATACAATTCATGCGTTAAATTGTTAACACATGCCCAGTTTTATTTGTCACTACAAGAATGGTACAAAATTGCACGTTATGTAGGAGAAAACAACAAAGACACCAAGAGATGTAGAAAAATACCTCTGTGGCCATTTGAAAATTCTTAAGAGATGCTTGCACTTTCTGACCAGTCCTTCCAGATCTTCAAATTTGATTACCTAATAACTCAAAGAATTAATGACCATTATGTGATAGGTTCAAGACAACATTTGATATACCAGCTTATTGGTATAAATATTGGTGACATGAGCCTTATATGAGCTTTTCACTTCTTAGTTGCAGCGGAAAGTACAAATAAAAAGTTTCAATTAGCACTAAAACACAAAATCTTACACTGTTGTAGAAAGGAACTCATGAGACAAGCAGCAGCCTTTTTCTTCAATTTCCAATCTTCAGTTTACATGTTGAATCTGCAATTTTAACCAGATTATGTTTGAATATCAGTCTGAGTTTTCTCACTATAAATATATAAGCTCTTAAAATGTAATTTTTAATTTCCATAATATTATAATTATATCTTATACACTGTTTGAATACTTGCTTGAAAAACAGTAACCCCATATTAAAACAATCTAGAATTTTAATTTATTTCATTTTTAAATAGATAGATAGATAAATGAATTAACGTGATACTTAGATGTACTTTTGAGCTGCAATAATTGCTATTATCTTCGAATCTAGGCCCTTGTGCTTGTAAACCTCTCAGTTAGTATAGTTACTGTAGGTACAAACCTCTGAACAACTCAAATTTATTTAACATTTCGATCACGAGTAAATTGTTTTTGCTCACAAGAAATTAAGCAGAAGTTCAGAAAATGAACTTACATAACAACAAGAAGCTTTTTAGTTTTGATTTTCGACGTATCAAGTCCTTTCCCCTAAAAATATATTAAATTGGATAAATTTTGAGGCATGCTATTGGAATTGTGTCAGGTATAGAATTGCACGAGAGTATACCATATTTTATACAAAACCAGTCAGATATGGTATATAAATGGTACAATTGAATGTACATCTTTGATTCTGTTATACTGCATGAAGCAGCTAAATCATGTTTGGTACAAACATGCTGTTCAACAGCGCAGGACAATATTTGATACTTGGATCCAATAAAGCAAATCATACAATTATTCACAAATCAAAAGCATGAAGCTATGAAATTAATGGATCATCAAAATATCAGAGAAATAAGTGAGAATAAAGGAGGAAAATCAAGAGAAAAACTGTGAGATTTTAATTAGAGTACCTATTAGAATCAATTGCCAGTAAAGCATTTATTGTGCCAATCTTAGAAGCAGCCTTCGCATGTCTTGTTCCAAGATCGATCAACTGTTTGGGAGTGGAGGAACACTCTAGAAGGCGAAGAGAGAGTGCAAGGGTTGTAGCTACTTCTACTCGATCGGATACAAATCGCCATGAGGGAGAAGCATTTTTAGCGAAGAACTATCTCGGACATGAAGGGAAATAGGTAAGTTGAGTTCAATCGTTCAACGTTGTTCGAGCGGTATAGAGGATTGCGAGGCAGCAAGACGACGGGGCAAGGGAGGGTCTCTCTACCTTTAAGAAGGATTCCATGAGTACGAATGGGAGAAAAATCTATAGGGATGAAGAGAGACTTGAGGTGCTTGGTGATATTGAGACAACGATGAGCATTTTCAGCAGGAGGCGGTAACAGGGGCAAGTGTGGGACCTTTCTGCGAGTAGAGGACATAGGGGATGGGGGAGATTTGCGCGAGTAGAGGAGAGAGGATCAACCTTCGGGATGAGCAAGAGAAAGAGGGGAGGGTTTTGAGCGAAAGCGGCGGCGTGAAAGACAAGGGTTTTGAGAGAGCAAAAGAGGAAGATGAAGAATGGCAACGAAATACAGCTATCAGTGTAACAAACGCAGTAACAAATGCGATGGACAACTTTTATGCGCTTCTACACACAAATATAGATGCGCTGCCGTAAATTAAAAATAGAGGTCCATCGGAAGGCTGATAGGAGCTCCGAAATTTTAAATTGAATCTCGACCGTTGCAGGATCAGCACTCTTAGGTGCTTAGTAAGGAGCAAAAGATATATATATATATATATAGAATTGTGTTATGGTGCAACGTGATGCAAACTCATTTGTGCAGCGCGATTTTCAGTCTGTTTGATTCGCTCGGAGATTCGTGCTGATCGATTCGCTTGATTAGCGAAAATTTACGAGTTTTCGCCCATCCATTTCAGTTCTGAGTTCTAAAATGATTATTTCTGAAATAAAGAGCGACTCTTTATCCCTCTCTCTTCTCAGTTCTGAGTTCTCGCCCCATCCCCTCCCGACCGTGTTGATCGACTCTCCAGCAAGTGCATGTCCGACCATCCCCTCTCATGTCGTGCCACTCACGTTCCTCTCACTTCCCCTCTTCGCTTCTAACTTCTGATCGACCTTGAGCGCTTCAAGGGTAGCCCACACTCTCTTCTTTTGCTATTGAGAGGTCAATTTTTTTTCTCCTCCATCCCTTTTCTCTTTCTTAGGCGTAATTACAATTTTGTGAAATCGGTTCTTTTTTTGGAAAGACCCATTGATGAAATTAGTACGCTGAGAAAGTAAAAAGTGAAATAATTTTTGTAATATGTTAAGATGACTCAAATGAGGTAATTTCCATTCAGTTTATGAAATTTTAGGATCTACCTATATCAATTGTATATAAAAATTAGCCTAACGTGAGACTCAATCAGTACAAGAATATAATTTGAAGTGGTAACAGATGTACATTAAATATATACTACTGTGCATGACTGTTTTTTCTTGTTAGAAATTTTTTTATTTATGATATTATTTGCTTATTTTTGCTTTTACTATGACATAAAACTTTACTATTGGTTGGAGCATGTATGGTTATTCTGGTAATATCCAAGCAAGAAACTACTTTAAGAAATACCTTATCATGCTGAAACTATAATAACAATGATTGTATTGCATTTTTTGTATTAATGGTTAATATCATATCAAAATAAATTTAACAGAGACTTTGAAATGCTCCTTTTTAACTTAATATGTTTTGGATAATTTTTGTTCTGATTTAATATATTTTTTCTCTTTGCAGATAAATAATAGATGATTAGATGTTTGGGACTAAAGAATTTGTTGTTGTTGTTGTATTTTGAGATGATCAAATTATTGGAGTTAATTAGTCCATAGTTGTCAGATATGTTGATTGATTTTACTTAAAGCACTGGAACTAAGTAGAAATGAAATCAGACAGTGCAATATGAAATTGTATTAGTTTTGAGGTTCTCTATGAAACTTTCTTATTAGAGGATTCTGGTTTGTATGATATTGGATAAATAGACTAATTTTTTTCTTTATTGCATGTTGTGTACAAAGCGTTTATTTTCTGTTGTACAAACAACTGATTAAAGAAATAAATATCAATTCTTGATTTACTGGTATAAAATATGATTGTTTGTTATTTAGGGGTGCTTTTGTGTACAACATGATTAATGTCTTTACTTGAAGGTGCTGAACCGTGTGCATATGTGGTATTACTATTTTCTAATATTAATTTTTGCAAAGTATTAGATTATTGTTTGTTATGATGGCTTTCTTTGATTAATTGAAGCAGTATGCATATTACATAAAATATTTAATATACTTGATTAGTCGAAAGAACGTTTAACACATATCTTCTATTTGTTTCTGAAAATTCTAATTGTATGTTAGAAATTGGTACACAGTTTTACATTCAAATAGATGACCACAAAAAGACAGAAAAAGAAAACACAAATTGATCCATCTCAGAATTTGACACACAAAAGTAAAGGATTAGCTAAATAAATTAGTTATACAAGATAGAAACTTGTACAAAAAATGAGAACAACATATACTAAGAAGAGCTTACGAACAACTTACAAAAAATTTAAATATATCCCATTATATGGAAATACGAAATCAGAACTCATGTTGAATTCTACAAATTTAAATACTAACAAACTTATAAAATCAAACGAACTCCATACATAGGAGCATTAAACTGTACATAGTTTTCACTCTAAATCGTCATGTTCAATGCCCTGTCTTTAGAATCTCAAGTTGAACAGTTTCTCCATTTTCATCCGTCAAATCAATATGCAGCAATAAAAAAGAATTAGATAATGAACAATATAAAAATTGAAATAAACAACAATAATATGCCTAAGACACAATCAGGAATGTTGTGCCCTCATGTATTGAACAATATATGTAGTCACATAGCTAACATCCAGATTAATCTAACAAAGACATAATCACTGAAGAAAGAAAAGATTTAAAAAGTATTATACTGCCAAAACTAAATCCTACAAATTTTTTAATTCGAATCTCTGTTAATGTATACCTTCAATTAATCCACAAAAATGATCTTTTAACCTTATTATCCCAAATTTCAATTCTGGATACATTTCATGTGGACCTCTTTGTGAACCCTTCTTCCTCTCTCGAAATGCAAGATAATTACTTTACTTTTTTTAAACCATGAACCTGGTATCTTCAAATAGTATGAAATTAAAAAAAATCACAAATTTCAGTGCAAACATATGATATTAATTAGTCTCGTATCAGTATCCAGGTTCAAGTTTGTTTAGGAATTATGATATTAAGATTTGAGAATGACCATTTTAGTCCCATGTGAATTCTTTTTGCTTGTTGACGATGGAGTTGGAGAGGGAGAGGAGAGAGAGAGAGGGGTGGAGATTTACATAAGCAGAGGAGTCGGACATGAAGCGAGAGAAGCCAGAGGAACGAGATGAGGGAAAGGGTAGAGGGAGTAGTCGCTTTCGCTTTTTCTTCTACTTTACTATCGCTATTGAAGTGGAGTATTATACCGGAGAGGAGAGCAGTTTCAAATCATCGCTCATCAAGCGAATCGATCAGCACGAATCTCCGAGCGAATCAAACGGACTGAAAATCGCGCTGCACAAATGAGTTTGCATCACGCTGCACCATAACACAATTCTATATATATATATATATATATATTTTAATTCACAAGTATATGTATATATTCTCAGAAATATATTCATAGATATAATTTTGAATAAAAAATAACGGGAGGAAACTTTATATAAGCAATTATTATTCATAAGAAGTATATATTAATATTATTAAAAAAACTTAACGGGAGGAAACTTTAATTTATACTTATATATTTGGTGCTTTACAAAACATCAAGCCAGCCATACTCCGCCTCTGTATCTCAAAATTTAAAGTTCAAACGATCAATTCAAATTATAGAACTTGATCTTCACATTAAAATTTCATGAGAGACCGAATTTTATGTTTTTTTAGAGGTGAAAGATCTTCCATATTGAATGGTCCAAAAATCATTAAATTGACCGACTTTTTACCCTCTTTAAAAAATAATAAATAATTTTAAAAAAATATAACATTCGGTATCCACGTAGATTTTAATATGAAAATTAAGTTCTACAGTTTGAATTGATTGTTTGGAATTTAAAATAAAAGATATGAAGGCAATGTACTGCTTGTTTCGTACTTTGTGAAGTACCGTAGCCATGCTTATATATATATGAGTAAGCCCAACCCACAATTTACCAGTTTTTAACATCTAAATCTTGCAAGGGCACCGAAGTAAATTGTCGTATATATAGTAGGGATTTGGAAATGGGTCGGTCGGGTCAACGGGTTGGACGGGTCAAAAAAATTTAAGTCGATCGCAACTCATCTAAGGCTCATGTGTTAGTGGACCGACGAGTTCTGGTCGGATTCTGTCCAGTCAAGTTTGGTTGGATTTTTTTTTTAATTTCAAATTTTTTCAAAAACTCCAAAAAAATAAAAAATGCAGAAAATAAAAAATCGAAAATAAAATGCAAAAATAAAACATAAAATGTCAAATTTTTTAATTTTTATAATTAAAAAATAATATAAAATTTCAAATAAATTGTCAAAAATGAAAATTAAATGACAAGGGGTAAAAAATTACTATTTTTTAAAAATCAGAATCAATAAAAAATAATATAAAATTATCGACTCTTTTATGATTTATTTGAATTTTATGAATTCTTAAATTTTTTTATTTTTTATTTCACGGGTTGAAGGCGGGTTAACGTCGGATTTCAAACCCAAGAAGGATTAGATGGGTTCGGGTCAAGTTGGGCTGAGCTTAACACAAGCCGAATTTAACACAGATTGTTTCCAAAAAAAGATGGCTGCTATCCATCTTAAGCCTCAGTTTTTTGAATGAATTCGCACAAGTTTGATCTCGAATCGGATCGAGTCGCTGTCTCAGATCTCGGGTCGAATCTGACCCGCACGAGTTTTCTCAAATTTCTAATATAGAATATGGACTATTAGAGTTATAATAAAAAAATTCCATCAAAATTTAGATATTCTTGGATATTTAGATATTATTACTGTTTACCGTATTATGACCCTTGGTCCAATGGATAGAGTCAGTCTGAACGAGCTAGATTAACTCTTAATTAAAAAGTTGCAACACTGAAGTACATATAAGCCCAGCCCATCATTAAATTGGCAATCTCAGCCCAATTCGAATCACTCAGCTCACTTTATCCTCCTTTCTTCTCTCCGTTTATTCTCTCTTTTGTGGCTATGCTATCACAGATTCACAGTTCTCCTCCAGCCATGGCAACCTTTACTCCTCACCGCTTCATTCGCCTTCCCCAACCAAGAATCCAAGGCTTCCGAAAACCTCGTTTGAAACCCTACCTCTTGTTCCCTCTCCTCTCTTCCAAAGAGAACTCCGCCTCCACCTCCACCTCCACCTCCACCTCCTTTGAGAAACAAGGTGCTGAAGAAGGCATTCCAAACGAAGATGTAACACTGCTAGCCAAGTTCCAATCTCGTCATAACCACATCCGTGTTGTAGAAGTTTCCCGCCGTGCCGACCATCCACTGGCAGGTCTCTCTCTGGTTAATTTGTTTATTGTGTGATTTGAGCACTTGTCGGTTTATTCTATCATGCCAGCAAATAAATGGAGGTCTTTCATTTTGATATATACGGGTTACAAATTCAATCCTCACTTGTTTAAATAAGCTTTTAGTGATCATTGATCTGTGGTGATAAGACTAATACCCACCAAATTCTGTAATCAGGGACTTTCTAAAGGATTGAATTAGTTTCTTCCATCAGCAGTTTTACCTAAATGTTAATGCTTTGTGATCCCATTCCCAACTATGAACTGGAAAATCATCTAATTAACAATCTATCTTGCAATTTCATATGAAATTAAGTGATCTTTTTCCTCAACTTATATATCAGGTTCTCGTCTCCTACTTCTCGATATCCCTGGGAACATTCACAGCATTTCTCATCTCTTCAACTCTTTCACATCCTCCTATTTGGATGTGTTTGCGACTCTCCCACCAATCATTCCACCTGGTCCAATTGCTATACTTGGATTTGGTGCCGGTTCAGCTGCCAGACTTATCCTCCACTTGTATCCAAAAACTATTATCCATGGGTATCATTGCTGAACTAGATATTTATTACCAATTTATAAGTTTTGATATTTGGTATCCTAAGTTTTTATGGTGCAGTTATCTGGGTAATTATGTTGTAACCCAGTATATGATGGTGTGATTATTGCATATATTATCAGGTCAGTTTATTTTTATTGCTTCAAGTTGAAGCCCCTTGTTATTTCACAATTCATAGGTACGAGCTTGATCCCTCTGTCATATCAGTAGCTAGGGAATTCTTTGGCCTCGAAAAACTCGAGAAGCAGTACCGAGACCGACTCTCCATAGTTGTTTCTGATGCCATTGAGGCGATTCCAACTATGGAAGATGGCTTCTACTCAGGTACTATAAAGTTTTCAATGACCCATTATTTCTCACATTTGTTATTCCCCAAGACTATGCTGGTCAAAATAATTTACTCTGCCGTCTGATTAAACATGCCCGTTCACTATTTCACACAAGGTATTTGTTCACTTCATCTTATTACTGTGCTATGCATACTATTTCTAGTAAGCTATGCTGGCATTCCAATAAGTTGCATCAGAATTCACTTTATCAATAAAGCATGACTAAATTAATTGCATATAGGTATCCTGGTGGATATATTCTTGAAAGGAAGTGTAATACCCCAACTCCAAGACAAGGGCACCTGGGAGCAGCTAAAAGAGAAACTAGGTAAAGATGGTAGAATTATGGTGAATTGCGGAGGGGGATGTGTTGAATCTGAAGATCCAAGAAGGGACGGAAATGTCGTTATGGAGAAAACTCTTTCTGCTATGAGTGAGGTTTTTGGTAAAGATAGGTTATTTGTGTTGAATTTAGGTGGGACAAAAGTGGAGGATAGTTGCGTTGGATTGACAGGTAAGTTGCCAGATTTGGAGGTGTGGGAAGGACAATTGCCTACTGCATTGTGTTGCTATGTTGATATGTGGAAGCCTTACAAAAATTCTAAAAGTAAATATATTAGGACTGAATATATTAGAAAGTAGGGTTAGCGTTTTCAATACAATATAATAGAAAAGCCAATTGTTCATTTTTTTTTTCTTGTTTGAGTTATTTATTTTGTATTATCAGGCGAGTTTTGTTAATATTTTTCAAAATAATATGCAAATTATTGCTTATGTGATATCTGTTTATTGAATCCCTTCAATTGCAGTACAAATTCCTATTCAGTTCAAGAACAGATCTTATTGCTTACATGATTATCATGGGAATTTAACTAAGTATAAATGTAAAGGATAATCGAATGCAGTTACCCTTAAGTTAAACAAGCAAATGAACAACTGGAAAATACCATCTAATTTCATTGTGAAAATAAGAAGGCTCCTAGTAAAATAAGTGGAAAAGGAAAGTAACAAGGTACAGACTGGCAAGCACGTGGTAATGCAAATCTTATTCAAGGGAAGATAAATATTGGATTTGTAGAGATAAACTTGCTGGTTCAGTGTTTTGGATAATTTTATTAATTTTCTTGCAGGTTCAACTATCCTCTGAAAGAAAGCATGCTTAATAGCATGTACCAGCAGGATCCGATTCCAGTGCTGCACAGCATGGAGACCATTGGATCACTTTGAGATGCGTGCCCACACGAATCTAAAAGTAATCCAACGGCTTCCATGATGCACAGCACGGTACTGCGCAACATGTGATCTCAACTCGTACCAGCATCCTCACAACAATTGTTACCTAAAAGCCGAAATATCGATAATGATGGACTTTTAGTTCCTGGTAACTTGAAGCGCTTGAAAGTTTAAAACCGATATTTACAACCTAATAAAATTTAATAATCAGGACAATAAGGACAACACAAATATTATCCTAATTTTGAAGCACCCGTTTTCGCTGCCAAACCGAGAAGCTGATAACAGCTGGGAAGTTCGGATTTGGAAATCAAGCATCACAGAATAGCTCAATTATAAAATTGCCAACTGCTTTTCATTGTTAATATCTCTAACCTTGTTATTAATTATCCTAAAAGTGAAATAGTACACAATTATCGCCCCTCCACTGTTAAAAATACATGGATCAATAAATAAATGATAAAATAAAATAAAGAATCTGTCAATGAGATATCTTTGTACAGGCAGCCAAATAGATATCATGAAGGTCAGGCACATACTTACTGTGAGGCTCTACATACAACTGAAGAAAACGCTTTTCTGAAATCACACAAGCAGTCAAAAGACGGCTCTTCGTCAGTTGCTTCGCTTTTAAGATGCTTAGCACTTGATTTCTTGGTACCAGCACTCTCTCCAGGCTAAATGCAAGTAACCTAGACTGAGAAGCAATGTCCTTCGGCTTGAGCCCAGCTTCTTTGATAAGAAAATCCATCTTGGATTTCAAATTACTCACAGAAAGTGAGAACACTGAAGGCATTTTCCTCAGAGCAGAATAAATCTCTTCCTCTGACAAGTCATACTGATGTTTAAGGAATGCCACCTTCTTTTCTAATGTTTTTTCACTGAGATGGATAACCATTCTGAATCCCTGCAAAAACATTTTTGATCCTTTGGAAAACCCTAGCTCCTCCGTCCTCTTAAGATCCCTACTTAGTGAATCAAATTTCTTCAGCAGGATCCTGTCCCCGTTCATGACTAATGCTGCTATTTCTTTTTCTAATATTTTATATTCCTTCAATAAATTCAGCATTGGAATTATATGATTATCAGTATCAAATTGAAGTAGCAGCTTGTTTTTCTGCATAGCCTTGAGCAGGGCGTCGTCACTGTCTCCTACAAAATGTCTCCAAAATTGGAGCCGTGAGACAGTGCCTTTCAAGGTAAGGATCATCGGGTTCAACTCAGTCAAGCGTACCAGTGTATCTCCATCGAATCCCGCCGCCATCAATTCACGGACACACGGATTGAGCGTATTGTCAACACTGTGACCAAGCACATGCGGCTTAAATGAGACGGCATCCTTGATCTGAGCATCTGATAGGCCGATATCCTTGAGGAAATGTACCACCGAGTCTGGCTGATCAGGGGTTCTAATTCGGGAGAGGTAGCCATAAGTGGAGAGCTTACGTGCCCGGCTAACAGAGATGCCAAAGGAGGAGACAAGATACTGAGCAATGAATGGCATCTCCTGCTTTGTTTTCTGGGTCTGGTTTGAAAGAGTAAGCCGGAGAAGAGGAGTCCGAAGCAATCGGCATAAGCGGTGGTGGTGATAATGGGAAAAGGTGGAGAATTTGTTTGCAGGGAGAAGAGACATTGTTAATTTCTAGCTCTGATTGAGGCTAAGAAAATAATAAGATAACACTGGGAGATTGAAGAGAAGAGAAAAGGTTTTTGCATTATGAGGTTGTCTGAGAGGAATTAAAATTCTTATCCTTTTTGAACGATGCGGAGAACTTTGAGCTGAGTTGGATTCGGTGCTTTTTTTTCTTCTTTTGCAGTGTTATGGCCCAAAATGAATAATCGCATGGATTTTTTGGGCTGATATAGTTGATTTATTTTTGAAATTTTAATTTAAGTTTAGAAGTCAAAAAAGTTTTTGGGATTGAATATTTGACCTAAATGCCACAATATCATTTTATTGGACCTAAAATTTACTAATTATTACTGATAACAATAGGAACAAAAAAATTTACTCCTTCAGAAGTGTTTTTTGTGTTTAGCGTTCAAAAGTGTTTTCTAGACACATACGTTCAGAAATATTTTCTAGAAGCACGTGTTCAGAAGTATTTTCTACATGCACGCGTTCAGAAATAAAGATCACCTGAGTTAAGAAGAAAAAATATTAAGTACTTTTGAAATCTGCGCTCACGTCTGAACGTAGCGTCTGAACGTACGTCCAGACGTGTCGTTCACAACGTTGCCTGAACGCAGCGTTCAGACGTGAACGCGGATTTGAAATTTTGCATCATACTTACTCATTTTTGTCGTTTGTTTTTTCAACATAAACGCATTGTATTTAATCTAAAAACTGAAGGTAGAAAAATAAAGCTACGACATTCATAACTCATAAATCTAATTCTTATTAGAGCCAGACAGAAAAAAAAAATCGATCGAGATTCAACAGCGGGCAAGGCATTACAAATTTACAAGGACCTGTCTGAAATCGGAAGGAAACATAAATCGAATAAATTAATTAACAGAGGTACACCATCTCTCACTCTTCGCCTCGTAAACTCCGGAGCAAGGTTACGATCTCCTCTCCCTTTCCTTCCTCTTTGCTCTAGAATCTGTGACATATAACACATTAACACCCCCACCTCCTCTCCTTTTTCTTCGCCAAATTCTCACCGAAACTATCTCAAGTTCTCCTAGACTTCTCTACTTCAGTGTCAATTTTCGCTACTCTCTTTCTCCGTTACTTGATAGTTGATACCAGTATTTGTGTGGGATTTCAAGACTATGGCGTGTGCATTGTCTCTTGCTCCCTTCTATTCAATTTCATCTTCAACAATTTCCCAATATCAATGCCAAAGCTCAGATCCATCTCCATTGCCTCATCGAGGCATCCACCTTGTCTACTGCGCCGTCTCAAAAGGGCCACCTCAAAAGCATAGGAAGAGGCAACAGTACAAGCAGGAGACAAGGCGGCACTCAAAGCCTGATGCCATTTATTACCAAGAGGCGCTTCTCCAGTTCGACCGGCTCTTGGCTGCTCGGAACCCTCCATCCTCCGTCCTTGAATTCAATCAGCTATTCATCGCCTTGGCTCGGACTGAAACCACAAGCAACCCTATATTTTGCCTCTTCACCCGCTTGATCCAAGCTGAAGGAATCGATCCAGATGGCCGGACCTATGGGATCTTGATGGACTTCTGTGCGCGAACAAACCAGGTTCGGCTATTGTTTGGATTTATGGGACGGTTTCTTAAAGAGAGTCGCAGGGCTCATCCCGCAATATTTAGTCCAATACTCAGTGTTCTATGTCAGGAAAGTAGGTTCGGTGAGGCCGCAAATGTTGTGCTCGACATAATGCCTAAACTAGAATGTTTACCAAATGTATTCACATATACCATTCTTATTGATGGTCTGTGCAAAAAAGGTGAAATTGAGAAGGCAATGAATTATCTTGATGATATGATTTCCAAAGGGCATCGGCCTAATGTTGTGACCTATACCACTCTTATAGACGGGCTATGTAAGAAGGATGAAATTGAGAAGGCATTGACATATCTAGATGACATGATGTCTGAACTGCAGCAGCCTAATGTTAGAACCTATACCAGTCTTATACATGGGCTGTGCAAGAGAGGTGAAATTGAGAAGGCAATCAATTATCTAGATGACATGGTTTCTAAAGGGCATCAGCCTAATGTTGTGACCTATACCACTCTTATAGATGGGCTCTGCAAGAGAGGTGAAATTGAGAAGGCTGTAAATTTTGTAGATGTCATGATTTCGGAAGGGCTTCAGCCTAATGTTGTGACCTATACCACTCTTATAAATGGGCTCTGCAAGATGGGTGAAATTAACAAGGCAGCAGATTTTCTACATGTCATGATTTCTAAAGAGCTATTGCCTAATGCCGTGACCTATAACACTCTTATACATGGGCTATGTGAGAAAGGTGAATTTGAGGAGGCAATGAATTTTCTACATAAGATGATATCTAAGGGGCATCAGCCTGGTGTCGTGAGCTATAACATTCTTATACATGGGCTGTGCGATAACTGCGAAACTGAGAAAGCCGTGAATCTTCTAAATGACATGATTTCTAAAGGGTGTAAACCAGATATCATAACCTATAACACTGTTCTAAACGGTCTGTGCAAGAAAGGTGAAATTCAGAAAGCAATGGGTTTCCTAGCTGATATTATTTCTAAAGGGCATCACCCTGATGTTGTCACCTATACCACTCTTTTAAATGGACTGTGCAAGAAAGGTGAAGTTGGGAAGGCCATGAATTTGGTTAATGAGATGGTTTCTATAGGGCATCAGCCTAATGTGGTGATCTATAACACTCTAATAGATGGGCTGTGCAAGAACGATGAAATTGAGAAGGCAACGACTTTTCTAGATGACATGACTTCTAGAGGGCATCCACCTGATGTTGTGACCTTTACTGCTCTTATAGATGGGCTCTGCAAGAAGGGTGAAATTAAAAAAGGAATGGATTTTCTAAATGTCATGACTTCAAAAGGGCATGAGCCTAATGTCGTGACTTATACCAGTCTTATAGATGGGCTGTGCAAGAAAGGTCAAATGGATAAGGCAATGGATCTTATAAATATTATGAAGTCTAAAGGACATCAGCCTAATGTTATGACCTATAGTGCTCTTATAAATGGGTTGTGCAAGAAAGGTGAATTTGAGAAGGCTATGAATTTACTAGATGACCTGATATCCGCAGGGCATCAGCCTGGCATTGTGACCTATAATCCTCTTATACATGGGCTGTGCGAGAAAGGTGATATTGAGAAAGCTGCTAATCTTCTCAAATTAATGATCAGGAATGGTGTCAATCCGGATCTTAATTTATACAATCATGTGATACTTGGATATTCCAAGCAAGGTTACTGGGAAGAGTCGCTTGAGGTTTTAGAGGAGTTAGTTGGTGAAGGCTTTTTGCCAGATGAATACACCCATGGAGCACTTAGGGATTCACTTTGCAAACAAGGTCAAACCAAAGAGGCATGCAAGGTACTTGATTTAATGATCCAAAAAGGTATGAAACCAGATATTGTTCTATATAGATGTTTGCTTCTTTGCTATGCAGCTGGTGGAACTCTGTCTCATGTGATGAATATCCTTGACTTTATGTTGCTCAGCAATTTTCAACCAGACGCTTGTACTTACAATGCGTTGATTGAAGTATACACCAAGAATGGAAAAATGGATGAGGTTGTGTCTTTACAGAACAGAATGAAGCAAGAAGGGTTGTCTGATTTTATTCACTTTGCACTCTGATGTTAAAACTGTTTTGCATATGGTATCTGCTGGTAAGCTGATGAGCATTAGGCTGAGTATAGCATTAGGCTGATGAGCATTGCATTGAAACCGACAGAGTCCTAGCTATCTCCTCTTTACTTCAAAATGATGGCTTGGATGTATCTGCTGGTAGTTGTTCCGGCACAGGATCTTTAATGGGTTTTATTTTTAAAGAGGTGTTTAGGATGTGCTTGTTATTTATCCTAATATGTGGTGATCTGGATAACGTAAGTGAAAGGATAGAGGTAGTTTAAGTATAAATGATTTTGTTTTCGAGTTTTATGTAATTAACTTTGCTTCTCCTGTTGAAACCAATTACACCTGTCCACTACACAACATTGCAGCATGTACATTTTGACATGTTACTGGCACATACAGCCCAAGCAAAGGGTCAAATTTGCAAATTTTCTATGGAAAAAATGTGAGGTGTGAGGACAAAATGCCCATATATTATGGGGACCAAGAATCGACTGTAATTCGGTTGTTCAGGTGTAATTGAGCTGAAGCAGAAGTGAGTGAGATGTAATTTCTGCATTTCAGGGGGCTGCTGTGCAAAAAGAATCATAAACAGGTCGGATTCTCCACTAGTACAAACCATTCGGTACACAAAATGATGTTTTGCAGAGTTCATTTTCACTGATAATTAATGGAGTGTTGAGATGAATATCTGTCGCTGAAGGAGTCAGAACAAAATTTATGTGGAGCGAATTTATATACCAATATTTTCGACCTGCTCAAAATGGATAGAGAATATAAGGCTTTCTTAGGTGGTTATTCAAAGCCTGGCAAATGGCAATTATTCAAACAAGATCCTAACCTCAGTTGGCAAACATCCACAGGGATAAGAACCACAAAGCTAACTTATGCTTGCAATTTGCAAATATGGGTACAAGTGTAGAATGCATAGGCCAGCTATGCTAGGATTTAAGCACTTGAATATATGGTAGAATGTATTTTGCTTTGATAGCCTACATACAATTAAGCAGGCTTTAAATAAGGTGAGTTTAGTGGGTTTATTTCTCATTTGAGCTTTTATGTTATGTTACGTTATGACCCATATATATACATTGAAATGAAAATGAAAATGCCCCATAATGATTTATTGCATATCAACTATCAAGCATATATAACTCAAAACCAGTTCCCCTTAACAAAATTTCAATTGCAAGACAGAACAGAGATTTTATAATTTGCCATCGCACTTGTTCAATGACAATAATTTATTGTGCGTATGAGCTAGGCAATATCAATCCAAAATAAAACAACAATGATAATATATTATAAATCAGCAAAAACAGTGACAATAATGAAGGTTTCCACGCAGCTTGCATTCTCCACCTTTCCCACAGTTCATCTGGTTGCACCAATCTGAGCATGCGTCCTTTTGTGTGTCGTTGTCACAACCGACATTGTTGCTCCAGTTACGGTTGTCATTGCAACAAAATCCAGCTGAAACACCTACAAATAGTTTACAAATGCTCAACTAATTAGATATTCAATTTTTAAAACAATGAAAATCTATGCATGAATATACCAAGTACAAAATTACAATAAAAGCTATTAGCATCTTAATTACCTTGGAGAGTCATTCCCATGATGAAGCAAAGACAGAGGAAAACAGCAAACTTTGAGTGAACCATTTTCTACTTTTTTTAAACTTGGAATGACCTTTTCTTTTCTTTTGTGAATATGATGCTTATGATGCTTGTTTTGCACCAGGTTTCATTGCCTATAAATACTAATTGCGGTTAAGGTGTCCAGTAAATCTTCACCGGATTTTATTATTAGGAGAAAAAGGAAGGAAACATTACTGCTGAGATATGGAATTTATTTGTTTTTCTCCTTAAATCTCTCGTTTGATTCGGCATTAAATTATTTCCTTCCCATCCATTAGAATTTAGACATATTCCAGCTATGGTTATTTCCTTCACTAATAAGTAGGAGACCATCAATTAGACTACAAAAATATGCAGCCTGATAAGTGAGAACCAAAGGCCTCAAATTTGGTGCAAGTAGGAGACCCATCAATTAGACTACAAAAATATTACAAATGATCACCTTTCATGTATATTTTATATTAAGAGAGAGATTGATACATTGACAATATATTATTGATAACTTTTTTAATATTAATATACTTCACGTATATTTTTAACTTCGAGCCAGAAAATCCAGTGATCTTGGATGCTGAAACAATAAAATAGACTGAGTGAAGTATAAATTTGTGAAATTTACCCCAAAATTATGTTATTGTTCATTGATCTAGAAAGCAAACTGAGGCACCAGTGCCAGGGCAAGCACTGGTGCCTTACTCTCATCTCCTTTTCCTTTTATTCCAACGCTTACAAAATTCTTTAAAGGGTGCGTTTGGATCATGTTATGGTTAGTGCAAAAATAGTGTTATCTAGATTAGTGGTTGAAATAGTGCAAAAATAGTGCGATCTAGGTAAGTGCAAAAATAGTGCTAATTTTGTGCTGTCTAGATTAGTGAAAATGTTGTTTGGATTGCACAGTTGGAGTAGTGATGTTGATAATTAGTAAAATAATAAATTATTTTAGTTTTCTACCGAATAATAATAATAAAATAATAAACTATTGATATCAATTTATAATATAATAATAATACAATAATAATAAATTATAATAATACAATAATAATAATACAAATGACAATAATACAAAGAGTAAATATAGCTGTCCCCCATATTAGCGTCCCCCTTACGCGCCTCCCCACTCAAATGCAATGATAAATTATTTTTAATTCTTTGTATAAATATTTTATTGAACAAATGCAATGATAATATTTTTTGAGTATAAAGACTTATACTAAAAAATATAAAGACTACTACATTTGAGTATAAAGACTTATATGGGGGGCGTGTAAGGGGGGACAGTTAGTCGCTTCCTAATACAAAATAAAAAAGTAATAATAAAATAATGACAATAATAATAATATAAAAATCAAAATAATAATGATAATAATAATTATTATTATTATAATAAAATAATATTATAATAATTACAATTACAATGTAATAATAATAATTGTAATGATGATGATGATAATATAATAATAAATAATATAATAATACTAGCAAATAATATAATAATAATATAATAATTATAATGATAAATAATAATAAATAATAATAATAAATAAATAAAAAATAATAATATAATAAAATAATAATAATGATAATAAAAAGTAATAATAAAATAATGAAAATAATAATAATATAAAATAATAATAATAATTATAATAATAATATAATAATAATATATAATTGTATTGATAAATAATAATAATAAATAATATAATATAATATAATAATAAATAATGACAATAATGACAATAAATAGTAATAATAACAATAATATTAATAAATAATATAATAATAATGATAATGATAAATAATAATAATAATAATAATAATAAATGATAATATAATAATTATAATGATGATGATGATAATTATAATAATATTAATAATAATTATTATTATTATAATTATATTGGTAATAATTAGAAATAAATAAATAAATAATTTAACGATGTAATGATAATATATAATATAATAATACTGATAATAATAATAATAATAATAATAATAATAATAAATGATTTTTGCTATCCTTATAACCACTAACCTTGCTAACCCAACCAATTGACGGGTTAGCGGATTAGCAACTATTTGACACTAATCCAAAATAGCTAAAATATGTTTGGATCGTTTTGAAGTTCAGAATAACAGCTATTCTCGGGTTTGTGCTAACCTAGGGTGATCCAAACGCACCCTTTGTATCTAGCACCTATTCTCGATATAACCCCTGAATCCCCATTAATCTGGAACCAGCCTACTACCTTTAGCTGGATAACATCCCATACAAAATAAAAAAGAACAACAAAAATCAAGCTATGTATCAAGTCTATCACAGGCAGTAAACATGTGCCCTGCTAATTATTCCTTGCTTCAACATCACTCTTGCACCGTTTGATCCTGCAAATGCTATGCCTGTACATTGCTTCAGCTGCTCCTGCATCCTATTTGGCCAAGCCCCTGCCCAATAATTTAGTAAAATTCTAAGCTGAGTTTTAAACCCTGTTAAGGTGATTTTTGGTTTTTCATCAAAACATTGCTTATTTCTATGTAGCCATATGATCCATATTGTAGCTGCACATATGTGTTTATACAAGAATTCTACTTTGGTAGGTTCTGAAATTATGGCAGATTAAACTGGAACTGAAGCTTTTCACTTATCGGATCACCTCTAAAGATTTATTATGATAATAATATGAAAATATTATTATGAGATATAAATTTATTTAAAGTACAAAATTCAATATAATTTATTTAACAAATGAAGAGATAAAGAAGAGATTCATAATTATGACTTTAAATTCGGATCATATTTTAAGGCTCTTTTAAACAAAAATTTGAAAGGTAAAACGATAACTAATATGGACAAATGACCTATGCAAATTGTAGTCCTTGAAGTGTAGAATTCAATGGTGAATATTTTTATATTTTATTAGACTCCTAGTGATTAAGTTTTTTATTTGATTTTGTTATGTACAATTTATTGTTTTAAAGATGTTAAAAATTTGTTTGTGAAATTTATGGATTTTAGATTTCAGCAAATATGCATGGCATTATGCGTTGTTTCAATTTTTTTATAAGTAGGATGGTACTCACTACTCAGAGAACACTAGTTTTTTCAAGTTTTATAGTGACGTTTAACTTGACAGCTCTCTTCAGTTCGTTGTTGTTATTTAGATTTTGTATAAAAATAATAAAATGTGCCGAACTCACAAATAATAAAATTTGACCGTCTAAATAAAGCATGATTTTTGTTTTTTCTTGGTTAGTTACGAATTGAGAACTTTACAACTCGAATAGTAACTAACGGATCGAGAATCATCACGAAACCCGACCAATCTGACCCGTTTACACCCTAATTAGTACATAATAATATAAATTTTAGAAATTACTTATATTTTACTATTAAATGAATAGTTTTTTTAGGAGAATCAAAATGAGTAACTTAAAAGATCATATTTGCAAATTTCCTATGGGAAAAATGCAGATGTTTTTGGTAATTATGAAAATAGTATTGATAAAAGTAGTCAAGAGGTTGATGTTTTTCAATTGAATAGTCAGAATGATAGAATTTCTACGCGATAGTTTTGCCGCACGATAGATTTTCGACCGTGCGATTTTTTTTGAAAATGCATGCAAGGGATACATTCTACCGTGTGGGACAAAATACTTGAAATTCTGAAAATGTACTACAAGTCTGACTACGTATAGAAAAATATTTACAAAAGTTTGAAAATGTAACTATAAGTAGCAAAAGTTTCTGGTCATTATTATAATTTTACAAGTCTGACTACGTATAGAAAAATATTTACAAGTCTGAAAATGTAACTATAAGTAGCAAAAGTTTCTGATCATTATTATAATTTTGATCAAAAGTTCTTTAAATTAGACCCACTAATATTGACAATACGAAAATATGAATGAATATATAGTGCAGCTGATACAGATTGCAAACAAAAGGATAAAATTATAATTAAATGGTCAAAATTTTTTGCAATATATAATCACTGTTGTAAATATATTTTTAGACGTGGTCAGAATTTTGGTGATTTTGATTCGGAATGGCTAGTTTGGTGATTTTGATCCGAATTTTATCAGTTTCGTGTCTTTTCAATTTATTTTGGTTAATAAAAAAAATTCGGTTAAACTTCTGAGTTAAATTCAAAGTAATTTATATCATATGTTGCATATTTAATTTGATGGAATTTGATAAGTAGCTAGTTTCTAAGTAAAAAAAATGCAAATTGAACAGTTAAAATTGATTAATTTTGATCAATTATCAAGCTAACTTTTATTGTACTATTGAATGAATTGGCTATAATTATTGTAAAATTATTTAGGCATCAATACATATTAGTATTTAACTTAAAGGAGAAAAAACTTACTACACGGGGGGAAAATCTACTAACTAGATACTTGAAAAAGAAAACCTAATCACATGAGGAAAGATCTCTAAAAAACTAATTGAACTTATACACCTCAATAGTTCGTGTTGTCCCTATTTTTATTTTATCTACAAATTGCTCGCCTTATCGTTTTCCTCTCCACAAAGGAAACTATCCGAAACCAGTAACCACTCAAGAGTTGATCTCATGAGATAGAATCACCTCACCATTGCTCTGTGCGTCTACGCCGACGCTCCTTCCTTCTACCAAAACCTCTCCACCAATGCCTCCTCCTTGTTCCTTACACCCGCCTCATCCCACATTCTCTCTTCCCTCGCACCACGCCGCGCCGCCACCCAGACAAACGGTTCAGATCGCGCCACCTCAGCCCAATCCATCCACGATGAAAACCACTTTCATCGCCCAACTGGTGGCGTTGGAGGAGGAGTTGTCGGCGTCGGACATCGCGCACGAATGGGACCAGTTCCTGGATGAGAGGCGGAGGCAGAGGAGGAGCGCGAGGAGGAGGAAGAGGAAAAAGAATCTAGGATTTTTGAGTGAGGAAGAAGGAACTGAGGATGATGAAGATGAGAAGTGGTTGTTTGGACCGGATAGATCCACGCGTTTTACGAGAAGGCAAGAGGCTGCTCTTTCTCGTTATCTTCAGGTATCCTGATACTGATACTATATTAGCTCCCCATAATTAATATCTCTCATTTTTCAGTTGAAAATTGTTTGAAGAACTCAAACCATTTCATTGTTTGTGTCCCTGATTAAATTTTCTTTAGCTGCTATTTGAATTCTCAACATGAATGATTTGGTAACCTACCTCCAATTCATTTTTTTTCCCTCTCGGAAAAAATGTAAATTAATTATCAATTATATGTAAATAGAATGGATAATTCTGTCCTTGTAATTTTCCTAAGGCATGACTGTAACATGTTAGCATGTGTGCAAAGAATAGTGCAAGGCATGTATATTCAATGGATAATGATTTGGTGACCTCCAATTCAATTTTTGTTTTCCTCGTGACAAATTATAAATGAAGTATGGATTATACTCTTTAATGTAAAATACAGTTGGTAATTCTGTCCTTGTATTTTCCTAAGACATGACTGTATCATGACTAGCATATGTGCAAAGAGTAGTATATATAATGGGACCAGTTCAATGGAAACAAATGGCACTTTTGTTTCTTTGTTGCCAATGCTCCATATATCCGTAGAAAGTCAAGATAATTACTGTTGTGGTTGTTTGATTGTAGGAAGAGGCTATGTTAGAGATGTATGACAGTCAAATGGCTATAAACTCTACTGGTAATGTTTATTGCAAGTCACCGAAAAGAATCAATAGACAAAAGGTTCTGCTAAGAGCAAGGGCAAGTGAAGAAAGGGTCATGACAAATTTTAAAGGACTGGTCATCTCCATGGCTGCCAATTACGAGGACTGTGATATCAGCTTTGAAGATTTGGTCCAGGTTTGACTAGTTAATTATAGTACTGATTTGTTATGATATACTATTCTATTGATAGAGATCACACTCAAACCCCTGATCAAAGGTACAATAATACATGTAGTGTATGGGTTCAGTGACTCCCAGCCAACCAGTGTAATATGCCAAACCTTCACTGGTCTTTTCCAGGTGTAATATTACTAACATTTATGAATATAAATCTGCTAACTGAGGTTGAAAATTCTCTCTTAAATTGAAGTTGTAGTCTCTCTTTCCTTGTTTCTTTTTCCGATGAAGCATTTAAATTTGTTTATGTTTACCTGATTTGAGAACTTATAACTCCTTTTAGGAAGGTTGTGTAGGACTTTTACGAGGAGTACGGAAATTTGACCCTAAGAAAGGAAATAAACTATCAACCTATGTCTACTGGTGGATTAAGCAGGCCATTGTGAGAGCTATCGCCAACAACTCAAGACTTGTCAGAATTCCAGTATGTACTATGCAATTAATCATGTTCCAGGTTTTCATCCAGAAGTATTTAGACCGTCTATCCCTGGTTGGTTATGACCTAAGGCTACTGCATCAATCCCAGGTTTCCAGTTAAGCCTGTGGCATTTGTTTTTGCAAATGCTACAATAAAACCTGATTTTATGGTTGGTTTTAACTTTTAACCAGTTTATATGATATCAAGAATAAAATATAATATTGAAATTTATAATGCAAAAATTTGGCATTGTTATTTACATTTTTCAGGAGTGTTTTCAAGTCTTTTCTGTCAAGTGAGTAACTAAGAACTACATTTTTAGCAACTTTGTAGGTGAACTTGTGTGAGGCAACAAGCAAAGTAATGCAGACAAAATCAACTCTAACGTCCCAATTAGGAAGGAAGCCTACATTTGCTGAAATTGCTCAAGTTGTCAATCTAAGTGCTGCCAGCGTAAGAATTATCATCCAGAAGAATAGAAGACCTTATTCCCTTGAAGTGCCATTACACGGAGATGCGATGAAATTCAAGGTTTAAACTTTTCAACAATTTCTCTGTTCTTTTTCTTAAAGAAAAATCAAGGGCTGATCAAGGTTGTTTGAACACTATGATCTGGCTTTTGAGAAGTAATGACAAGATTAAAATTATTTGGCTTCATGAACTTTTTCATTGATCTTTAATGTAGGATATTCTGCCAGGACCAGATGAAATGAGTCCAGAATTGTTTGTTACTAGGAAGCTTAAGCTACAGAATTTAGAAGAGGTTCTCAGTAAATTAAGTCACGATGAGGAATATGTCATTCGGTTACGGTATGGTTTGAACTGCGAACAAGCACAAACATTTGAAGATATTGGGAAAGTAGTAAATGTCACAACAGAAAAAGCACGACATATACATATGAAAGCAATCCGAAAACTAAGAGAAGAGAAGGGCTTGATAGAATGCCTCATGCAACGGACTTTGTTAACACATGTATTTCAATAGTTTAATATCTTTTCATGTGTCCGGGGAAAAACTTGGAAGAATTTCTTATTGTAAGTACTACGTTCTTCTGAAGAGATCCCAGTTATCCTTGGTAAAACACGGAGAATGAGTAAATATATGGATTGTCAGGCATTTTACACTCCGAGCATGAAGATATTTTCTCGAATCATGTACGGGTAATGTAACAGTTTCTCAAGTTCTCTAGGGATATAGTGAAAATTATCATTTTGGTGGGGGATCTACATATAGTATTTGTTATTCACCAGGGCACAAGTGAAATATATCCTATAGCATACTGATCCCCAGGTATTATGAGTTCTCTGTGTATATCCGTTGTTTATTCTCTTTTTAAGAGAGGCGTATAATTTTATAGGGAGCTGATACGTAGATACTATATTTGATACCAACTATTGATATCGATTTTGTTATGCATCTTTAGTTGAGTTCGTGTACATTATTTGAGTTATTATGTATGTTATTTTTTGTAATAAAATAGTTATACATATTATTAATTCTGTTATGCACCTTTAGTTAAGTTATTGTGCACATTATTTGAGTTATTATGCATGTTATTTTTTGTAATAAAATAGTTATACATATTATTGATTTTGTTCTGCGTCTTTAGTTGAGTTATTATGTATGTTATTTTTTGTAATGAAATAGTTATACATGTTATTTTTTGTAATGAAAATAGTTATGGTATAATATACATAATAATTCAAATAATGTGTACGATAACTCAAATAATATGCATAATAAAATTGGTATCGATAGTTGATATCAAATGTGTATCTACGGAACATTCTCCGATTTTATAAATTTTTCTGTTTGGAAAATTATAATTAGATTTCAGTTTTTAGTGGAAATTGCGGTGATTTGAAATGCAGTGTTGCATATTCAGAAGTCGTCAGTTTTCACTTTACCTATTTATGTTTTTTTTATTTTTCTCTAGTCTTTACAATTACAAGGTTAATAAAATAAAATCTAAAGTTTGAAACTTGAATAATAAATAACAGTTACATTACATATGAGTATATGACCCATACCATTTTCTCTACGGTTGATAAGTGTGCATTACAACTTACAAGATTGTGCAATGAACCGATTTCATTCAAATAAAATTCTGTGCAATTAAACTATTATTTGGTTTGTATAAATATAAACTGAATTGGTTAAATAACTTCTTGTGCATTTTTGAAAAATAGTTAGAATGCTCTAAATATAATGTAATTTGAGATCTTATACGATTTTGATATAAAGAAATTATTAAGCAAATGAAAAAAAAAAAATGAACTATAAAAAATATAATTTGAAAAAATTGTACACTAGTCAATGTGGCTTGGATGTAAGAGCAAAAAAGGTATATGCATATTTTTTAATTGTGTTTTAAAATTTAATATAATTTTTTATCTGGATGTACTCGCTAGTATAAATATATAATATAAAAATGTAACATTCTATTATGTTACAGAAAACACAAATAGTATTTGAACATAGCAATCGAGTACTTCATACTTGAAAAAATTAAAGAAAAAAATATAAATCACAAAAATTTAGATACATCATATTGATATTTCAATCAATTCGTATCATTTAATTGATATGTATGTTGCGAACTTAATGCATTTAATTAATATTTCTTGATATTTTTTAGATATTTCAATCAATCTGTACTATTTAATTAATATGTATGATATGAACCTTAATACATTTAAATGTTACATATTGATTGAAATATCTAGAAACCATCTAAAATTGTGTATCTAAAATTTTATCAATATATATTACATCGGATACCTTTTATCAGTACACATATTCAAATAGGTAGTTAAATCTAGAAATTTACTAGACTTGGATATTGTTTTCTTCCACAAATGCATTCACAAATGAAAAAAAATGAACGTTTACATCTACAATCGGTGTAAAAATGATACATCAGTTGTAAACAAATTGCATTTTCAAGTAATTGTGCACTTTGTCTTTCTAAAATGAGATAGGGTAAAACGAGAGCATATAAGTACATGAGATGATCAGATTCCAATATAAATTCACATAAAGTAACAACCTACAAATAAAACAGTAAAATTTTATGAATGTAGATAATCATTATAATTTAGCCTCAATAAATAATAATTTCAACATTAGCACATCACACAAAAATGATATATACTAGAAGCTTCTATTATTAGTTGGATTTGTCATCACAGCATTAAACAGCCACTGTAGCAATCCACCAAGAACTGACAGCTAATCACCACTGAAAACCAAAAACTTTTAAGATTTGTTACCTAATAATTTTTTTATAAAAAATTAACTAATTAAGTAAAACTTAAGATGTCAAGAGAAGTAATTAAAAAAGCAAAATCATTGTATATCTTAAACTGTAATTTAGAGAACATACAAATAAACACAAGCGCATGAAACCAATAAATAACAACAATCAAATTGCAATGCATCGATGCGATGATTTCCTTACTATATTTGAAATTACATCTTAAAATATATCATAATCACATTAGAGAGGTTTCAAAATTAAAAGTTTTCTTGCTGCAAAGTTTAATTCAAACTGTATTTTTTTAATTCCTCCAATAATAGTTTCAGTAGTTAACTGCCTCATGCTTTCTACTTATTAGCTAACTTTTATTATTTTATCAATGGCATGACATTTTCACAAAAAAATATCCATCAAGCCAAACTAAACTACACACAACAATCAAGTTGCATTGCATCAATGCAATGATTTCCTTACTATATTTGAGATTAGATTTTATAAATATATCATAACCACACTTTATGAGATTTAAAATTTATAAGCTTTCTTGTTGCAAATGTTTATTTCAATTCGTATTTTTTTTAATTCTCCACACCATTTAAAAATTTGACTTGTTAACTTCAATTAAGGTTAGAGAATTTTCTCCTTAATTCATTGCAACAATTAACTGTCTCATGTTTTGTAATTAACTAACTTTTGCTATTTTATCAATGATATAACATGTTTATTAGTAAATTCGTAATTTAGTATATTTAATACATATAGAATAGTAGTAAAAGAGACTATTATGGTATTCCATCATATAGATGAAATACCGAAATATACTGTTTCGTATAACTAAGCAATCAAATTTGCAATGTAAATAACAACTTAATATATTATATATACTTTATTATTATTGTTAATATAATTATATTATCATTATTATTGTAGTAATATTAATAATTATTGTTAATTATTACAATTTTATTATTTTCAAATAATGCATATTATTTTAATTTTATATTATTGTTATTATTACTATAACTATCATTATTATTTGATTATATTATATTATATTTGTAATTATTATTATCATTACCTAATTAATATACCAACAACTGATATGATATATGACCAGTATCTAAAAAATCGAAACCAAACTTGATCATTCTATAGAAATTCTCTTACATCCATCATGTCACAATCAAACCTACTACAATATCTAGACATATCACAAAACAACCCTATAGAATTCTAATATAACTCTCATCACTTATATAGCAAAACAAGTAATTGAAAACAATCAGTTTTAACATCAAAATATTTTGTACTAATAATAGATTTTAGACAATTGGAGTAGTCAGTTTCTTGTCAAACAAGAGATCATATTTGTTCTTTGCCTCTTCTTTGTTCCTCATCCTTAGAATATGATTTGAAAGACCTTCTACATTAGTTACTAATTTAACTAATGTTTCAAAAATAATTTTAGCTCATGGCATGTTGAGCTCTACTTTCCACTTGAGCAAAAGAAAATTTCCCCCAAAATTACTGTTCCTATTGACCACATGGCAAAGGGTTATGCAATCAACCAAACCCGACTATGCTATCTATGTGTGCATCATGTCCATTTGGAATATTTAGTTCAAAAATATTCAATATCTTTCACTTTATTCAAAAAGTTATGATTTTTTAACTGTAAGTGTTTGCAATAAGAATAAATTTTTTGAAATAACAACCCGTTGTTATTTTAATATTTGGACCATAATTAGTATACCTTTATTCTTTTTTTTAAACTAAATGGGGCAACCCATCACTTCCTTTTCATTCAAAAAAGAAGCAAGATAACAAAGTAAAAAATAAAAAAAAGAAATCGAGTCAGAGTATCTATCATTCCCCTTCTCCCCTGTACCCCAATGTGCTGCACCGGTACCATTATCTTATGATATCGGTGCACCTATCTTATCTATCTTTCTATCTGAGTATGCATATGATATCCACTCAACCAACTCCCTAATTATTTTCTTACACACGATCCACTTAGAGGAAACAACCCCACTATTGTGTTGGCGAGTGAGGGCAACATAAGCAACAAGGAGTTATTTCATCGAACACGTGTTGGAAATAAAACTTACAAACCCGAAGGGCTAGAATTTGAAAACTAATTTGAGAACCAAATGACAATCAAGTACAGAAATATAAGAGACATAGATTTTACGTGGAAACCCGAAAGGGAAAAACCACGAGAGCGACCGGTGCAAATTTCACTATATGAAGATTGTTTTACAATACAAGAAGATTATCAAGCTATCAAGCTTTCTCTTACTCTCACACACACTAGAAGAACAAGAGATACAAGAGAAACAAGGAATACAAGAAGATGAAATCACACTCTAAAACTTAGAGCATACACCTCCTTTCAGTTTTCACTACTCTCTTTCTCTTCTATTTTCTTCTCTGTGTCTACGTCACTCACATGTGCACTCTTCTCTCAGGCACATATGCACTCCTCATTAAAACATTTTACTTTCTTTCATTTATTTGTTGCTGCTCCAAAAAACGCACAGTCCAAGATGCATAAATGAGACAAGAAAGCATAAATGGGCCTCGGCCTAATAACAGTTTGGCTTCATATACAACAACCTCCCACTTGAAGACAAATCTCCGACTTGATATCACAAGTATGCACCGCGCTCCAACATCCGAGTTACTCATCCAACCCGGATCGCTCCTACAAAATATTACCTTGTCTGAAGACACCACTTTTGTGAACATATCAGCAACATTCTCCTTCGTGTGAACCTTCTTCACAATCAAATGTCCATGCTCTAGCACATCACGAATGAAGTGGTATCGCACATCTATGTGCTTCGTTCTTGAGTGATACGCCGCATTCTTCGCAAGATGTATGGCACTTTGATTATCACAATGCACCACATATTCACTTTGCTTCAATTCAAATTGTTTAAGCAAACCTTTCAACCAAAGCATTTCTTTGAACGCTTCGGTCAATGCAACGTACTCCGATTCGATGGATGACAATGCAACAATGTCTTGTAGTCGAGACATCCAACTGACGGCTCCACCACCAAGAATAAAAACATAACCCGTTGTGGATTTCCTTGTCTCACTACAACCTACATGATCGACATCAACATACCCTTCAATTGCCAAATTAGATCATCCAAAACATAATTGCAAGCTACGTGTGTAAGTAGACGTTATCGTGCTCAACTACTTACATACAATCAATATCATAAGTACTACTAATCATCTTTAAAAGCGGAATAAAAATTACTAAAAGAACATTAGTGATCTTAGAAATCAAAGTCTCCACACGTAAATCAATCAAGAGATTATGTACCACTTGCCATGTCTACGTATAGAAGAATACTTGAGTTGTTCTCCGCAAACCGTTAGAAGAACCGCAAAGCGATTTCTCTCTTCTTTCTCTTTCTAAGCAATGACAACTTATTCTTTATGAAAATTGGATGAAGAGAGGATCAACCTTACATTAAAATTAACATATTTATAATTGCCTGTCATTAAAGCAATATTCACCAGAGGAGATGCGACTCATACAGAGGAATGTTATTTTCATGCGTATTGATTTGGATAAGGCACCATTTGGTTGATACATGCATCGTCTGTTAATATTTTACACCTTTATATTGCACCTTTATATTGCACAGACCGCGTCAGCACATACATTTGCGCCATCTCACACTCAGGTGCATGCACCATTAAATTAAAAGGTGCTGCGCTTCAATTAAAGGATGAGAAATGTACCAAACAAATGTATTTAATATTCGTTCGGCAAATGCATGCATCAAAACTTATCTGTTACCAAACTTAACAAATGTGCGCCTATATATAAAACCAAATGCTTTGAATCTTTTAATTAATTCCATTAGAGCCCAGATAAAATTAGCCCATTAGTTTTATTGTGGGCCATGAATTATTTTCTTACATTCTCCCACTTGGTCCATTATAAAACTTTATGACACTACAATGTTCATAAGGTGCACAATAATATTGTATGTCTTTATGTTCCATAAATTCTAAAATCATAATATTTATATTTAAGTAAAATAAATATGAGTCATGGCGGTTGTTAATATTATTTGTTATTAACTTCCTTCCATGTACTACAATATATATTCTAACTTAATATAAACCATAATGGTATACTTTAGGATCCACATTAATTGTCTAATTTATATAGACTAATTCCTATTATTAGAAAACAATAATATATATAAACTTAAATGAATAGGAATTTTATTTGAAACAATCAATCAATAATAATATCATAAATAATCATTCATTTATAATGTAAGTTTTGATTACAACAATCATTTATCACAGCAAACTATCCCCATTCTTTCAACATGTTCATGAAATATCTTGGGTGGTAATCCTTTCGTCAAAGGATCAGCTATCATCATCTCTGTGCTTATATGTTGTATCGTTATTGTTTGTTTCTGTACTTCTTCTTTGACGACAAAATACTTAATCTCCATGTGCTTGGCTCCTTTGGAGTACTTGTCATTTTTGCTGAAGAAGACTGCTGCAGAATTATCGCAATAAATTTTCAGCGGCTTGGCAATATTGTCAACAATTCCAAGTCCTGAAATAAACTTCCGCAGCCATAATCCTTGTACCATGGCTTCAAAACATGCCACGAACTCGGCTTCCATAGTGGATGCAGCGATTACTGTCTGCTTCGCACTTTTCCATGAGATTGCTCCGTTGGCTAGAAGGTACACATATCCACAAGTGGATTTCCGTGTATCACAACACCCAACATAGTCTGAATCTGAATAACCGACTGCTTCTAAATAATTTGATCTTCTATACATTAACATATAGTCTTTAGTACCTTGAAGATATCTTAAAACTTTCTTTGCTGCCTTCCAATGTTCTATTCCTGGATTGCTTTGATAACGTCCAAGCATTCCTACAACAAAACTGATATCTGGTCTTGTACAAGTTTGTGCATACATCAAACTACCCACAATGGAAGCATAAGGAATTTTATTCATTTCTTCCTTTTCCAATTCATTTTTAGGACATTGATATAAACCAAATTTATCCCTTTTTTGAATTGGTACTTTACCAGCCGAACATTTCTCCATCTTAAATCTCTCAAGAATCTTATTAATATATGCTTTCTGAGACAAACCTAACAAATCTTGTGATCGATCACGAAATATTTCTATTCCTATCACATAGTTTGCCTCGCCCATATCTTTCATTTCGAAATTCTTCGAGAGAAAATTCTTGGTGCTTTTCATCATACCAAGATCATTGGTCGCAAGTAAAATGTCGTCAACATATAGAACTAGAAACATTATCTTACTCCCACTGACCTTCAAGTATATACAACGATCAACAATGTTTTCCTTAAAACCAAAAGAAGTAATTACATCATTGAACTTGAGATACCATTGTCATGATGCTTGTTTCAGCCCATATATTGACCTTTTCAATTTGCAAACCATATCCTTTGCCCCAATTGAAAAGCCCTCGGGCTGATCCATGTAGACTTCCTCTTCTAGTTCTCCGTTGAGAAAAGCAGTTTTGACGTCCATTTGGTGTAACTCAAGATCGTAATGAGCTACTAAAGCTAATATGATACGTAAAGAATCTTTCTTAAAGACGGGCGAAAATGTCTCTTTATAATCAATGCCGTCTTTTTGAGTGAAACCTTTGGCAACCAGTCTAGCTTTATATCGTTCAATTTTGCCTTTTGAGTCACGTTTGATCTTAAAGATCCATTTACATCCAACTCGCTTGGAATCATGAGGCAATTTAACGAGATCCCAGACTTGATTTTGTTCCATTGATTTTAACTCGTCTTTCATGGCATTAATCCATTTATCAGATTCTTCACATTCAATAGCTTTCTTGTATGAAACCGGATCATCTATTGCAGAATCAATTTCAGATTCTTGTAGATAAACCAAATAATCATTAGATATAGCCGATTTTCGTTCACGGCTAGATCTTCTTAATAATGTCTCATTTGGTTCAACTACATCATCAGCAATGACGTCATCAATCGGAATGTCATCAGTAACAATTGGTTGTTCTGCAATAGTTGGAACAATTACTTTCGAAACAACAGACAAAGGAACAACAACTCGCTCCGTAATTTCTTGAAGATCAGAATTATACTGATCAGAATTTCTTGTACTGACTTCAGCATTCTCGATAAAACGTGCATTTTCGGATTCAACAATCCTCGTACTATGATTTGGACAGTAAAATCTGAAACCTTTGGATTTCTCTGGATATCCAATAAAGAATCCACTAACTGTTCTGAAATCCAATTTCTTTTCATGTGGGTTATACAAACGTATCTCCGCAGGGCAACCCCATACATGTATATGACGTAAACTAGGTTTCCTTCCCGTCCACAGTTCGAAAGGGGTTCTTTCTACTGCCTTACTTGGAACCCGATTTAGTAAATACATGGCGGTCTTAAGTGCATACATCCACAAAGATTTAGGTACAGTTGAGTTACTGAGCATACTCCTAACCATGTCCATAAGTGTTCTGTTACGACGTTCAGCAACACCATTTTGTTGTGGTGTGCCAGGCATAGTGTATTGCGCACGTATACCACGCTTTTCTAGGAATTTAGCAAAGGGTCCAGGATTTTGTCCTGATTCGTCATATCTACCATAAAATTCTCCACCACGATCAGATCGAATGATTTTCACTTGTTTTTCTAATTGTCGTTCAACCTCATTAATAAACACCTCAAGTGCATCAACAGATTGTGACTTCTCATTCAATAGATAAACAAACCCATAACGTGAAAAATCATCGATGAAGGTGATGAAATACTTTTCTTTATTGAAGGAAGGAATATCGAATGGTCCACAAATATCCGTGTGAATTATTTCTAGAAGTTGAGAGCTACGAGTGACACCTTTCTTAGTATGCTTTGTCTTTTTGCCTTTTATACAATCAATATATACTCCTAAGTCAGTAAAATCCAAGTTTGGAAGAACTTCAGACTTTACTAAACGTTGCATTCTTTCTTTGGATATATGACCCAATCTTTTGTGCCACAAGTATGCCGACTTTTCATCATTCATATTTCTTTTCATGCCAATAGTATTGTTTAAGGTAATCAGAGATTCCACATAAGAATTATCTAACTCTAATTTATATAATCCATCAATCAAATTGCCACAACCAATCATGCAATTATTTTTATATAAACTAAAGTATTTAGAACCAAACTTAAATACATAGCCACAATAATCCAACTTAGATACAGACAGTAAGTTGCGAGAAAACAAAGGTACATATAATGTATCATACAAATTGACAACATTGCCAGATCCTAATACAAGTCAATATGTACCGACTCCTTCCACTGGCACCTTGTCTTTATTGCCCATAATTACATATCTTTCACTTTGTCGACTTTGGCTTGTGGTTTGGATCGTAAGAAATCCCTGTAAGTTGTTTGAAATATGAGTGGTAGAGCCCGAGTCAATCCACCAAGTATTATTAGGAACATCAATAAAATTTGACTCAAAAGTAACAAAAGTATGATTCATACCTTTCTTTTCGAACCAAGCCTTTCTTTTCAGATAATCCTTCTGAAAGTGACCCATCTTACGACAAAAATGGCACTTTAATTTGTTCCCTTCTTTCTTAAAACTTGTATTAGAAGACACCTGAAGGGCTTTCCCTTTCTTCTTAGTCTTAGCTTCCCAGGTTTAGCATTAGAACCTGACCCAGCTTCTAGATTTGAAAAATGAACAGTGTTGGGTTTCATTTCCTTAAGCCTTGCCTCTTCCTGAACAAGTTTACTAGTCAATTCATTTATGTTCCATTTCTTTTCTTGAGCATTATAATTAATTTGGAACGAACTGTAAACATCATTCGGCAAAGAGTTCAAAATAAATTGAACTAGAAATCCTTCATCAACTGTCATTCCCAAACTCTCAAGTTTTGCGGAGAGAGATGTCATTTCTGTGATATGTGCATGCATAGTGCAACTACCATCATACTTCATAGTGGTAAGTTTTGCCATAAGTGCACCAGCAAGCGACTTATCGGCTGTTTGTGAGCGTTCCTTGATGTTTGCTAGAAACTCTTGAGCGTTATCCGTATCCAGAAGAGCAACCTTAATGTTTCCATCAATCGTCATTCGCAAAAACATAAGGCATAATCTGTTAGAACGTTCCCAGTCTGCCATAAGTGCCTTATCTTCCTCACTGCTTTTATCAGTTAGAGGATTTGGCTTGTCAAGTAACAATGCCATGTCCAAATTATGTGCACCTAAGTGAAATTGGACTTGCTCATTCCATTCAGCAAAGTTAAGACCATTAAAGACTGTCACAGATGATGCATGCGATTGCAACATAGGTACATCAACTCTTGCTTTTAAAAGAAAAGGAAAATAAGAAAATAAAATTTAGAAGATCAGATGAGAAGAGACATAATGCAATAATATCATATTTTCGAGCAATTACTTAAATAATATATCCTAATTATCCTTTGGGACTTATTAAGATATATTAAACATAATATTTTACTAGAAAATAAATACTTTAATATGATAATTTTATTGTTTCAATACATGTTGTTACCTTTGGGTATCCAACAATTGAGAAATAACGTAAATTATCAACTTAATTGTGTAAACTATGAGATCATAATTAACCTTTGGGCAATTCATATATTCTCATAATCTACTAATTAATTAATCATTAAATTTAGTATATGACAGATCTTAATATCATATAATCTTAATAAATGATCAATGAATTAATATTTTTTTTTGTTGTACTTTGATTTCTTTAGGGTAAGGACACTTTGGTGTCTAACAATACCGTCATAATTCAAAGTTACCGCAAAATTTAATCACAAACTCTTAAACATAATAAAAATTTGTGAATTTGCATACAAGCTAGTTCTAACAGTTTCCGTGGAGTATCTGTTAAAATTTCATAATTTAATTCGGATATAGAAACCATATTAAAGCATTCCTTTATTTCCATACCAATAATTTAATGTGGCAATGAAACCATATCCAACCAAGCCTTTCTTTAAATTATGACGGAAAGGATCAAAACCATATCAAATACCAGAAATGGTATCTAATGAGATATGGTTTGTATATTAAAAACGTAAATGACATGGTTCATGAAACATAAAATTATGATATTATTTTGATCATTTGCAAAAACGTAAATGACGAAACCATATCTTACATGGTCAAAAACATAAATGACCAAGTTCTCTTAAACCAGATATGATACAGACATATATTAATCAAGTTCTAGTAAAAGATATGATTTGGTCATTTGAAGGTTCCGTCAAATTTACAAAAAAATAAATGACGAAACATTCTTACATGGTCAAAAACTAAATTATGTATGATACAGTTATGTATCTTTGGTTAAAAACATAAATGTTTGCGGAGATATGGTCAAAAACATAAATTGTGTATGATACATGTATGTATCTTTGGTTAAAAACATAAATGTTTTGCGGAGATATGGTCAAAAACGTAAATTAATCAAGTTCTCTTATATGATACAGACATAAATTAACCAAGTTCTCTTAAAAGTTCTGTCATAATTTAAAATTCCATAATTTCATCATTTATGATCCAAAAATTCATTTCTATCATAACCGTAAATAAAAATAAAAAAAATTCATAAAGCATATAACTTAATCAGGAGAAAATGAATTCCAAAACCGCGGCTCTGATACCACATGTAAGTAGACGTTATCGTGCTCAACTACTTACGTACAATCAATATCATAAGTACTGCTAATCATCTTTAAAAGCGGAATAAAAATTACTAAAAGAACATTAGTGATCTTAGAAATCAAAGTCTCCACACGTAAATCAATCAAGAGATTATGTACCTCTTGCCATGTCTACGTATAGAAGAATACTTGAGTTGTTCTCCGCAAACCGTTAGAAGAACCGCAAATCGATTTCTCTCTTCTTTCTCTTTCTAAGCAATGACAACTTATTCTTTATGAAAATTGGATGAAGAGAGGATCAACCTTACATTAAAATTAACATATTTATAATTGCCTGTCATTAAAGCAATATTCACCAGAGGAGATGCGACTCATACAGAGGAATGTTATTTTCATGCGTATTGATTTGGATAAGGCACCATTTGGTTGATACATGCATCGTCTGTTAATATTTTACATCTTTATATTGCACCTTTATATTGCACAGACCGCGTCAGCACATACATTTGCGCCATCTCACACTCAGGTGCATGCACCATTAAATTAAAAGGTGCTGCGCTTCAATTAAAGGATGAGAAATGTACCAAACAAATGTATTTAATATTCGTTCGGCAAATGCATGCATCAAAACTTATCTGTTACCAAACTTAACAAATGTGCGCCTATATATAAAACCAAATGCTTTGAATCTTTTAATTAATTCCATTAGAGCCCAGATAAAATTAGCCCATTAGTTTTATTGTGGGCCATGAATTATTTTCTTACAACGTGTACCTTTCAAGTATCGAAGTTTCCACTTCACCGGTTGCCAATGTTCCCATCCCAGATTAGACATATACCAAGAGACAACTCCCACCGCTTGTGCAATGTTCGGCCTTGTGCATACCGTAGCATACATCAAACTACCAACGGCCGATAAGTATGGAACATTTTCCATCTTCGATCCCTCTTCATCATTCTTTGGAGAATCCTTTTTAGACAATTTTAAATGTCCGGCTAAAGGTGTAGTGACCGGTTTGCAATCACTCATTTCAAACCTTTCAAGGACCTTGTCAACATACTTCGTTTGACTTAACCAAAGCTTCCTTCTCTCCATATCCCGGTGAATCCGCATACCCAATATTTTTCTAGCTTCACCAAGATCTTTAGTAAAACCTCTTAGACATGTCAAGCTTAAGAGACTCAATCTCCTCATGATCATTGCTTGCTATCAACATATCATCCACATAAAGCAATAACAAAGTAAAAGTGTTACCTACATTGCATTTCATGTAGACACAATGATCAAAATCACTTCTCTTATAGCTCTCATCTTGCATGAAAACATCAAACTTCATATACCATTGCCGAGAGGCTTGTTTCAAACCATACAATCCCTTCTTCAATCTACACACAAGATTAGAATTTGATTCATCAACAAAACCTTTCGGTTGTGACATGTAAATTTCCTTATCCAAGTCACCATACAAGAAAGCCGTCTTAATATCAAGTTGTACAAGCTCCAAGTCTAAATTAGCCACCAAAGATAAAACAACTCTTATTGAGCTATGCTTCACAACAGTAGAGAAAATCTCATTAAAGTCAACACCATATCTTTGTTCATAGCCCTTCACTACTAACCTCGCCTTATGTCGTTTTGAACCATCGGCCTCATTTTTCAACACAAACACCCATCTATATATTCTTCAATGCTTTCTTTCTCTTAGAAAGTTCTATCAAATCCCAAGTCTCATTTAGATGCAACGAGCTCATTTCATCCTTCATTCCACTTGGATTTTTCAAAACAATCAATAGCTTCTTGAAATGACTCGGGTTCACCCGCATTCGTGAACAAAGCATAAAATAGAGAAGGTGAGTACCTTTGTGTAGGCCTTGAAGTCCAAGTTGATCTTCTCAACTCTTGTATCGGAGTATTCGTATGCTCATCTTTGCTAACGCCTTTATCATCATGTGTTTCAATCGGCTCACTCTCATTCTCATGATCATCATCATTTTCTTGAGGATGCACCACCAACTTAGGTGCAACACTAGCATCAACATGCTCCTCCACATGTTTGCCTTCACTTTGCTCTTTCTCATGATTTTCCATAAACATCACATCTTCACGAAACACAACATCTCGGCTTTTAATTGTCTTCCTTTCAATAGGATTCCAAACCCTATAACCCAAATCATCACCACCATAACCAACAAATGCACACCTATGTGACTTGACATCAAGCTTACTTCTTTTGACATTTGGAATTTTCACATAAGCTTCACAACCAAAAATTCGTAAATGGTCATAAGTGATCTTCTTACCACTCCATATGATTTCCGGTATGCCACCGTCCAATGCCACACTAGGTGATCGGTTGATTATGTAAATCGCGGTGTTGGCCGCTTCGGCTCAAAATGATTTTGGAAGACCCGAGTGAAACAACATACTCCTAATTCGCTCCACAATGGTCCGGTTTATCCTTTCAATGACTCCATTTTCTTGTGGTGTATATGGAACCGTCTTCTCTCCGGATGCCATTTCTCGCACAAAAATCATCAAATTCATTAGAGCAAAATTCACCACCATTATCTGTTTGCAAACATTTAATGGATTTTTCAATCTCTTTTTCAACACGAGATTTAAATTTCTTAAAAGTTTCAAAGACTTGATCTTTTGAGGCTAAGGGATAAATCCAACACTTTCTAGAGAAGTCATCTAGAAAAGTAACAAAGTAATAAGCACCACCAAGGGATTTGACATTAAATGAACCACACACATCGAAATAAATCAATTCCAATTGTTTCACCTTTCTATGAGACACATTTCTCTTAAAATTCACTCTCTTTTGTTTTCCCATTACACAATGAACACAAAAAACAAGAGATGAACTATCAAAAGAGGGAATAAAATTTTCACTTTGTAACACTTTCATACCTCTTTCACTTAGATGACAAAGTCGGTTGTGCCACGTTAGTATGTCTCCACGCTCACTTGCCATAGCAACAACACCCTTTTGAGGCGCTCCATGAAGAGTGTACAAACTCCCATCTTTTTGTCCTTTCATCAATGTCATACAACCCTTTGATACTTTTCATGATCCCTCACCAAAAGTCACAACAAATCCTCCATCATCAAGTTGACCCACCGAGATTAAATTCTTGGTGATTTCGGGTACATACCTCACATTACTCAACTTACATCGCCTTCTGTTAGCTTGTTCAAGCTCAACATCGCCAACTCCAATAATCTTACATGGCCTACTATTACCAAGATAGACATTTCCACCATCTACTTCATTGTAGTTGACAAAATAAGAACGATCCGAACATATGTGGAAAGAGGCACCCGAATCCAATACCCAAACATCCATGTTTGAATTCACTTGACAAGTCACACTTAGCGTCACCGAATCTCCAATTTCATCGAAAACTATACTTGCTTCACCATCATGCTTCTTATCCTTTTCCTTACCCTTCAAGAGCGGACAATTTTTCTTCATGTGTCCTTCATTCTTGAAATGCCAACAAGAAAATTTCTGACCTCTAGATTTTGATATTCCCTTGCTATGAGATGTACTATCCTTCTTATGTGAGGAATCGTATCTAGTAACCGACCTTCCTCTTTAACCAACCGTCAATGCTTCACTAGACCCAGTTTCCAATTGGGTTGTAGCCTTTCTAGTTTCCTCATTCAACAATGAAGCAACAACATCACTCAACTTGAAGCTATTGCCCATTGTGTTGGCAACGGTAGTCACAAGAGTATCCCAACTAGTAGGTAGAGAACTCAAAAGTAGTAAGCATAAAACCTCTTCATCAAGATTTACCTTCAAGGATTTCAATTGAGCCGCAATTGAGTTGAACTCGCTCACATGCGTTCTCATTGACATGCCATCCTTCATCTTCAAGAGAAATAATCCTTTCATAGCATGCATCTTGTTTACACCCGAAGGTTGCTCATATGATTGTTCCAACGTAGTCCAAAGCTCATGAGCGGTCTTACATTGATAGACATCAAACCATATCGATGGTGAGATACACAGCCTTATAGCCACCAAGCACTTCCGATCAAGAATATCCCATTCATGATCCTCCATATTCATAGGTTGCGTCGTCATGCCAATCAAAGGCAAGTCTAGCTCCCTTACCACCAAGTAGTCCTCCATCAATATTTTCCAAATTGCTCAATTGCTACCATTCAACTTCTCAAATTCCATAGCTTTCTCCATTCTACCACCTCACGTGTAAACCACCGACTACAAAGCTCAAGATAGACCAATCTAAGCACCAAACTCCTATCCTCAACACCAACGTGCTCTGATACCAATTGTTGGCGAGTGAGGATAGCGGAAGCAACAAGGAGTTTTCATCGAACACGTGTTGGACATAAAACTTACAAACCCGAAGGGCTAGAATTTGAAAACTAATTTGAGAACCAAATGACAATCAAGCATATAAATATAAGAGACACAAGATTTTACGTGGAAACCCGAAAGGGAAAAACCACGGGAGATACAAGAGAAACAATACAAGAAGATTGTTTTACAACCCGAAAGGGAAAAACCACGGGAAAAATTCGTGGAAACCCGAAAGGACAAATTTCACTATATGGAGATTGTTTTACAATACAAAAAGATTATCAAGCTATCAAGCTTTCTCTTACTCTCACACACATTAGAAGAACAAGAGATACAAGAGAAACAAGGAATACAAGAAGATGAAATCACACTCTAAAACTTAGAGCATACACCTCCTTTCAGTTTTCACTACTCTATTTCTCTTCTATTTTCTTCTATGTGTCTACGTCACTCACATGTGCACTCTTCTCCCAGGCACATATGCACTCCACATTAAAACATTTTCCTTTCTTTCATTTATTTGTTGCTACTCTAAAAAACGCACAGTCCAAAATGCATAAATGAGACAAGAAAGCATAAATGGGCCTTGGCCCAATAACGATTTGGCTTCATATACAACATATTGATCGAATTGAAATTGAAAATAAACAAAATCCAACACATTTTTAACAGCTTTGAGTGATTCATTCTATATCTTTACAACTCCAATTGCGCCTTGTCACTGTATCTTCTCCTTGAATCAGCAGCGTAGTATACCTTTATTATTGCATTTGGTAATCGAATTATATATGGAGAAATAATGAAGTCATCAATTCTTCTTGCAATATCTGTTGGTTTTGTCCAATATCTCATAATTGTTGTATAAAAAGTTTTTTCAATGAGCACATTAACAAAAGAGAAGATTATATTAGAAGAGAACAAACCATATACACAAAGAAAATCCAAAACTTCAATATAAAACTAACCGAAATATCTTAATCATGCAAATCTTGCGCAACTTAAATTTAGCTTAATTATTGTATGATGTGAACAAAATGAATATAATAGTTAAATAGTAGGTAGGATGCATATAAGGTATTGCATACATAATACACACAAATTGGGAACCAAATCATCTATCGCGCGGTAGGTGACATGCAACATATTTGAACTTTTCATTTGCATCGAGATTCATGCCACCAAACTTCATAAAATACAGCCCCTCCTGCACTTCAACTCGGTCGGTCAAGCGATGCAGCGCATCAAAACTGAATCGTTCTTTTGTACCGCGCGATAGAGGAACATGATCCCACAAATTGCATCCGAAAACTGCTCCTTTGTCACATCTTTAATAACCGTATAATGTTTTTCTAACCCTTATATACTGTAAAGAGAATGTTAATTTGTCCTAGTTAATTGTTCGATCCAACTATAATAATAGCTGAATTTAAAAAAAAAAGAAATTCATGGATAGTTTGAGCCTACTGACTAGTGACTACTGAATAGTAGTAGTGACTGCAGCAACACAAAGAAACGTTTTAAAAAAAAAAAATGGGAGCTCTCTACACCCACTAATTTGGATCGTCCGATTAGATTTGAACGGATGTGATTTTATAATACAAAACCCCCTTGAATCATATAATTGACGATCAAGCGTTCAGATCTAATCGGACGATCCAAATTAGTTGATGCAGAGAGCATCCATAAAAAATGAATGCAGATGATATGGATCCGCAACACAAATATGATGTAAAATTCTACAAGCCCATCAGTTTACCACTTAGCTGGTTTGTAGAAATTTCTGATATATCCTATTTTTTTTAAGTCCCAATTTAGCCCAACTTATTACAGCCCACTAAGTACGACAGTGTGTTCCGGAAATTATGGGTCTCAACTTTGTAGCCATCCCTGTTGCGGCGCTGTGATTCCTCGGACAAAAAAGACGGGAATTTAGGAGAGAAAAACCCGATGTTGCAATAGTAGAATGGCCATGGTCATATATCATTTCTCTTCTTTTGTAGAGCTCTACTCTAAACCTCAACGATTTCTGATTTTGAAGAGGCGAGAGAGAAAAACAAAAGCCTAACCAAGTGACCCTTTGTCCAAGTTCAATTTGGATTGGAGATAATTTGAAAGGGGAATATGTCGTCCGGGAAGAAGAGTAGCTACAAGGAGCGGTTTAAAAACAGGAAGTAAGTAGCTTTTCGCACTAGCGTCTGTTTATTTGGGGTTCCTCAAACCATTTTGTTTTACTTTTCTCAGATTATCTTTTAATTAATTAATTTTTTTCAATTCTTTGCAATTGTAAACTATTTTTTCTTCTATGATGCAGAGAGGAGAAGAAAGAGGAACCAGAGGTTCTAAAATACAGAGACCGTGCGAAGGAGAGGAGGGAAGATCAGAACCCTGATTATGAACCAACTGAGCTTGGCGCCTTCCATGCCGTGGCCCCTCCCGGTGCAATTGATTTGGGGTTAGGTTACTAACAGTTCTGTCCTTTTCAAGTTCTACAGTTAATGTATTAGTAAGATAGTACTTTACCAGTCCTAAGCTTCAGGTACTGTACCAGTCAGCCCAGTGTTGTTACATGCTGGTATGATGCTGGAAAGGCACCTACCGACCTAATTTGATTTATTTTTTTATTTCCATATTGTTTTATTTTACTCTTATTTTTTGGGGTATTATGGTTTAGTTTGATTTTTTTTTCTAAGTTAGTGCTTAACTGAGGCTGTATTGTTAGATTTCGCCTAAATTTATCCAGAAGGAATGAACAGTGCCAATATTGTATATACAGACATACAGTACTGTTAGTTCCATGCCAATCAGGTCAAGTAAAAGTTTGTACCGCCTGGTAGAAAATTGTACTGACCAGCATAGCAATCCTTCCTTCTCGTCCATGTGAAAGTTGTAGATTTTTATGCTCCGATTTTGGTTTGATTTTTCAGTTCAGCAGAGGATGCGCACAAGCTAGCTATTGAGAAGAGCAAGTACCTTGGAGGTGCGTATGTTGAGATGAAATTGCATTATGTAGTTCCAGTTATTGAAATAGGATCATTAGACAGATTCCATTAGTTTGTTAGCTTTTTTCATGTCTTTTATTGAAAGAGCACGTTTAGACACAGAGACATTGAATAAAATAACCTTGTTTGATTACGAGAAGAATGATTTGTTCCTTTTGACTTTATAATCTTTCTAGAAGCTACTTAACTTTTGTCTTGTTATGCTGTTAGGTTGTGCATGCTGACAAATTCTTTCCAAGATTTTTAAGTACATTTAATCTTCTTGGTTTGTGAAGCCCTAATCTAACTTCTTTTTGCTTGCCTCAAATGTATAAAGGTGACTTGGAGCACACACATTTGGTGAAAGGTTTGGATTATGCTTTACTCAATAAGGTCCGGAGTGAAATTGAGAAGCAGCCTGATGACGATGCAAAGGAGGGGAAGTCAAGGTACATAAATCTTGCAAGTTAGAGTGCAACATTTTTATTGTTGTTCGTTTGTTGCTTGCTAAGGATTTCTTCTACAGAGCAATAATAGAAGACAAGGATGTTTCTTTCCGAACAGCTACTGCGAAGGTACTTTCCAACATATCTCAAACAAAAAGATAAGATCTCTTAATTTTGAGTTTGCGAGTAAAGATAGAGTTTCTTCTTCTCTTTGAATGAACCGATGCTACTTTTTCTTTCTTTGCATTCTTGGGCGCAGTCAGTATATCAGTGGATCATAAAGCCCCAGGTTGTGAGCAAGACCAGTGAGATGTTTCTTCCTGGTCGGATGGCATTTGTTTATGACATGGTATGTATAATACAACTCTTTCACCAAGTTCTCATTTCATAAACTTGCCTTTGTTTTCAAATTGTATTGGATACATATTTTTCCATTGAAATTGTTACATTCATTAGATCATTGTTTGTATATAGCATGAGCTAATTGGTTTTTCATTTCCTGTCATAAATATATAAAACTAGGAGGATGGATTCACTCATGATATCCCAACCACTCTTCACAGAAGTAAAGCTGATTGCCCTGTACCAGAGGTTTGTGTTGGATCCCTCTATGTCATGGATTTTTGTTTCTGTTTTGTTGAGAAGTGTGGCTTTGCTGAGCCGTCTACAGTCTACACTATATGCACGCCACACCTTCACAGTGTATCGCTCTGCATACACAAAATCCAAAATGAAGCTACAACTGTATAAAACAACAAGCACAAAGCCACATAGATGTAGTGGTAAAGAAATGCAGTACTTAGAAGAAAAAAATGATACTTACACATAGAGCATCCAGTGTGAAAAAAATAGTGAGAAAAAAATGATACTTACACATACATCATCTAGTCAGCTGCCAGATCAGCCATCCACAGATCCCTCGGACTCCCCGGAAGTGTAATGCTCCACTCCTGCTGGACTTCCATACCTGCCAACTGTCCAAAACAAATAATAAGATAGAGCGAGTGCAATAAAACACCTCCTAGATTCAGGGTCCCCTTATCCATTCCTGAAAGCCAGCATATTCCTCTGCTATACAGTTCTAAATGTGTCCTCAGCATATTCGTGTGTCCATGGTTGTCATACCTAATGATCATGGAAGTCATGCTGATTGGCCATCCCCAAATTTGCTCGACAAGATGGCAGTTAAGTAATAAGTGATGAGAAATCTCCTTCAGAGAGCAGCCTTTCTGTATTGTGCTGGCACAAATTTGTGATGGTACTCCTTTTTTCTTTCTGTATGCAGGAAATGGTAACAGTCGGCGTGGATGGTTCAGTTCTTGATAGAATAGCTAAAATTATGGCATACTTGCGGCTTGGTTCATCTGGCAAGGTCTTAAAGAAAAAGAAAAAAGAGAAAGACCCCAGAGGTAAATGTTCTATTTTAATTGCTATCATCCTATCAAGTATAGCTTAATACTGGCAGTTAATATCTCTAGGTCTCTTGCCAGATGGACCAACTATATCTAAACATAAAAATGTAAAGCTCAACTTATTTTTCCTAGCTTTTAATGTAGATTCAACCAAATTTTGTCATTCTTGTTTCAATTGGCTTTGTTAATAACAATATAGAGTTTAGTAAAAGAAAATTAGAGTCAGAGGCAAATGCTACCTCCAGCTTAAAATGTATTTCTAATCGTATGAAGAAATTGGCTCTCTGTGTTTGTATCTCAAAAGAGAAAAAAAGAAAGAAAATAAAAGAGAAGTCAGTAATAGTTGCATATGTTATATTTTGACTTAGAAAAGCAAAAGAAGTACTGAATGCTCTCTTCCTCTTAATATACACTCTTGGCAGTCAGTTTCTCTTCTGGGAATGGTCACGACGAAGAAGTGAAACCGAGGCAAACCAATAATTCTGGTTCAAAACATCATGTAGAGAAAGAAATGATGCCGCCGCCTCCGCCGCCCCGTAAATCTGGTGTAAATGAGAAACAGAAACAACCACCTCCTATAATTTCAAGAGAAGAAGATGATGACATATTTGTTGGGGAAGGAGTCGAATATTCTGTTCCCGCCAAAGAAACAAACGGCAGCCCAATTCCAGAGGACATGGCTGAGTCTCCCCGACAACCCCAAGAGAAGCAATCTTATTTTGAAGAGCCAGTCTATGGCCCTGTTCCACCTTCTGAACCTACCTACATATGGCAACCAACTGTGAGTTTATTAATATTTGTGTCTCTGCATTTCACCGTGCTAACCAGACACAGAATATCCTTTCATTACACAAAATTTTATCCATCTCTGTGAAAATGTCCTCATAACTTGTATCATGGAAATGCTATATCTTTCTTTACTCAAACTGCTCGTCGTTCACACTCATTTAAAATGAAGGGCATTTTTCTGGAGCATTAAGGCAGATGCTTTGTTGTTGTTGTTGTTGTTGTTGTTGTTGTTGTAGTTGTATTAAGGCAGATGCTTGGGTTATTTTCATATGTTGTTAATTGCTATGTTCATATTTTGGGGTTTCATGTGGTATTTCCTTACTTTCCATTTCTTTTGGTTTCAAAGACGCGCACCTACTTTATAAATGATTCTTCTTTGCCTATACAAGTTATTTTTAGGCCAGGAGCTCATTTAAAGTGCCCTAAGTATACATAAACACTCTTCATCGACTAGTGATTGAGCTCACGCTTTCCCTTTTCATACAGGAAGGCTATGATGCAACTCAAACCCAGATGGCAGCAGCCAGTTATGCAGGGGCAGATTGGTCGGCTGGCTACCAGTACTCTGAGCAGTACGCGGAGCAGCTGGCAGCAGCTGGTTATGCAGAGCAATACCTCCAACCTACTATGCCAGGTTATGATATGTTGGCGGGTCCTGTCGAGCCTGAGGACCCACAGATCATGACCCAGGAACAAAAGGATCGGGGTCTGGGATCGGTTTTCAAGAGAGACGACCAAAGGCTCCTTCAGATGAAAGAAAAGGATGCCCGGGAGAAGGATCCAAGTTTTATATCAGAGAGTTATTCAGAGTGCTATCCTGGGTACCAGGAGTATAATCATGAGATAGTTGACAGTGATGACGAGGCTGATTTGTCTAAGATGGACATGGGTGGTCGAGTAAGATATTATTTGTTCCATTTTTATCTTCCTTTTTCTATACTGAAATTTGAAACATAAAAAATCTCATTCGTGCAGCTTGCCCAATAGTCATGTTAAGCTGCATTACCATAACAACAGAAAAAAATAATAATAAAAAATGACCAGAACTTGCTTAATAGTTAATACCTGCCTGTGTAGTGAAAAAGACCAAAAGTAGACTAATCAGCCATGTAATCAATTCAAGCACCTACCTCATTGGTTAGTTATGGCAAGGTGAGTTATGTTATCTCTTCTTCTAATATGTTGAATTTTTTGTAGGCCAAGGGACGCCTCCATAGGTGGGACTTTGAGACTGAAGAGGAGTGGGCAACGTACAATGAGCAAAAGGAGGCGATGCCGAAGGCAGCATTTCAATTCGGCGTGAAAATGCAAGACGGAAGGAAGACTCGAAAGCAAAACAAAGACCAGAAGCTGACAAACGACCTTCACAAGATAAACAAAATCCTTGCCAAAAAAAAGGCTGAGAAAGATGGGGTTGATATTGGAGATGGTGGTGATGGTGGTTACGATGATGACATGCCTAGCAGCAAGAAATCTAGGGTTTAACAAGATAGTGTTCTGAGAATTGCAATTGGAATTCATCCGCTGGTAATGAAAGAAATTTAGGGGCACCAAGCCTCCATCTTTTATCAAAATAAAAAGGGAATTCATCCGCTGGTGTTGTGATTTATATTCCAATGTCGAAATCTACAGGGCTTACATGTTGCACCTCTGGCCTGATTCTTAATTAGTTAGCCATGTTTAAAGTAGACCACTTATTTTGTTTTTCAATCTGTTACTATACAGCTTTTTTGACAATATTTGTTTAGTATCTATGTTCTTATGCAGATCTTTGTTTAAGATGTCGATGGTGCATTGTTGTAGTTCTTTGTGGTGCATGCACTTTTTCATGCATGACTCTCTGTTAATCTAGTGTGAAGATGAAGTGCCCTGTGCAGTGCATTAAGTGTTTGGTATTAGGAGCTAATTAGGACTTGCCTAGATGATGTTTTCAAGTAGTTTGGTGGAAAACACAAGTGCTGCATAACATTTGAGTCCAACAGGAGTTGGCCTTTGACAGCTTTTGAACCTATCTATTATTTGTATTATTTAACAAATGGAATGTCATTAAAAGGGGAGTTGCTGAAACTTGACTATTCTTCTAAGACTCCTAGCATAAATTATACATGAACATAAAAAATGTTTTGTAGATGTCAACAATATGAATGGTTCTTTGAACAACTTCAAAAAAAAGGAGAGAGAATGCTTTCTGTTGAATTTTCGATCTCTTTAAGAAAAGTTGTCTAATTTGAGTTACTAATCATCAATTATTTTGACACGTAAAACCAATTTTGAATCTATTTTGATTTTAATTGCTCATATTCCATATTATATTGGTTCTCCAGAACTTGGAGAGCTGATCTTTAAATAGTGCAACTCCGTAGTCTTAACTCAAAACAATTGCATGTCCAAAATTTTCTTGGGCCAGACTAGAAGGGCAATACGTGTATGAACAACACTCACTAGTACCTAGAGGTGGCAAGTCGGGTTGGTCGGACGGGTTCGGATTGGGTCGGGTTAGTTTAACTGTTTACAATAGTCGGGTTGGGGTCGGGTCGGGCGAGGTCGGATTTCAGGCCGTCGTGTGTCGACAACTTTCAGGTCATAGATTGGTTTGGACAATGTCAGGTCGTGTCGCTTTGGTCATTTTAGGGTGACAAGTCGGATTGGTCGAAATCGGGTCGGGTTTCAGGTTGGGCTGCATCGACAACTTTCTGGTCTTGGATCGAGTTGCACCGACAACTTTCAAATATTATTTTGAGTTTTAAGTTCAATCGGACAAGATCAGATCGCATTATTAAATTAGCATTATTGAATTATGTTAGTAAATCTTGACTTTCTCTGATGTTAATTTGTAAGTAAAATTAAATTATGATGTAGACAAGATAAGATTAGATCAATTTACAGGTTGTATCAGATCAAGTCGGGTCGGGTCGGATTCGGGTACTCATGTGTCGCTCCATCTCGGATTACAAATCGTCTTGGGTCAGGTCGGATCGGGCTAGAGTCCTCATGTGTCATGTCATCTCGGATTACGGGTCGGATCGAGCTCGGGTCGCTCACGTGTTGCTTCGTTTCGGGTACATCTCGGATCGGATCGGATCGAGTCGAGTCGAATTCCGATAGTTTAGCTTTATCAAAATATCGAATCGGATCTGATCCGATTCTGCCACCTCTATAGTACCCGCACCAAACCAAAAGAAAAGAAGGTTCCTAGTTGGAAACTTTGTTTGTCTGTGTTGCTTTGGGCAGTAACTACTTTTCTGGGCAAAACCAGTGTCAATATGCAAGCAGCCATAAAAGACCTTCCACTCCGCGATTTTCCAAGTTCCAATTTCTCTAGTCAGACAGTCTTAAAGTATTACATTTCTGATTTTCTTCCAAATCATCTCCCAATATTTTCTTCTTTTGAAAATTACGTTTCTCCCAAAATTTCTCCCATTTAATGATAGAAAATAGTGTCGTCTGACGGATCCCGGGTGCATAGTTTACGATAGCGGACTAATCTTCACCGGATCTAACCTGTACTTAGATCTGACGGTTTAGATTAGGATAGCAGCGCGTGAATTAGCAGCAGATATAGCACCGTGACAGCATCATCTGATGCCCAAGTCACGCTTGACGCTTGTACAAGGTACACTCTTCAGTCGCAGACCCGCAGTTCTCAGTCAAAAAAAAGTCTTGATTGTGGGTTCCGTGGCATTTTTATTCTGCTTATTTGAGTGTATAAGATAGTGTAGCTTAGCTGCTAGTTAATCCCATGTTAACACAATAAAAAGAAAGAAGCTTTAAGAGCAAAGAGAGCAAAAAGGAAGACGACATGGCGTCTAGTTCTGTTGCGAATTCAACGCCGGCGGTACTCAAGGTCGCCGCTCTCTGTGGATCCCTCCGCCGTGCCTCTCATAACCGTGGCCTCATCCGTTCCGGTCTCTCTCTTTCTCTCTCTCTCTCTTTGTCTCTCTTTGGTCTTTGCTTAATCTCATCCCAATACTGTTACTCCCTCTTAATTTATGTTCTCAAAAGCAGTTTCGGGTATTCAATTATTCAATATAAAAAATTACTGTCCAAAAACCAAGTACTGGGAAGTAGGAATAAATAATGAAAAAAGAAGGTAAAACCTGGTTTAAGGCTATTGCATCGGTATGCTTCTCAAAATTGGTGTAACGTTTATTAAATCTTAAAAGAAGACACTTTTTCTCCCTTGCAATAGTTATTATTTTCCTTTTTGTCTGATAACATATTTCAATTACAAGCTATATTGCTTATTTAGTCCTTTATGGTACTAAGATATTACTGATTTACTTGGTGGTATTCTCAATATTTCTGATGACTTGGTTATGTGAGGATGCACATTTTCATTTTATATAAGATGGGGACAGTAATGTTTTCACTAGTTATTGATCAGGTTCAGCATTATGACAAATTAAAAAGTATTTTGAGCTGTGAAAGCAATACGTAGTTTCCGGGGTTTCATTTGCAAAACAACAAAAATAAAAAGAAAAATTCCTTACTGATTGCTAAGTTAACATCTCATATTGTTCCTTTTTCTTGTGAGTGTAGCCATTGAGATATGCAACGAATCAATCCCTGGGTTGAATGTGGAATATATTGATATAGAGCCTTTGCCCTTTGTAAACACGGATCTTGAGAAAGACGGCACATACCCTCCTGTAGTTGAGGCCTTCAGACAGAAGATTCTAGAAGCTGATTGCATCCTTTTTGCCTCGCCAGAACACAACTATTCTGTTTCAGGTAAAAAATAGTTGCTGTCCACTTCGTCTTTAGAAATATCGTCGGATGTTTTCACATTACTGTGCTAAATCATGCAGCATTGATCCTGTCATATTGGTGTCTAGTTGTTTTTGGAAGCGGTAGTACTAAGATTGTTTTTAGTTGTTACTGATGTACTGGTAAACGGTCCTCTGTCGCCTGTCAGTATAACACCAGTATCTATCCCAGTAAATTCTCAAGCAATTGCATCCTGGTTGATGCAGAACCAGTATCTGAGATACAATCCTTAATCAAGCCAGCTTGAAACCAAAAGTTTCATTTTGAAACAATTCTTGAAATCAACAGTTTCATTTGGAATCAATTCTTAAAACCAATTTAATTGATAGCTCTTCTGAAGAATGCCATTGATTGGGCCTCCAGGCCTCCAAATGTGTGGGCTGACAAGCCGGCGGCCATCGTCTCTGCGGCAGGTGGATCTGGAGGCAAACGAGCACAATACCACATACGCCAGATTGGTGTATTTATTGATCTGCATTTTATAAACAAGCCCGAATTGTTCATTGCAGCAAAGCCCCCACAAAACATTTTTGATAAGGACGGAAATGTGATTGATCCTGATACCAAAGAACGTCTAAAGAAAGTTTTGCTGTCTCTGCAAGCATTTACAGTGAGGCTTAAGTGAAACTAGCTGTTATATTTGCTCATTGCCATTCTTTTTTTCTCTTTTTTTTTAATATTTATCTTCCATATGTGTTGGGCAATGATAACTAGTGCTTTTAATGAAACTTTGATTGTCTACAAAATAAAAATAAAATAATGAAACAATTAAGAATTGATTGGTGTTCGGGTGCCGGCATAGGCATTTACCAATTTATTAATTTGAAAAATGCAGTTATTAGTGAAGTTTACATTTGAAACTCAATATTTAGGTATCACCTAAATGACTTGTATCTTTTAGATGCATGCATGTTTTATCATTATTAAACAACTATAAGCTTTCAACAGTCCTGGTTCTGATTAATTTTGGTGTATTGTGGAAGGATTTGAGTATTATATTAACAAAATTTGTAGAAATAGATGGATGCGCATATCTTTCTCCTCCGTATTTAAAAAAGTATCGTTCAAAACTTTTCCATAGTTTTTGATGACACAACTTAAATTGAGAGAAGTATTTTTGTCCATAGAAAAAAAATAAGACTAAAAGACCAAATTAAGAGGGGTATTTTTGTCCATATAGCAAATATGCTTTATTAGATAGTATAGATTAGTAAATTTAATACTAATTTAGATGTTACTAATAGAATATGAAAGTATTTAAAAGATTATCTCGAAAGATAATTTGGATGAGAAAAAATAATACTAATGTAATATGTGGTTATTTTGATGTAGACTCAGACAAAAGTTTTGATAGACTGAGCCTATTTTTGCACATTTGTAGTGAAAAATTTAGTCACATGAGAAAGTAAGAAACATAATGTTGTGGCACGATCAAGCGTGAAAGATGAGTATTGAATCATGACATTCATCACAAGTAAATTGACATGAATAAAGAAAGTGTTGACTGACTTGAACGTTAAAATTGTAGAACCAATAAAAAAAATTATAATAATAAAACAGCAAAACACATTGCGACAAATTTCATCTTTCATGAACAAAACAAATGTATTGTAGTTGATTGTCACCTTGTAAGAGAAACAATTCTAACAAAGAAATATAAGCGTCATTTGTCAAGAGTCGAGATCAATTGACGAATATTTTTATCAAAGGACTAAGCATTAAAGTTTTTGACGATATTTTGAACAAGTTAGAATTATTTGATATTTACAATTTTAGATTGAAAGAAAGCGTAGAAAAAATAAGTTGGATTTTCCTAGAAACTTCATCATAGACTAATTTAGAAAAGGTCATCCATCATTTTTTGGAAACAAATAGGGTTACGCGCTTTTTTTCCTTTTTTTTTACTATTTTCAGAACAGTAACATTTATTAATGTTTTAATTCAAACGCTATATGAAGGATATGCTAATTTAGAAAATGGCATTCATCGATTTTTGGAAACAAACAGGGTTACACTCTTTCTTTCTTTTTTGACAATTTTCAGAACAGTAACATTTATTAATGTTTCATTCAAACGCTAGATAAGTGATGTACAAGTAACATGTTTCCGAATTAAGAAAATATTTATAAAAAATGCAATCCGAATCTCGATAAACCATCTAACAAAAAACAGTTTCCTCCAATAATTTTCAAAAGAGAGAGTGAGCACTGAACTACTTTGAATTACGAATCAATTAATCATCAATCATTTCGACATGCAACGGCAATTTGAATGTATTTGAATTTTAATCTCTCATATTCCAAATTATATAGGTTTCCAAATCTGGAGGGTTGATCTTTAAATTGTGCAACTCAATAGTCTGAAGTCTTAGTCAGTGACGGATTCATGTACACCTCAGTGGTGTTACTGGACTTCACTCAAAATTCTCCATTCACTTAGAATAATTAAAAAATAATCAAAGAAAATGATAAATTTATAAAGAGAAACTCATTATAATTTAAAATTATGTTAAATGAGATTTCATCATTTCAATTTCAGTTCGTAAATTTGTTAAAGAATATTATATCATATCAATTTTTATCTAGTATCTACTGTCGTTCTTTTCTGCTGACTCCCCTTCTGGTTCACCATTGAGACTCTTACCTTGAAACAATTGAAGGTCCAAAAAATTTCGTGGGCCACACTAGAATGGCAAATACGTGTATGAACAATTTCATTTAGTTTCCGCACCAAATAAAAAATAATTAAATATCCAAAAAAAATTTTGGGTCAGATTAGAAAGGTAAATACGTGCATGAACAATACTCATTTAGTTCCTTACCATTTACCAAAGTAGTGTAGTGCTAACGGGTCGCGCGGGTGGATTTGGGGAACGGGTGGGACGGAGAGCAAGTGAGACGGGTGACGAGTCGATGGGTTGGACGAGTTACGACGGGTGGGTTTGGGAAGGGTGACCCAAACCCGTCCTTAGACCTGTTGGGTCAAACGGGCGGGCGGACGGGCATGGGTTTTTTAAATATGAAAATGTTGTATGTTTTGATTCGAAAATTGAAATAACTCCAAAAAAGTCTAAAAAAATTCACAAAAATATTAAAAAATCATATTTAAAATTCAAACGGGTCGGGTCAAACGGGTTTGGTCGGATCTCCCTCCAATAAAATTCAATTTTTTTTGAATTTTGACCGTTGGTGGGTCAAACGGGCGGGTCGGGCGGGACGGGTTCTGACACGGATTTAGAACGGCAGGTTTAAACGGGCGATTTTTCAGAGACGCCACCCAAACCCGCACCCGCGATCCGTCCGGATTTCAACGGGTTTGGTCAACGGACGGGTCGGGCGAGACCCGAATGGGTTTTAGCAATACACTATACCAAACCTAAGAAAAGAAATGTTCCTGTTTAGAAGAAACTTCTCAGGTAAAGTTCTTGGGTTATGGTTTATGTGTTGCTTTGGCGACAACTATTTTTGAGGACACCACTTGCCGATATTTTTAAAATAATAATTGTTAAATATAAATTTAAATATTTGAGAACTAAAAAAAAATCAAATTTCAAACAATAGACGGAAAGGGGAAATTTTTCTCCACTTTGAGTTGAGAACCGGCCTACGTCAATCATAGTCAAAATCAAGCGTCAAGTGATAAAAATTTTCCGCCTTGTAGAAGATCCAAGGCAGAAAAAATTTCACCACTCCACATGCACGTCATTTTTCACACTGCTTGATTTCCGAAAAGAAGTGTTTCATGCACTTCAGCGATATCCTCATTACTATGAAGTATGAACTAATGAGAAGTAGGATAAAAATTTCAGTTTGGATGCTTTACTAATTGAGTACATCTAAGTATTTCGGCCAGGGATGATTGATGAAATTGAATTTTGAGAATTGAAAAAAATGAAATCATTATATATTATTATAAAATGAATTGTATGTAATTGACGAAGTTAGATGCACTAATACTCCGGTGAAGTACGCAAGTCTTTGCCTTAATTATTTTCTCGTAGTTAATAGAAAATGGTGATGTCAGCCGACCTGGTGTGCACTGAACCACATGGTCAGGATAGCAGACCGAATCTTCTCCGGATCTAATCGTTACTTTCAGATCGGACGGTTTAGATTAGGATAGCAGCAGATGTGGTACGATGGCAGCAGCACCCGATGCCCAATTCACGCTTGACGTTCATACACTCTTCAGTCGCAGCTCTTCAAGTCGGAAAGTCTTAATCATGGGTTATGTGGAACGAGTGAATACTCCTTATAATGGGTCCGAATCTGGTGCCGCGCAGTACAGTTGTGTACGGATCAAACGCTCATAAATTAATGCGTTGCAAGTAACAAACGACCGTAATTGATTCAAGAGGATCTGTATTTTTAAAATTTATTTGCATAAATTTCGAGGCAATTAAACGGTTCATCCTCTGTGCGGCACGGAATCTGAACTCCCTAGTAATACTTCACGATGAAGTAGAAATTGAATGGCTCGTACAACTTTTGAATTAGTGAGATAAAATCTGAAACCTCTGTCAACCGTACAATTATTACTCCAAGAGGACGAGGTATTTGTACCCCGGGAAATGTGAATTCCTGTGGCATAGCGTAGCTACTAGTTAATCTGATGTTAACAGAATAAAAAAAAGACTAATAGCAAAGGGAGAGCAAAAGAGGAAGATATGGGGTCTAGCTCTGTTGCTAATTCAACGCCGGCAGTACTCAAGGTCGCTGCTCTCTGTGGCTCCCTCCGCCGTGCCTCTCGTAACCGTGGCCTCATCCGTTCTGGTTTCTCTCTCTCTTTCTCTCTCCCTGTGAATAACTTTTTTTTTTTTGCTTAATCTCATCCCAGTAGTGTTACTCTCTTTTAATTTATGTTCAACATCAGTTTCGGGGTATTTATCTATAAACAAAACTTCCAGCAAGGAAAAAGTTACTGTCCAAAAACCAAGTACTGAGAAGGTGGGGAATAAATAATGAAAGAAGAAGGTAAAACCTGGGTTTGAGGCTATTGCATCGGTATGTTTCTAAAAAAATTGTGTACAGTTTATTATATCATAAAAGAAGCCTTTGCAAAAGTTGTTATTATTTCTCTTTTCCTAATTACATGTTTCAACTATTAAGATGTTTACTAATTTACATGGTGGTATTCTCAATATTTCTGATGACTTGGTTAAGTAAGGGTGCTCATTTCCATTTTTGTCAACGAATTCATTCAATGTTTTCACTAGTTCTTGATCAGGTTCAGCATTATGACTAATTAAATATTTTTTAGTTGTGAAAGCAATATGTAGTTTTCCGGGGGATTTATTGGAAAAACAATGAAATTAAAAGGAAAATTCCTTACTGATTAGTGATTACTAATTTGACTTCTCATATTGTTCCTTTCTTGTGTGTGTAGCCATTGAGATTTGCAACGAATCAATCCCTGGGTTGAAGGTGGAATGTATTGATATAGAGCCTTTGCCTTTTGTAAATACGGATCTTGAGAAAAACGGCACATACCCTCCTGTAGTTGAGGCCTTCAGACAGAAAATTCTAGAAGCCGATTGCATCCTTTTTGCCTCGCCAGACTACAACTATTCTGTTCCTGGTAACAAAATAGTCTCCTTTTAGAAATATCGTCGGACCTTTTCACGTTACTGTACTATATCATGCAGTAATGATCCTCTCATAATGGTGTCTACTGTGGTTGGGTTTGGAAGTTGTAGTACTGAGATTGTGTTTTAACTTGGCACTGCTTTACTGGTAAATTGACCTGTTCTACTATAATATAAGTAAATTCTCAAGCAATAGCTTGCTAGTTGATGTAGAACTAGTATCTGACATTCAAATCCTTAAATTAAGCCAACTTGAAACCAAAAGTTCCAATTAAAACACAATTCCTGAGACCAAAGTTTCATTTTGAAATCAATTCTTACAACTAATAATTGCTACAGCTCTTCTGAAGAATGCCATTGATTGGGCCTCGAGGCCTCCAAATATGTGGGCTGACAAGGCGGCGGCCATGGTCTCTGCAGCAGGTGGATCTGGAGGGCTACATTCACAATACCACATACGCCAGATTGGTGTATTTATTGATCTGCATTTTATAAACAAGCCTGAATTGTTCATTGTAGCAAAGCCCCCGCAAAACATTTTTGATAAAGACGGAAATGTGATTGATCCTGATACCAAAGAACGTCTAAAGAAAGTTTTGCTGTCTCTGCAGGCATTTACATTGAGACTCAAGTGAAACTGGTTGAGCATTGCCATTCTTTATTTATTTTTTGGCATATAAATTGGAATTTTTATATGCCATTGCCATATTTGTTGGTAATGATAAGTAGTGCTTTCAATGACATTTCGATTGTTTGCAAAATAAAAAATAATAATGAAGAATCGATAATCTAAGGATTGGTTTGAGTTTGGGTGCCGGTATTGCCATATAGGCGTTGTCAACTTATTAATGATGGGGAAGGATTTATTAATTTGAAAATTGCAGTTGTTGGTGAAGTTTACATTTGAAACTCAATACTTAAGTATTTCCTATATGACTTGTATCTTTTAGATGCATGTTTTATCATAAATTGAACAATTATAAGCTTTTAACAGTCTTGGTTCTAATGACTTTTGGTGTATTGTGAAATAATTTGAGTATTATATAAAAATATGATAGATATAGTTGAATTTCCGTAATGTTTTTATAGGAGTCTAGCTGCCTAGAGAAGTACAATATATATTTCTATTATTCTTGAAAAGAGTGTAAAATTATAAAAATTTGGAAAGTAAAATTATGAAATATGAACTACTTGATCATATTAAGTTCGTCGACCGGATGAATATATACGAACTAGATGAAAGAGTTTAATTTCTCAGTTTGAGGAGCAACAAACCAAAGTGATGTTGCAATTCGAAGTGCAATGAGGCTACCAATGCGATGAAATTCTCTCCAAGGACCTCTGCTCCAGCTCATGAAATTAGAAGAAGAGTAAAGGGAGGTGAAGTGAAATTTAAAGATTTAATTGATCCAGATGGTTCGTGCGGGGAAAGGAAGAAGTATTGCAGGTTAGATTGTTTTATTTCGTTAGTCATACACGAGGTTAGAGGCTGTTAATTTACGAAATGGCTCTCTAAACAATTCGCTTTTTGTATAGGCTGAAGGGCATAAAGATCTACCATTCACTTTCTAAATTGAAAAAGAAAAACTATATAAGCTCGTTCATTCCTTTGTATAATTGAGCTCGAGCAAAAAATTATTAACTCTTTCCCTTCTTTCTTACCTTCATCTTTTCCCTACCTCCCTTCCCTCGTATTAATTGCGCTGGAGCAAACCTTAAAAGTTTGGTGACCTCTGAAAAATGTTCCGAAGAGAGAGGAAAAAAAATCGGTAGAAACAATACATTACAGAAAAATACATTATTTGCATCTGACAGATCACATCAGATGTAATAAAATTTATTTACATCCGCAAACAAATGCTAACGGTTTTTAGCATTCGGAAGCGAATGCACATGCGCGGATGAAAATACGCTTGATGGTGATAAATATTTGCATCCGATTTGTTATTTACATCAGATAAGACAAATGTAAAATCTAGTGTCATTTTCATTAGCTCCTTGAATCAAATATTATTTGTTTGCAAGAAAGTCACTAATGCAACCATCTACACTAACATGAATTTTTTTGATGTAATTGTTGATATTAGCATCTATCAATGTGATGATATCTTCTCTTATTGCATCTGTTAATGTGATGATATATTCTTTTATTTGCATCTATTGAAGTTATGATATATTTTATTTGCATTTGTTAAATTGATGATATTTGTTTCTATTGCATTTATTGATGTGATGATTTTTTTCATCTGTTAATGTGTTGATATAACAAATGCTATTGTTAACAATTGCCCAAAAATCAATAATTGCTCAAAATCACAACATTCAAAGAAATATTTCTAATGTCATTCATCACAACATTCATAACAAATATTCATCCCAAAATCTCCCAAAATGTTACACTCTGTAACCAAAATCCCCCACAACAAACCCAAACAACTAAATTAATCTACTAACGCGTATACTCATATCAACTATAAAGCAACTTAAAAGTACAACGAGACTAGACATATACAACAACCATGTATTCAACTAACTTCTAAACTCAGAAGTGATATATAATATGTTTCTGCAAATTGCTGGCCGCATATGTACCTTCCATTATGTAAGGTTTTGTAGGGTTCAACTTATTTATGAAATATATATATTATAGTGGTTTGCCACCTGCAAATGTCAGTTATCAAAATAAAAAATATATGAATTATTGATATGTTGAAAGATACACCTTCACAATCAAAGTTATTTTATTGTCATAATTCTAATCATAAAGTTTAGAGAAGTGAGATTTTTCAATACCTTTGCTGGTGATATACAAGTGTTGGCTCAATATTCCTTTAAGTTTGTTGATTTGCAAAACTATTTGAATTTTATCATTTCTTGTGTTGTGAGAATGTTTTTAGGATATTTGAGCAAAATGCATAAAGGAACAAGAGATGATCAATAATGACCTAAGAGCAAGATTAGAAGATCAAAATGAAGACTTGCTTAGGTTAATTACATCTTAGTCTATTTAAATTTGGAATTAAAAAGAGCAAGAAAATACCAACCAAATTGGCCAAAATCAAACCAATGCATCATAGCGTTATAACACCAGAATTGACGTTATAACGTCTAATACATGATTTGTCAAAATGTTTTTTTTAAATAGAAATTGAACAAATAAAATATCAAGAAATAAAAAATGTCTTAAATATCATTTAAGTTTATCAATATAAATTTTATTTGATAAAAAATATTGTTTGAATTAGTAGCAAAATGTGCAAACCAAAAATTTCAGAAACTTACAGTTATAACGCTAGAATTAGAGTTATAACGCTAAGTTGTTTTCCAAAAACTTAGAGTTATAAAGCTAGATTTAGAATTATAACGCCAGAATGGTATTCTGCTCAAAATGAATTTAAAAATAGCAAATGAACCAAATAAATTTCAAAATATCAAGAATATGTCTTAAATATCATTTAAGTTGATGACTATAAACTTTATTTGATCAAAACTATCGTTTGAATTAGTAGCAAAATTATCCAACTAGAAATTCCAGAGAGTTGACGTTATAACACCATTCGCTAAGTTGTTGTTGAGAAAATGTTGCTCAGCTGAAAAATCTCTTAGTGTTATAACGGTTAAATTAACCGTTATAACGTTAACCTATATTTTTCAAACATTTTCTGTTGAGTAAAACTTACGATCAAATCAAGTAGTGATTTCAGTTAAAAGATTAAATGAAAATGTGCATATCTCACAAGCTGTACACACGTGGTCAAAGGTCAAACCATGGTGCACATGGTCAAACAAAAAAAAGTATATATTGTAAAGTAAACATCAAATGAAATTTACGGGCTAAGAGCGTTATAACGCAGATAAGCAGCGTTATAACGCTAGGTAATTTTTCAGAGACATTATTTTTGTAGTTAAGATTTGACTAAGTTCTGGACATTTTTGGAATAGCGTTGTAACGCTAAAATTAGCGTTATAACGCTATAAAAAATTTTCAACGGTCAAATTTGTGATCTTGATCTGATTTAGCGTTATAACGGTATTATTAATGCATAAGATAACGTTATAACGTTATATAAAAATTGTACGATCAAAATCCAACGGTCAAATTATTTGTCTTCATCCAAGATAACGTTATAACGCTATAAATTACACATGAAATAGTATTATAACGCTATCTGACGCAAAGTTGCTTTTGGCCAGAATTGAGCCCTATATAAACCTTTATCCCTCAACAATTGTTGTTGTTGGTTCCATTAACTCAAAACCTTTCTGCCCACCATTCTTGAGCTCAGTATTACTTGCTAAATTCTTGCTCTTAATCTCAAGTTTAATTAGCTAAATCTAATCTAGAAATTTTAGAGAGTTTGTTTGTTTGAGTGCTTAGCTTTGTTTATCATCCAATTAGCAAATTGTCAATTCTGTTGTGAGTGTGTGTGTGGCCTTTAGCTCCACCGGAGTGTGTAAGTGAGTTCAAGGAAGTCGGCTCGAATCTCCACCGGTGTGTGTAAGCGAGATAGAGTTTGGTGTCGGGTTAGAGTTGGCGACTCCACCGATGTGTGTAAGAGAGTCCCAATTCCGAAGTTGTACGCTAAGCAAGCGAATTTTTGTTTAGTGAAGCGGACCGAGCTTGTTACCGCAAGAAGCAGGGGCGCCGAAGACTCGGAGACATAGGCGAGACATTCGTGCAAACCGAACTCCGTCAACACGCGATTGAGCTTTTATCTTCTTTTTTCTCTATTTACATTTACTCAATTCAAGTAGTCTAAATTGCTTGATTTGTTTGTGAATTGATTTGAGTTGTATTTGAATTGCTTAAGTAGAGAATTAATTAGAATTGCTTGTTGAATTGCATAAATTGAATTGATTGCCATAATTTGTGAAATTTGCAATTAGGTCTCTATTGAGTTGAACCGAGCAAAATATAATTAAGTACCTAAGCCCCCTTAGGTTCTACAACAAGTAAGAGTGTTAATGAGTCGGATTGGTCGAATTTTATATAAATTTTTAACTCATTAGATATCATTCGGATTGTAGCGTTTTCAACCCGTAACCAACCAATCAAAAATAAAAATCATTCAATTCATATTTTGTTTGGGCGATCAGATTTCACGAGTTTCACAAACTTCAATATTTCACGCAATTTTTTTAATGATACAAAAGTAAAAGTATAATTGAAGATAATTTAAATAACACATTGACGTCAATTCGTATTAAAAATCGAAATAAAGAAGTTTGACAAAAAAATATACATGTAAATTTGTGACGAAAATTGAATAAAAAACTTTATTACTAGTAATATAATAGTCTAATTAAATATAAAATTTTTGAGTCGGATTTCACTCACGTTTTATTCTACAATCCGTACCCACATATTAAATGTCGGGTTCGGCAAAATAAAAACCATAACTGACCATAAAAAATGAAATCGGTATTTTAACGAGTTGGATTGATCGAGTTAGTCGGGTTAATCGAATTAGTTGGATTTGACTTACACCCCTATATTAAGCATTTTTAAGATCTCTGTCATTTTGTGGCACATGTGGTATTGAACCTACTCAAGAAGCTAGCAACTAACTACAAATGATGGTGTTTCTTGTTTCCCATTATTTTCTTATTGAATGAGACTAGCATTTAGGCTATAATTTAAATTAAGTAGCCAAGCAACAAAAAGCAAAGAACAAATTACAAAGCAGCTTAACACCATTATGTTACCTAAAAGAGAGGCACTACATTGAAGTGCCTCCTTATGCAAATAGCTCCGTCTTCATCATGTCTAAATCTCAAATTGATGGTGAAATCATGCAACTGTTGTTTGATCTTATTAACCTCTAACTAAAGCAACGAAATCCACATGCCAAGACATCATCATCTTTTCAATAACAACATGCATCACCTCAACATACATACGGTAACTAAGCAAAATAATTGCTCATAACAACACCATGTAATTAGGCCACGATTGTGACTTGAGTATTACCCCCAATTCCCTTTAATTCCCCCTAAATTCACAATAATCAGACTAGATCAAATAACAGAAAAATCAAGCAAACCAATAAAGAAATTTCATGCCAGTAAACTCAGAACGAAGAATTTCCAATAATCACAATATGCACAGCATGAAATTAACATGTCTATACTTTATCTTCTAAAAAAAAATTTGGATACATCAAGTTTTTCCAATACTTAGTGAAGCTCGTTTTGTTGCAAAGGTAATTATTTATGAGTTAGACCAGCAACCTACTTTCAATAGCAGTTGTTGATTCCTATCACAAAGCTACTTTGAGCATCAGTTTGCTTTCAACTACTTGACTGACTTCGGAGTAGCTAGATTAACTCATAATTATTTAGAAACAAAATGACAGACACAAATATCAATTAGAAAACTGAGTAAACATGTAGAAAAAATAGGTAGAAAAAAATCAACCTATATTGCAAAATAGCTAGATTAACAACTGACTGAGACACTCTACCACTCCAGCCGACAAAGTATACCAAATCAACCCATATTGCAAAATATGTTGAAAAAATGTCGAATAAACATAGCAAAAGGGGAATTAGGGTTTGAAAGAGAACAAAGCGAGAGTGTACCTGGCCTCGTTGGCTTGTCAAAGCGAGAGTCTACCTGCAGAGGAAAGTTCGAGAGATGGAGAGATAGAATGTGACAAAGAGTTAGAAGCAAAGAACATGTCAGAGAGTGGTGAGCGGTAAAATTGCCTATTAGCCTAATCGATGGAGAGAGTGGTGAGAAGAGAGGAGAGGCTCGATGAGTACAGGTAAAAAAATTGGCGGAGATTTCAACCGCCTAATTTTTGGAGAAATTTTGGAGATATTACGTGTTATATGATTACTATATGTTATATACTGTCACTAATATTACGAGGAGTAATATGTGAAAATACCGTAAATGTGATTAATTCAATATTCAAGGCATTGTACATATTTCACTAAAATTTTGGGTACAAATGCATATAGAATTAAAGTAAATTGATTATAATTGTTAATGGACTGATTATGATCAATTAAACTATATATGAATGTTAATGTAAAGTCAGAATTATTGTTTGGGCTAAATCCAATTTAAATTGGATCAAAGCCCAAGAAAAACAACACAAACGTAAGTCTATTGCCACCGCAATAAGATCCTTTGCGACCGTAATATAGTAGAAGATATTTAGCAATAAATCTGCTAATTTCCAGCATGATTGATTGCGGTCGCAAAGGATCCCATTGCGGCCGCAAGAAACCTGAAAGAAACCTATCAAGTCTGAAATTGCCATGTCAATTACGACGCAATGAGATTTATTGCGACCGCAAGATACCTGCTTTAAGGCATGTTTTGGCTGCCTAGATTTACCGTTATCTTTCTGATTGGATATTCTAGCTTTTATACCAAATTCGTGGAAATGTTTACAGCAGTAAATATTAGAATTTGAAAAAGAATTAGAGAGGATATAATTTCAAATATTTTGTGAATATTTGATAATTAGTTTGGCATCTTTCCAAGATATACTTTCGCCCTATAAATAGACCCAGGTCTCCGAGCGTTATGGGGAATACAAATAGAAAAACACTGTTGTTAGGGAACATGTGCTGTGCGTAGCTACCGATACACTCCTCCATTAAATGTTCATACTCCGTTGAGCTATTTGTACTCATCGTAGAAAAGAAAGCATCCCTAATCGCTTGGAAGGACTCGTTGGCGAAGATCATCGTGAAAGCTCTTCCGCTATTCTAAGGACATCTCCCGTTTACTCAAGGTTGAAGAAAGGAGACAACAAAGGAGATGGAGAGTAAGTTCACTAATCTGCTTCTGCAATTTTTTATTTCAAACATGTTGCACGGAGGATTATTGAATTGTTGCAATTGTCATGATATAGATTAGGGAAAATGGTTTTATGGTTATACCCTAATTGAATTGCACCAAAATTAATGTCCAACAAGTGATATCAGAGCCAACTCCGTTACGCATGTTTGAAATTTTGTGATTTTCTGGAATTATCGAATTAATTGTTGCAATTTTGGTTTTTGCTTTCTTGAATTTGTTGAATAATTGTTTTTGAGTATTTTTAAACTAGAAATTTGAATTTTGTCAAATTCCTCACATTTTTATGCGAATTTGAAATTGATATTATTCAAATTTTATGTTTATTAATATTTAGAATAATTATTGTACAAATAAAGTTGATTTTAAGAAAAAATGCAACAATTTAGGTGATAAATCCGAATAGTTATTTCAGAACAATTTATTTTTAGAACAGAGCCAATTTGAATTAAAATAAGGTCTATTGCGGCCGCAATGATGTTCATTGCAATTGAAATCGATAGGTGTCTTGCGGTCGCAAGTAAGACCATTGCAGCCGCAAGACAATAGGAAAGTAGTTCTGTTATGGACATAATTGATTGAATTGAGCGGGTACAAATTTCTGGGTTATTTGGCAGCAAAATTATTGAACTGATAGGTGTATTGCGGCCGCAACCCAGGCTATTGTGCCCGCAATACTGTTTTCTGTGTGTTTTCTGGAAATTCAGATAACACAATTGAATTGACAGGACGCCTTGCGGTCGCAATGAAGATCATTGCGATCGCGATGACTTTGGAAAATGGTACAAACATTGAATTGACAGGTTTATTGTGCCATTTTCCCAGAAATTTAATTTTTTGTTAATTAGGAGTTGTTAGAATTAGGGTTGGAGATTAAAGCGCAAGTCTAAGGTCAATTCACTAGGCGGAAGCGTTTTCAATCAACAATTTCAAATTAAAAGCTTTTAGACCTTAATCACCTAGCCAAGTAATAGAGCAAGCAATCTCAAGAAGTAATTGAGCAAATCACAAATTGACAAAGAGCAAAGTAATAAAGAAAGAGAGAGTGAAGAGAGAGTAATCGAGAACAAGAGAACACGCTATGTAACGTGGTTCGACCTATCAATCAACTTCGGCCTACGTCCACGAGTTTCTCGAAACCAAATATTCTTTTCGAGCCGATTTCACTATAAAACAAGTGTTCTTTACAAAGTGTGGAGCCAATCTTTAACTTCTTCTAAGCAAGCAAGTCAATCTTCTTCTCCTAGATCAATGTATGGGGAAACACCACACTACACGGTAAAAAGGTTCGATTGACAACACAATCAAGGACATGGATGCACCACTTGACAATACAAATGTGATGCACCAAAGGCTAAAAACTAGCTAAGGGTTTGTTCTCGAATAGACAATAAGAGTACAGTATCTATCCTAATGCTCTCTAGGTTGGGTAGCTGGAGGAGACTTGAATTAGGCTCTTTGTTGTGCTCAATTTGATGCTTGGAAGTTTGTAGGAATGATTTGATGATTTGCTGGTTCTTTTTTGCATCATTTATATAGGTTGGACACTTCTTGGGATCTTGGAGCCTTCAAAAACCTTCCCGACATTACACAATCTCCGTAACGCCTTGGTTAAGGCGTTAGCCTTGGGCATCTTCCAAAATTGCCACCGTGCAGCTGTCTTGTGGGCCATCTCTTCAGGAACTCGTTATAACGCTTGGTGAACCTGTTATAATGAGTTAAGACTCGTTATGACGCCTTGCCAAGCATTACAATAACGCTGGCCTCGGGAAATTCCTTGTTATTGATGCTTCTCTCTCCTCCTGACGCGTTATAACGCCTTGGACACTCGTTACAATGGGTTTTTGACTCGTTATAACGAGTCTTGGAGCGTTATGGTAACGATGTGCTCTGTTTTGCGCAGTGAAGCCTTCCCTTGATGACTTGAGCATGTCTTGACTCCAGGACATGTTTAAGCATGTTTGACATTGGTATGTACCTATTTTAACCTGCGTCTTCACCAAAACTTATTTGCAAGGTTAGTACTTTAATTGTTTTGCAAATTGTCAAACAAGAGATGAGTTTAATCCAACAAACTCCCCCTTTTGGCAATTTGCAAAACCATTTGAGATGTGCATATCAAGTAATGCATATCATCATTTCTCCTCCTTTTTGCAAATAATGGCAAAATGCTCAAACAATTAAGCTCTCTCTGAATTTAACACATATATATTCATACAAGTCAAACAATTTTACATTACTTCCCCTTAATGAAATAAAATTTTCAAGTAATGCACAATTCATTAGGTTCAATAAGATTTTCCAACTAAGAATAGGGGATGGAGAGCAAAATCATCAAGAGCCATATTAATTTGCTATCTCAATCATAGATTAAAATAACTAATGAAAGTCATGATAACATTGATAATAAAACAATGCATACAAGATATGATAGTCAAAATACATGAATCAATAATGACATGAACTAGTGATGATATGAACTAGCAAATTCTGACCAAACATGATTTTATTGAAGCATAGCTAGAAATTTATATATATATCCTAGTTCTAGTCTTCTTTTCTATTTTCTTCTTCAATTTTATTCTTCTTGGATGGTTGAGAATTCCAAGGAGTTGGAATCATGGGATTAGCATCATCCTTGTCATCAAGCATTGCTATCATGGACATGTGATGTATTTGTTGAGAGAGATGTCGAAGACCTTCCATGATTGTTGGCAAAAGATTGGGATTAATTTCAGAACTTTCTCCTTAATTATGCTTAACTTCAGCTATGATAAACTCTAACTCCTTTATGATCACTGATTTGTTGGTTTTGGATGAGTTTGGTGAAGCCATTTGAAAAATAGTAGTAATTATTTCTTAAGATGTGGCTTAGGGTTGAGAAAAGAAGCTTTGATATTTGTAGGCTTTTGTTGAGTGGAAATTTCTCAAAATCTTGATGGAAGAGATAAGGGATTTGATTTGTATTGTAAGGGATGAAGTTTATTTAGGAGAAAAGGAGTTTATATAGCCTTCAGATCCCAATCATTATAAGAACTCATTATAACGGGTCCTTCATTAGTTACAATAGTTTTCCAGCCGTTGTAATGGGTCTCTACCCTTTTGTGTAACACCTGCTGCATTTATACTTCTAACGACTAGTTTTAATTGCTTCAATGGCTAGTTTTTTATCTTCTAACCCGTTATAATGGGTTTCCAGCCATTATAACGGGTTCCTAACCCGTTGCACCGCTTTGTATAACGTTAGGTATTATTTTTTCTATTTATTCAGTTTTAATTTGTTGCTATGCTCCAAATTTATTCTTTAACATTTATAGGGCTCAGTTCAGCTGTCATATGATGCTCATGCTCATGCAAATATTCAGATAAGATTGTGACTTGGATATAAAGATCAATTAAAGTTCACAAAACATATAATTCAATCAAAATGATACATTAAATTATACATCTTGCTACATGATTCCCACTCAAACTAATAAAATGATGATCAAATGGTGGAAGTCTAGTGACTTTCTAGACAATAGATTTGGTACCACTGTGCTAGAAAGTAAAAGTGGTTCCATATATTTTCCTTTTCTAAAATGACAAAAATGTTCATGATGTCCAAATCTCAAACAAAACGAGCAAAATATTGCTTTAGAGTTAAGGTTGCTATGACCATTGTTGTTGTTGTTAATTGATTTTCAATAACTCATCACTAGTCGATATTTGTCATGAAAGTTTCTTATGTTCTTTGGACGAGATATTGATTGACTATTCATATAGAATTTCTTATTTTGAAAGTTGCTACTAAAATTCTTGTGATTGTTCATAGCATTTGTAGGGTTAGGTCTTGGTTGAAAAGCATTTACAAGCCTTTTTCTTTCAAAATTGTTCTCAAGTCTCTTATTCTTGTGTATCTCATGAAATATACCGTACTTATCCTTAACATAGTTTTGGTGGTTGAAATCTATGTTGATTGGTAGTCCTATAATTATTTCTAACTCTAGGTTTGTGTACCACCACTCTAGAATAGGTTTGGTAAACTTGGTTTTCTTATTGTATCTCTTATCATACTTATAGGCATGGTTCTTAGCTTGAATAAGTTTGTTGTTAATCTTTGATTGCTTTTCAATTTTAAGGGGTTCTTCTTTTACAAATCCAATATCGGACTTATCATGTGGACCTTGACCAATATACATTTTGTCATAGTCAATTTTAGTGTTATTATTTGAAGACATAACAAACTTAACAAATTTAGAAGCCCAATGATGTGCTTCCTTCAATTTCTTATCTTTTTTCAAAATTGACTTTGGCCTCAATGTCATTAACCCTATTTTGTAGCAATTCAATTTTCGATTTTAGATCATTAATCATGGCATCCTTAACATCCAAAGACTTTTTGGACTCAACAAGCAATTCCTTAAGTTTGGTCACATTGAAAGATTCTTGTCTTTCATCCAAGTCACAAGACTCATCGTCACTAATGTCATCATGAAATTTAGAAATGTCAAAGACTATCGTATTAGCTCGGCTAGGGGCCTCCAATTCTTGAGTGCTTGTAGTCTTGGCCTTTGGTTGAGTTGTTGTCTTTTGCGCTTGATCATCCGCTTTAGCAAAACTCAAAGGTTTCTCCATTTGCTTATCACCATCCTTCTTTGTGAGTGATGGGAGATGCTCTATCTTGTTGTTGAAGACTACTCTTGGAAATTCACCTCTCATGAGAGCTTCTTCTTGTTCTTTTGCGTGATCGTCCTTAGCTTGAGCCATTTTCTTCAAGATTCTAATATTCTCCCGATCAGTTATCCCTTGTTCTTTTATGATTTCAAGCGCAATCTCCAAGCATGTCCTTGGTTTCTTTACGATGAGGGCTAACTTGTTGTTCACATCTCCTCCTCTGAGGTTTACTTCTTCTTCCTCATCTTCACTTTCTTCGAATTTGCTTAGCCAAGTTGCTTGCATAGCTCTCTTGTTAGTCTTTTTAAATCGTCCTTCTTGTGGTCTTCTTCTTTGAGAAAAGATCACATAACAATTTTGAATGCTATGACCTTCCTTGTTGTAAGATAGGCATACAACCTTTTTGCCTTGAGTTAGCCTCTCCTTATTCACTTTCCTTTCGAATTATGTTCCTTCTTTCACTAGCTTGGTAAGAAGGTCCTTGTCTTTAGAGAGAACTTGGTGAAGGTTTTGGTATATGACTTCACTTGATTCGAACTTATAAGGTTGATTAAATGAAAATTGAGCCAGTAAAGTCAAGGTTTTAGTTGAGGTTGTGCTCTTGACATCCTTGTGATTCTCCTCATGTGAGCAAAGTTGAGCGTACACCTCTTCGGATTGATAGGTAAGTCCTTTAGCTTGTAAAGCTTCTATAGAGTTCACGGCGCCATCCTAACTGGGCTTCTTGGACACCATTCTCAAGTGTTTACCTACAATATCTTCATCACAAATGTTAGATTCTACTTTAACGAATTCATTTCTTAAAGATACGAGTCTATGGTAGAGATTTTCAAATGACTCATTATCTTCAAACTTCATATTTTCTAACTTTGTTGCTAATCCGATCTTTCGAGTCTTTTTCATATGTTCATTCCTTTCATACCTAAGAACTAAGGTTTTCTATATTTTCTTAGCATTAGAGAAATGTGTGAGAGATAAGACAATTGACTCATGAATTGAACTTAAGATTGTATTCATAATATTGTCATTAGTGTACTTAAGTTCTTTTGATTCTTTGGTAAGGGTAACACCATCTAACTCATACTTTGGTATCCAACCATCTTCAACTATTTTCTAAAGTTCAAACAAGCTTAGATAGTTTACCATACACCTTTTCCAAAATGAAAAGTTCTTGCAACCTACTCCAAAGACCGGGGGTTCTTTCACAAATTTCAATTGAGCCATATTTCACAAAATCAAGAACTAACAAGAATTTGATGCTTAGCTAGGTATGAACCTATGTGCTCTGATACCAATTGTTAGAATTAGGGTTGGGACTTAAAATGCAAGACTAAGGTCAATTCACTAGGCGGAAGCGTTTTCAATCAACAATTTCGAATTAAAAGCTTTTAGACCTTAATCACCTAGCCAAGTAATAGAGCAAGCAATCTCAAGAAGTAATTGAGCAAATCACAAATTAACAAAGAGCAAAGTAATAAATAAAGAGAGAGTGAAGAGAGAGCAATCGAGAACAAGAAAACATGCTATGTAACGTGGTTCAGCCTATCAATCAACTTAGGCCTACGTCCACGGGTCTCTTGAAACCAAATATTCCTTCCGAGCCGATTTCACTATAAAACGAGTGTTCTTTACAAAGTGCGGAGCCGATCTTTAACTTCTTCTAAACAAGCAAGCCAATCTTCTTCTCCTAGACCAATGTATGAGGCAACACCACACAACATGGTAAAAAGGTCCGATTGACAACACAAATGTGATGCACCAAAGGCTAAAAACTAGCTAAGGGTTTGTTCTCGAATAGACAATAAGAGTATAGTAGCTATCCTAATACTCTCTAGGTTAGGTAACTACAGAAGACTTGAATTAGGCTCTTTGTTGTGCTCAATTTGATGCTTGGAAGCTTGTAGGAATGATTTCATGATTTGATGGTTTGTTTCTACATCATTTATATAAGCTGGACACTTCTTGGGATCGGAGCCTTCAAAAACCTTCTTGTCGTTACACAATCTCCATAACGCCTTGGGTAAGGCGTTATAACGCCTTGGGCATCTTCCAGAATTGCCCCTATGTAGCTGTCATGTGGGCCATCTCTTCAGGAACCCATTATAACGCTTGGTGAATCCGTTATAACGAGTTGAGACTCGTTATGACACCTTGCCAAGCGTTACAGTAATGCTAGCCTCGAGAAATTCCATGCTGCATGCTGCTTCTTCTCTCTCCTCCTAACGTGTTATGACGCCTTGGACACCCATTACAACGGGTTGCTGACTCGTTATAACGAGTCCTCGACCGTTATGATAACGTTGTGTTCTGTTTTGCATAGTGAAGCCTTTCCTTGATGACTTAAGCATGTCTTGACTTGTACAGGGCATGTTTAAGCATGTTTGACATTGGTATGTACATGTTTTAACCTGCATCTTCACCAAAACTCATGTGCAAGGTTAGTACTTTAATTGTTTTACACATTATCAAACAAGAGATGAGTTTAATCCAACATGAGTAGCTGTAAATTAATTATAATTTAGGATATATATATATATATATATATATAATTAATTTATATATAATTACAACTAACTTTGCTAAAATATTACTACTATTTTATCTTAATATAGAATTTGGCTAATATCTATAATTAGTATAAATACTAATAAAAGACAAGATAAAATTGCTAAATTCTAAAAGGTTTTCAATTAAGATTAAAATGTGGTATTGATAAATATTTAGTAATTTTCTAAAGGTTTTAGTAGGTACTTAATATATATAAAGTCTATATTTTGTAAAATATATATATATATTTTACTAACAAATAGAAAATTGGTTAATTCTAATTTAAAGCCCTTATTAGTTGATAAAACAATATATATATAATATACACGAGTAGTTTCCTTTTAAGATACGTCCAATGTAGACTTTTACACGATTTTAATCTATTTAAAGGCAATTAAACGATCTTGTTCGCTTCCGAACATCATCGCTAAAGTTACAAGCAAGATGTCCCATGAAAGTTAAAAGGACGTGTGTTAACAACAAATTATTAATTTCTCCCTTCAAAGGATTAATATATTAAGTAGTTGTTAATACACATAAAGTAAGGTGCATAAAGAAAAGTAATGAGAAACTACGTGCTAGTGATTTCTAGAAAAGCATTTGAGGCTTGGTACTTAAGTAGTCCGCTTGTGACTCACCTCCCTCACTTGACTGGTCTGGTCACTAATACGTAGGTATGCCAATCAGACCCATCGATAAGAGCAACAAAATATCTAATTTGTACTTGTGAATAACACCAAAATACCTAAGAGTATTGACTGCTCCCATCGGGGCCTCATGCTGGTTATTATTGTTGGTTAAAAATGAAATTAATGGAGACATTTTAGAGTTCTTTTTGTCAAGGCCTTTAAATAGACTTTTAAATTGTGATTATGGAACGTGATTATAGAACGTGACGCATAAACTGATAGTTCTCTTGTTTTTAAAATTTTTTCCAAACAATTTGGCAATGATGAATTAGATTCCGTCCTTAAATGGGGCGAATTTTAAGTTATGAGAATAAAAACTTAGACTGTTTCTAGGGATGATGAAGTATGATAGGGCACTATGTTATGACTGCCCAGTGCCAGATAGAAAGGAGCCCACCGCTCCTGAAAAGGCTGACATGGAGGATTGGGATCATAACGATAGAATGTGTGTCATGATCATGAAAATGACAACCCATGAAACCCTCCAAGGTTGTGTACTCGATCAAGATTCTGACGCTAGGAAGTACCTTAGTGCTTTGGAGGAGAAGTTTGTCGTGAGTAAAAGGACACAAATACGTACACTCATGACCAAACTTCACACTCTTAATTACAAGGGGAAAATTGGGATTAGGGAGCATATCACTGAAATGATCAAGCTCCAACGTGCGCTTCCCTCGCACAAGTTTAATTTCTTTGATGGTCTTCTCATTGAGTACATCTTCATGTCTCTTCCTCCATCCTTTAGTCAATTCAGCATGACTTACAACTGTCTGAAGGAAAAATGGACAATGGCTGAGCTTGAAACTCAACTGGTATAGGAGGAGGAGAGACAAAAGTTGGCCAAGGGAGAGGAGGCTCATGTTGTAACACCCGATCCCAAGAAAAAGAAGCGTAAGAACAAGAAGGGAAAAAATCCCATTAATGAAGCTGCAGGCAACAAGAAGCAGAAAGTTGACAATACTCCCGAGAAATCAGGAGATAAGGTGATATGTCACTTTTGCAAGAAGGCGAGACACATCAACATACATTGTACCAACTACGCTTTGTGGTTGAAAAAGAAAGGTATGTGTCATGACTTTGTTAGTTCTGAAGTTAATTTAAGTACAATATCAAAATATACTTGGTGGTTAGACTCAGGTGCAACATCTAACATCAATATATCTATGCAGCGTTGCCTAAAACTTCAAAAGCCAAATCAAGCTCAACAGTACATTTATGTGGGAGATGGTAGGAAGGTTGAAGTTGAAGGCATATGGACATTTAGATTGTTGTGTAGGACTTGGTTTTACTACGAGAAGTGTTTCAGATCTAATTACTTCATTTATGGGTGGTATATTTCAATAAAAACCCCACAAAGAATCATAGCCTACTACGACAAGTGTTTGTTCTTCGAATACTTCAGTTAAGGGTGGTAATATTTCACTGAAACAACACGAAGGAGCATAGATTACCACTCTAGGTGCTTCATGTCTGAGTTCTTCATTTAAGGATGGTAATCATTAAAGTAAACACCACAAAGCATCTTATCAAATTACGAGAAGTGTTCAGATCAGATTACTTGATTTATAGGTGTTAATGTTTCAAGAAAATGTTGGTGCAATTTCAATTTAGGATCAAGAGCCAAATACCGAATTCCTAAATTAACTAGCAATTGGAATTCAAATTACAAGAACTTCGCAAGAAATAAGATTATACTAAAATGCGGAAGCGTACTTACCTTCCATCCCTACAATCTCCCTTGTACACTTGCTCTTCCAATGGAGTCCTTGGTGATGGAGGTGCGAAAACTCGGAACGGTGCGCTAGCGAGCCCTTCCAAACATATCTCGGTGCCCATCTATTCTTCAAGGTCACAAAAGAACCAAGAAGTAATTTCTTTATTGGAGAAAGAAAATGGAGGCTATGTACAACACATGTGCCCTTGTCGATAATCGGGAGTGCTTGGAGACCCAGCGCTATTTATAATGGTGATAACGTATCTTGGAGAGATACCAAATTAATTATCAAATATTCATAGAATATATGAAATTATATTATCTCTAATTCTTTCCAAATACTGCCATAAACATGTGCTCAAAATTTGATATTGTTTGCAAAGAAAGTCAGGAAAGAATATCTCAACAAAATCATTAAATATATAAAAATGGATTTGGCGACTTAAAACGTCAAAAAAATTGTATAAAACTTTTTATACAAACGATAAAAAATTATATTAATCTTAATATTTGGCCAAACCTTTTTATATCCTTTTATATGTATCAATTTGGAAAAACGACCAAATGACTTATATATATTAAATTATGTTGAGTCCATTTTGTTTGGTATCTTGACCCAAATCAATTGATTAGGCCCAAACAATCCTGACATTTACATTATCAGCAATGTATAGTTAATTAATCATAATCAGCCCATCAATAATTATAATTAATTTACTTTAATTTTATATGCATTCGTGCCCAAAATCTTAGTGAAATACATATAATGCCATTGTATATCAATTAATCACATTATCTGGCATATTCATATATTACTCCTCGTAATATTAGGTGATAGTATGTTACATGTAGTAATCATATAACACGTAGTCCAAACTTTATTTATCAGAATTGACGTCTCAATTCTAACAATCTTTCACATGGACAAGTGTGGTCCATTTGATTACATATGTCTGGATCTGACCAGATAATTTAACTTTTATGTTTTTTTTGTATTTCTTAAACAATTCGGTCCACCAGTTATACCAGCAAGGGACTTAAACGAAAGTCACCACATTTTCTGCGTGGCTCTTTCGATATAAATTACATTATCGAATACTCTTGGATGACATGAATTAGATTTTGGTCATATAGTTCAGAAATTACACGACAGTGTGATTATACATGCCTATTTTTGAATGAGTCATCGCAATTCTTTAGTGAGGTCAAAACTTTAAAGAGAGAGATGTAACTTGCATATATATTATAACTTGTTGCAAATTACATAGAACATACATTTCTCCAAAATTAGACTCTCACATTTTCCATAAACCTTGTGGATATGAAATATGTACTGTAATGTGTTCTATCTTTCAATTTCTCTTTTTAAATTACTAGGAAACTTATAATATTTCAGCATTATTAAGTTTCCAGTATCATCAAGCATGGTTTTTTTATTGTCACAATGTAACTTAAATGATCTCTAAATTGAGTTCATTATAGTGGCATCTTTATGAATCCATGCATTTAATCCTGACATCAGATTTGGTATGACCTCAAAAACTTTTCCAATATCTCATACTTGAGTATTATTCTTTTGTTTGCCATAAGTCTTTTAAGATCTCATAAAAGATATTATAAATATCTTTATACTAAGTATTTTCTTGAATATGTTGTTATATAACACAATATCCTTATGGCCACATATCAACATATTTTATGCTTATATGGCATATAAATACTTAGATTTTATTGCTTTTGATTTCGATCGAGGGAAATTATCTTAATCATTTTTTTAAGATATATTGTATTTCGATTTTACTCCTACAAAACTTGAATAATTTAATTTATCACAATTTGATAATACTTTATTGAGGCCCTTTAATTGCATAGATATTATTCTCTTTGTGCATCCTTAATATCTATTAAAAACTTTAAACATGGTGCCATTAATTCTTTTAAAGAATCTTTAAAGGAAAAATTCTTTATAATTATAAACTTATATATGAAGTCTTTTACCGACAATATTTAACTTTATATTTCTCAACATTACCATTTCAATTCCGTATTGTTCCAAATTTTCATTTGTACTAAAACAGATTTTAACGCTTTAAGGTAATGATAAATATTCAATATCATCAGTAAGTAGTTTCATTTTCATATATAAGATAACTAATTCACTTTCTAGAGTATATAACTATTTCTTTAGTCATGCTTTATAGAAAAACTTGAAAACACGACTTTATAGTTGCATTTTGCTTACTCTAGTAAATTTTGGCACTTGCATAACATTTCTTTGAGTATTTCCTCAATAGAGAAATTATCATTAGACAGCACAACAATACCTTATTCCAAAATACCCACCGGCTTACAATTAATATTATTACAAGAAGCAATACATCTATTTGGGTCAATTTTGGATCATATGTGTTATTTAATGTATTGCTGAGTATTTAACGAAATCATCATCTAACAACACAAATTTTCTTATTCCAAAACACCCATGGACTTATAGCCAATATCATTGTTGGAAGCAATGCATCTATTTGGGCTTGTTTTGGGTCTATGTGTCATTAATCGAGTCTCTTATTTGAGGTGGAGTTTGCCTATCGATAAAGATTTATTTTTCGATATACAACCTTGACCAGATTGTGAACATGATCAGAACATAGGTCCTAAACCATACCCTTATTGGTCTTGATTCGAATTAGAATAAAAAACGAGCGAAGGCCCAATATTTTATTCTAATTCATGTCTCCTTTTTTTGAAAAACGAATAATAGACTCAAGATTTATTCTTCGATATATAACCTTGACCAGATTGTGAACATGATCAGAATGGAGGTCCTAAATCATATTCTCACTAGTCTTGACTTGAATTAGAATAAAAATCCAAACGGAGGCCCAAGATTTCTTCTAATTCATGTCTCCTTTTTTGGAAAAAAAACGATTAATATACTTTAATAAATCTCGAGGTTTATTTTCTGATATATAACCTTGACCAAATTGAGAACATGATCAGAACGGAGATTCTAAATCATATTCCCGCTAGTCTTGACTCGAATTAGAATAAAAATCTGGGCAGAGGCCCAGGATTTATTCTAATTCATGTCTTTTTTTTCGAAAAATAATCTATGGACTTTATTAAAATCTTCAATCTCATAAAATCTTATCTTTAAAATCTAAAATCTTATCTTTTATCATATATCCCCCCACAAACTCTATATCCTCAATGAATCTAATGTCTCAATTATTTGTATTATGTAGGTTTGTAATAATGTCTTTAGAGGAACTTACTCAAATGACAACTTATATTTCTTATGTTCAATTTGAACATCTTTAATAATTCATGATTATTAAAGAGTCTATCTTTATTTGAACATATCCATATTCTTTAAAGATTCAAATATACATTTAAATCATTTTATGGTGTAAGCAAGTTGCATTTAGTGAGCATTTAAAATATATATCCCCTCATGCTCCAATACTTTAGACTTCTTATCATAGATTTTATATGTAACTAAATTGCATCATTATGTTTTCTTTTATTGCGAATAAAATTCGAAAATATAAATGACATTATTGTCCATATTGTCATATAAAATCTATAATTGCATCATTTTATATCTATAATTGCAATTATATAGATGAAATGTGAATAATATAATATCTATTATTGTTCATATCTATATCAGATGTTAAAATAATATTTTTATCCGTTTCTATTATCCATATTAAATGGATTATAGATATTATATTATTTGACATCTATCACTCTTGTTGGATTCACATTTCATCATTCTGTTTGTTGATTTTGACAAAGTCCTTTTTGACCAAAACTTGTCCATATGTGTAATAACTTTGATGGTTAATTTTATCTAAAGAACCTTTTGCATAAAATTTTACAAAATATTTTCAAATGATAGGTTTTACTTAAAAATATGCTCAGATGAAAATTGAAATTAACTTATTTTGAATCATGATGAACAAATTTCTATTTCAAATTAAGTAAAACCTAACACTTGTCTTAAGTAGAAACAGAAATATAATTGTGATATATGTATATATGTGCATGTTTCATTCTTACTTAAATATCATGTATTCTAAAAGGCTTTTAAGCCTAGGCAATTCAAAATTTTGAACTTTTAATTTTCTTAAATGATGATATATTTAACCTTTTATATCACATAGATTCAAATGTTTTAATTTTCCAAAACAAACTTTAAGCCTTCATTTCAATCTTTTTTGTTATAAAATAACGTACTATATTTTACAATGATAATGCATAAAATTAACTCTTTAATTGTCAAACCAACCTTTAAACTTTTCTGCAGCATACTTGTTATTTCACCAATCAGGTCATTTTGCTTTCTTGTTTTATACAAATGAGATTTGTTAAGAATATATATAATGTATCTTGTTATTCTTAATCAAAACAAGTTTATATAAATATTACTTTTGGTAATTTTGACCTTCTCTTTAATGTTGCCCTTTGATCTTTTGATTTTTTGAATACATAATTTTAATGATATGATCATATATTTTTCCAATTACTTCTCACTTTATTTCATTATGAATAAAGTGTATTTCTTTACTTGAAATGTTTTCATGATCAAACATCATTTTCTTTATCCATCTAGCTTCAAGCAATATTCTTTTCAATTTAGATAACAAAAGAAGAATAAACTTCACATCATTTTCAATTAAGTCTTTATTCATATTATCTAACAAGATATGTGATTCCTATAATGAATCATCTTTCGATGATATCACTTACTTCATATATCCTGTAATAGCACATAAGTGTTGACGATAGGTATGATGAGCAAGATGAACCACACTTATTACATGCCTTATGTTTTACAATCAACTGTCATGATAATCTCCCATGATGATCATTATCTTCCTTTGGATCGGTTAATGATTATATTAAACTTAAGGATTATCACATTTGTCATGCAAGATAAATGATAACTCGAAGCCTTATTTAAAAATATGTGTTTAATCATGTAATTAATCATCATGATTTAATCCTTAATCACAATTTTATAGTCTATTCAAAGGCCTTGACAAAAGAACTCTAAAATGTCTCCATTAATTTCATTTTAACCAACAATACCATCCAGCATTAGGCTCCGAAGGGAGCGGTCAATACTCTTAGGTATTTTGGTGTTATGCACAAGTACAAAATGAGCCATTTTTTCGCTTTGCCGAAGGGTCAGATTGACATACCTACGTACTAATGACCAGGCCAGTCAAGTGAGAGAGGTGAGTCACAAGCGGACTACTTAAGTACCAAGTCTCAAATGCTTTTCTAGACATCACTAGCATGTAGTTTTTCATTATTTTTCTTTATGCACCTTACTTTATGTGTATCAACAACTACTTAATGCATTAATTCTCCGAAGGGAGAGATTAACAATCTGTTGTTAACACACGTTCTTTTAATCTTTCATGGGTCATCTTGCTCATAACTTTAGCGATAGTGTTCGGAAGCGAACACGATCGTTTAACAAGATGAGGCATGTATTTCTAATTGCCTTTAAATAGATTAAAATCGTATAAAAGTCTACATTAGGACGTATCCTAAAAAAGAAATTATTCGTCCTTAATATATATACTAGTAATCGTACCCGTGCACAGCAACAAGAGAAAATAATATAGACGAAAAATCGCCCCCATATTAATACATATTAATAAATCACAATTTTATAATAAAAAGTATATATTATAAGCATATATATAATATATAAGGTACTGTATCAAAAATAGATGAGTGACTCAGTGGTTAAGTGTTTTGGAGGTGTTAGGCTTGACTCAGGTTCAAAACCCATTGCCTACATTATTTTCAGCAAATTTTTACTTTAATCACAAGTTCTATGGGATCTTTTGTGGCGAATCCCTGAGAACGGTTGTGTTAAAGTTCAAAATTTGCTTGAGAAGCACTGTAGATGGAATTTGATCGAATGGTTGTTACACTGTCCGCCCAAAAAACCATTAAATCAGGATCCTTGAGTGTTTTGTCATCCAAGCTCCTTAATAAGGGGAGAGATATTTATCAACTAATAGGGAATTTAAATTAGAATTAACCAATTTTCTATTGTCAATAAATTACATATACATATTTTACAAAATATAGACTTTAAATATATATATATATATAGCAAATAATTGTAACTTTTATTAGTGGAAAAACTAATTTTCAATGTTTTGCTATATATGTATTTAGTATTTACTAAAACTTTTAGAAAATTACTAAATATTTTTCATACTATATTTATTCTTAATTGAAATCCTTTTTAAAATGTATAATTTTTATCTTGCCATTTATTAGCTTTAAATACTAATTATAGATAATTGCCAAATTATATATTCAATTAAGATAATTATAGTATTACTCTGGTAACTATATTAATTATAATTATATATAATCTAAATTATATATATAACCTAAATTATAATTAATTATAGCTACTCCTAAAATTTCAGATTTGACATTAAATTTTGATTTTATATAAAAGTACAATTCAAAATATCCAAATCTGAAAATTTCTGAAAATTGACATGTCAATTGCTCTACGCACATATCACATACCATATATATATCAACTAACCATTGGCCGGTTAGTGCAAATTTAATTGATTGAAGGCACAATTGATATACATACATAAAAGCCGGTTAATCATTTGTGTTTGGAGCACAAACATTGATCAAAGCCGGTTAGTGCAAATTCAATTGATTTAAGGCACAATTAATATACATACATGGCGCACATACATTTGGCATACAAAATATTCCATACCAGGAGGAGGCAGTTCAAACAATTGTTTATACAATTTCATGTACATAGATGATTATTCCAACAACTTGTATGCTTAACCGGAATCAATTTCCTATTTGCGCACATGTTTTCCAAAAAAATATTTTATGCGCTGGTTGCACAATAATTAACCAAAAAATTTCAGAAATTAACCAAAAATTCTAGATCTTGACACAAAGGTGACTCTGATACTACTTGTTGGTACAATTTCAATTTAGAATCAAGAGTCAGATACCGAATTCTTAAATTAACTAACAATTGCAATTTAAATTACAAGAACTCCGCGCAAGAAATAAAATTATACTAAAATGCGGAAGTGATACTTACCTTCCATCCCTACAGTCTCCATTGTACACTTGCTCTTCCAATGGAGTCATTGGCGATAGAGGGGCGAAAACTCGGAACGGTACGCTAGCGAGCCCTTCCAAGCATATCCCGATGCACATCTGTTCTTCAAAGTCACAAAAGAACCGAGAAGTAATTTCTTTAATGGAGAAATAAAATGAAGGCTATGCATAACACATGTGCTCCCGTCGATAACTGGAGTGCTTGAAGACCCAACGCTATTTATAATGATGATAACGTATCTTGGAGAGATACGAAATTAATTATCAAATATTCATAAAATATATGAAATTATATTCTCTCTAATTCTTTTCCAAATACTGCCGTAAATATGTGCTCAAAATTGTTATTATTTGCAAAGAAAGTCAGGAAAGAATATCTCAACAAGATCATTAAATATATAAAAAATGGATTTGGCGGCTTAAAAACGTCAAAAAAATTTGTATAAAACTTTTTTATACAAATGACCAAAAATTATATTAATCTTAATATTTGACCAAATTTTTTTATATCCTTTTATATAAATCAATTTGGAAAAACGATAAAATGACTTATATATATTAAATTATGTTGAGTCATTTTTGTTTGGAATCTTGACCCAAATCAATTGATTAAGTCCAAATAATAATCCTAACATTTACATTATCACAAATATATAATTAATTAATCATAATCAGTCCATCAATAATTATAATTAATTTACTTTAATATTAGTTGACAATATGTGACATGTAGTAATCATATAATACGAGTCCAAACTTTATTTATCAGAATTGACGTCTTGATTCTAACAAAAAACTCCACAAAGCCTCCTAGCTATGAGAAGTGCTTCTTTATCGAGTACTTCATTTAATGGTGGTAACCATTCAATAAAACACCACAAAGAACCATAGAATACCACTGTATGTGCTTCATGTCCGAGTACATCATTTATGAGCGATAAACAATAAAGAAAACACCACAAAGCATCTTATCCTACTACGGAAAGTGTTTCTTATCCGAGTACTTCATTTATGGGTGGTAACCATTTAAAAAATAGCTCAAAGCATCTTATTCTACTATGAGAAGTGTTTCTGAGCAAAGTACCTCATTTATGAGTGGCAACCTTTCAGAAAAACTCCACAAAGCATCATATCTTACTACGAGAAGAGTTTCTTCTCCGAGTAATTCATTTAAGTGTTGTAACCATTCACTAAAACACCACGAAGAAGCATATAATACCACTCTATGTGCTTAATGTCCGAGTATTTAATTTATAAGTGATTCTGATCAGTGTACTTCATTTATGGGTGGTAACCATTAAAAACACCACAAAGCATCTTATCCTGCTATGGTAAGTGTTTCAGATCTGATTACTGCATTTAAGGGTGGTAACCATTCAAGAAATACCACAAAGCATTTTATCCTTCTACGAGAAGTGTTTCAGACCAGAGTACCTCATTTATGGCTGGTAACCATTACAGAAAACATCACAAAGCATATTATCCTACTATGTTAAGTGTTTCAGATCCCATTACTTTATTTATGGGTGGTAATATTTCAAGAAAACCCCACAAAGAATCATAGCCTACAACGAGATGTTTTTGTTCTTCGAATACTTCAGTTAAGGGTGGTAACCTTTCACAAAAACAACACGAAGAAGCATAAATTACCACTCTAAGTGCTTCATGTCCGAGTACTTCATTTAAGGGTGATAACCATTAAAAAAACATCACAAAGCATCTTACCCAATTACGAGAAGTGTTTCAGATCGGATTACTTGATTTTTGGGTGGTAACGTTTCAAGAAAACTCCACAAAGCCTTCTAGCCTACTACGAGAAGTGTTTCTTCTTCGAGTACTTCATTTAATGGTCGTAGCCATTCACTACACAACGAAGAAGCATTGAATACCACTCAATGTGCTTCATGTCCGAGTACATCATTTATGGGCGGTACACGATCAAGAAAACACCACAAAACATCTTATCCTACTACGAGAAGCATTTCTTATCTGAGTACTTCATTTATGAGTGGTAACCATTAAAGAAAACACCCCAAAGCATCTTATCCTACTATGAGAAGTTTTTCTGATCAAAGTAACTCATTTAAATGTACTAACCTTTCACAAAAACTCCACAAAACATCATATCTTACTATGAGAAGAGTTTCTTCTCCGAGTACTTCATTTAAGTGTTGTAACCATTCACAAAAATATCATGAAGAAGCATAGAATACCACTCTATGTGCTTCATGTTCGAGTACTTACTTTATGAGTGATTCTGATCAGAGTACTTCATTTATGGATGGTAACCATTAAAGAAAACATCACAAAACATCTTATCTTACCACGAGAAGTGTGTCAGATCTGATTAGTTCATTTATAGGTGGTAACCATTCAAGAAAACATCACAAAGCATCTTATCCTTTTACGTAAAGTGTTTCTAATCAGAGCACTTCATTTATGGCAACTAACCATTAAAGAAAACACCACAAAGCATCTTATCCTACTAAGAGAAGTGTTTGAGATCAGGTTACTTCATTTATGGGTGGTAACTTTTCAAGAAAACCTCACAAAGCATCAAGATTACTATAAGAAGTGTTTGTTCTTCCAATACTTCACTTAAGGATGGTAACCTTTCACTAAAACACCACGAAGAAGCATAGATTACCAATCTAGGTGCTTCATGTCCGAGTACTTTATTTAATGGTGGTAATCATTAATGCAAAACACCACAAAACATCTTATCCTATTACAAGAAGTGTTTCAGATCGGATTATTTTATTTATGGGTGGTAATATTACAAGAATACTCCACAAAGCCTCATAGCCTACTAGGAGAAATGTTTCTTCTTCGAGTACTTCGTTTAATGCTGGTAACCATTCAAATACCACGAAGAAGCATAGAATACCACTCTATGTGCTTAATTTCCGAGTACATCATTTATAGACGGTAAACAATCAAGAAAATACCACAAAGTATCTTATCCTACTAGGAGAAGTATTTCTGATATGTGTACTTCATTTATGGGTGGTAACCTTTCACGAAAACTCCACAAAGCATTATATCTTACTACAAGAAGAGTCTCTTCTTCGAGTACTTCATTTAAGTATTGTAATCATTCACTAAAACACCATGAAGAATCATAGAATACCACTCTATGTGCTTCATGTCCAAGTACTTAATTTATGAGTGATTCTGATCAGAGCACTTTATTTATGAGTGATAACTATTAAAGAAAACACCACAAAGCATCTTATCCTACTACGAGAAGTGTTTCAGATCAGATTACTTCATTTATGGGTGGTAACCATTCAAAAAACTCCACAAAGCATCTTTTCCTTCTACGATAATTGGTTCTGATCAGAGTACTTGATTTTATGCTGGTAACCATTGCAGAAAACATCACGGAGCATCTTATCTTACTACGAGAAGAGTTTCAGATCGAATTACTTTATTTATGGGTGGTAACGTTTCAAGAAAACCCCACAAAGAATCATAGCCTACTACTTTAAGTATTTGTTCTTCAAATTCTTCAGTTAAGGTTCGTATTCTTCAGTTAAGGGTTCGTATCCTTTCATGTCTGAGTACTTCATTTATGGATGGGAACCATTAAAGAAAACACCACAAAACATCTTATCCAATTACGGGAGGTGTTTCAGATCGGATTACTTGATTTATGGGTGTTACTGTTTCTACAAAACTCCACAAAGCCTCATAGCCTACAACGAGAAGTATTTCTTATTTGAGTACTTCATTTAATGTTGGTAACCATTCACTAAAACACCACGAAGAAGCATTGAATACCACACTATGTGCTTCATGTCCAAGTACATCATTTATGGGTGGTAAACAATCAAAAAAACATCAATAAGCATCTAATCCTACTACGAGAAGTGTTTCTTATACAAGTACTTCATTTATGGGTGGTAACCATTAAAGAAAACACCCCAAAGCATCTTATCCTATCATGAGTAGTGTTTCTGATCAAAGTACCTCATTTATGAGTGGCTACATTTCAGGAAAACTCCACAAAACATCATATCTTACTACGAGAAGAGCTTCTTCACCGAGTAATTCATTTAATGTTGGTAACCATTCACTAAAACACCACGAAGAAACATAGAATACTACTCTATGTGATTAATGTCCGAATACTTAATTTATGAGTGATTCTGATCAGAGAAGTATGCAGATCTGCTTACTTCATTTATGGGTGGTAACCATTTAAGAAAATTCCACAAGGCATCTTATCCTTCTACGAAAATTGTTTCTGATCAGAGTACTCCATTTAGGAGAGGTAACCATTAAAGAAAACACCACAAATCATCTTATCATACTAAGAGAAGTATTTCAGTTCTGATTACTTCATTTATGGATGGTAATATTTGAAGAAAACCCCACAAAGCATCATAGCCTACTATGAGAAGTGCTTGTTCTTCTAATACTTCAGTTAAGAGTGTAACCTTTCACTAAAACACCACAAATGGGCATAGATTACCACTCTTGGTGCTTGATGTCTAAGTACTTCATTTAATGGTGGTAACAATTAATGAAAACACCACAAAGCATCTTATCTTATTACGATAAGTGTTTCAGATTGGATTACTTCAATAATGGGTGGTAACATTTCAAGAATACTCCACAAAGCCTCATAGCCTACTAGGAGAAGTGTTCTTCTTCGAGTACTTCATTTAATGGTGGTAACTATTCACTAAAATTCCACGAAGAAGAATAAAATATCACTCTTTGTGCTTCATGTCCAAGCACATCATTTATGGGTGGTAAACAATCAAGAAATCACCACAAATCATCTTATCCTACTACGAGAAGTGTTTCTTATCCGAGTACATCATTTATGGGTGGTAACCATTAAAGAAAACACTCCAAAGCATCTTATCCTACTATGAGAAGTGTTTCTGATCAAAGTACCTCATTTATGACTGGTAATCTTTCAAGAAAACTCCACAAAGCATCTTATCCTACTATGAGAAGTGTTTCTTATCATAGTACTTCATTTATGGGTGGTAACCATTAAAGGAAAACACCACAAAGCATATTATTCTACTAAGAGAATTGTTTGAGATCAGGCTACTTCATTTATGGGTGGTAACGTTTCAAGAAAAACCCACAAAGCATCAAGACTACTATGAGAAGTGTTTGTTCTTCCAATACAACCCTTAAGGGTGGTAACCTTTCAGTAAAATACCACGAAGAAGCATAGATTACTATTCTAGGTGCTTTGTGTCCAAGTACTTCATTTAATGGTGGTAATCATTAAGGAAAACACCATAAAGCATCTTATCCTATTACGAGAAGTGTTTTCAGATCAGATTACTTCATTTATGGGTGGTAATATTTTAAGAATACTCCACGAAGCCTCAAAGCCTACCAGGAAGAAACATAGAATATCACTCTATGTGCTTAATGTCCGAGTACATCATTAATAGGCGGTAAATAATGAAGAAAACACCACAAATCATCTTATACTACTACGATAAATGTTTCTTATCCAAGTACTTAATTTATGGGTGGTAATAATTAAAGAAAACACCCCAAAACATCTTATGCGACTATGAAAAGTGTTTCTAATCAAAGTATCTCATTTATAAGTGGCAACCTTTCAGGAAAACTCCACGAAGTATCATATCTTACTACGAGAAGAGTTTCTTCTCCGAGTAATTCATTTAAGTGTTGTCACCATTGACTAAAAGAACAAGAAGAAGCATAGAATATCACTCTATGTGCTTCATGTTCGAGTACTTAATTTATGAGTGATTCTGATCAGAGTACTTAAATTATAGGTGGTAACTATTAAAGAAAACACCACAAAGCATCTTATCCAACTACGAGAAGTGTTTCAGATCAGATTACTTCATTTATGAGTGGTAACCATTCAAGAAACACCACAAAGCATCTTTTCCTTCTACGAGAAGTGTTTCTGACAAGAGTACTTGATTTATGGCTGGTAACCATTGCAGAAAACATCACAACGCATCTTATTGTACTACGAGAAGTGTTTCAGATCAAATTACTTCATTTATGGGTCGTAACGTTTCAAGAAAACCCCACAAAGAATCATAGCCTACTACGATAAGTGTTTGTTCTTAAATTACTTCAGTTAAGGGTTGGTAACCTTTCACTGAAACAATACGAAGGAGCATAGATTACTACTCTAGGTGCTTCATGTCTGAGTACTTCATTTATGGATGGTAACCATTAAAGAAAACACCACAAAGTATCTTATCCAATTACGTGAAATGTTTCAGATCAGATTACTTGATTAATGGGTGTTAACGTTTCAAGAAAACACCACAAAGCCTCCTAGCTACTATTAGAAGTGTTTCTTCTTCGAGTACTTCATTTAATGGCCTTAACCATTCACTAAAACACAACGAATAAGCATTGAATATCATTCTATGTGCATAATTTCCAAGTACATCATTTATGGGCGGTAAAGTATCAAGAAAACATTACAAAGCATCTTATCCTACTACGAGAAATGTTTCTTATCCATTTATTTCATTTATGGGTGGTAACCATTAAAGAAAACACCCCAAAGCATCTTATTCTACTATGAAAGGTGTTTCTGATTAGAGTACTCCATTTAGAGGAGGTAATCATTAAAGAAAACACCACAAAACATCTTATCATACTAAGGGAAGTATTTCAGTTCGGATAACTTCATTTATGGGTGGCAATGTTTCAAGAAAACCCCACAAAGCATCATAGCATACTACGAGAAGTGCTTGTTCTTCCAATACTTCAGTTAAGGGTGTAACCTTTCACTAAAACACCACGAATGAGCATATATTACCACTTTATGTGCTTGATTTCCGAGTACCTCATTTAATGGTGGTAACTATTGATGAAAATGCCACAAAGCATCTTATTTTATTATAATAAGTGTTTCAGATAGTTTTACTTCAATTATGGGTGGTAACATTTCATTTAATGGAGGTAACCATTCACTAAACCCCACGAAGAAGCTTAGAATATCACCCTATGTGCTTCATGCCCGAGTACATCATTTATGGATAGTAAACAATCAAGAAAATACCACAAATTATCTTATCCTACTAAGAGATGTGTTTCTTATCTGAGTACTTCATTTATGGGTGGTAACCATTAAAGAAAACATCCGAAAGCATCTTATCCTACTATGAGAAGTGTTTCTTATCAAAGTACCTCGTTTATGAGTGGTAACATTTCAGGAAAATACCACAAAGCATCTTATTCTACTAAGAGAAGTGTTTGAGATCAGGTTACATCATTTATGCGTGGTAACGTTTCAAGAAAACCTCGCAAAGCATCAAGACTACTATGAGAAGTGTTTATTCTTCCAGTACTTCACTTAAGTGTGGTAACCTTTCACTAAAACACCACGAAGAAGCATAGATTACCACTCTTGGTGCTTGATGACTTAGTACTTCATTTAATGGTGGTAACAATTAATGAAAACACCACAAAGCATCTTATCTTATTACGATAAGTCTTTCAGATTGGATTACTTCAATAATTGGAGGTAACATTTCAAGAATACTCCACAAAGCCTCGTAGCCTACTAGGAGAAGTGTTCTTCTTCGAGTACTTCATTTAATGGTGGTAACTATTCACTAAAATTCCACGAAGAAGCATAAAATACAACTCTATGTGCTTCATGTCCAAGTACATCATTTATGGATATCAAGAAAACACCACAAATCATATTATCCTACTACGAGAAGTGTTTCTTATCCGAGTACTTCATTTATGGGTGGTAACCATTAAAGAAAACACCTCAAAGCATCTTATCCTACAATGAGAAGTGTTTCTGATCAAAGTACCTCATTTATGAGTGGTAATCTTTCAGGAAAACTCCACAAAGCATCTTATCCTACTATGAGAAGTGTTTCTTATCATAGTACCTCATTTATGAGTGGTAACCATTAAAGGAAAACACTACAAAGCATCTTATTCTACTAAGAGAATTGTTTGAGATCAGGCTACTTCATTTATGGGTGGTAACGTTTCAAGAAAAACCCACAAAGCATCAAGACTACTATGAGAAGTATTTGTTTTTCCAATACAACACTTAAGGGTGGTAACCTTTCAGTAAAATACCACGAAGAAGCATAGATTACCATTCTAGGTGCTTCATTTCTGAGTAGTTCATTTAATGGTGGTAATCATTAAGGAAAACACCACAAACATTATCCTATTACAAGAAGTGTTTTCAGATCAGATTACTTCATTTATGGGTGGTAATATTTAAGAATACTCCACGAAGCCTCATTTATGGGTGCTTAATGTCTGAGTACATCATTAATAGGCGGTAAATAATGAAGAAAACACCACAAATCATCTTATACTACTACGAAAAATGTTTCTTATCCAAGTACTTCATTTATGGGTGTTAATTATTAAAGAAAACACACCAAAACATCTCATGCGACTATGGAAAGTGTTTCTGATCAAAGTATCTCATTTATAAGTGGCAACCTTTCAGAAAAACTCCACAAAGTATCATCCACAAAGTATCATATCTTACTACGAGAAGAGTTTCTCTCCGAGTAATTCAATTAAGTGTTGTCACCATTGACTAAAACCGCAAGAAGAAGCATAGAATATCACTCTATGTGCTTCATGTTCGAGTACTTAATTTATGAGTGATTCTGATCAGAGTACTTCAATTATGGGTGGTAACCATTAAAGAAAACACCACAAAGCATTTTATCCAACTACGAGAAGTGTTTCAGATCAGATTACTTCATTTATGAGTGGTAACCATTCAAAAAACACCACAAAGCATCTTTTCCTTCTACGAGAAGTGTTTCTGACAAGAGTACTTGATTTATGGTGGGTAACCATTGCAGAAAACATCACAGCGCATCTTATCGTACTACGAGAAGTGTTTCAGATCGAATTACTTCATTTATGGGTCGTAACTTTTCAAGAAAACCCCAAAAAGAATCATAGCCTACTATGGTAAGTGTTTGTTCTTAAATTACTTCAGTTAAGGATTGGAAACCTTTCACTGAAACAATACGAAGGAGCATAGATTACCACTCTAGGTGCTTCATGTCTGAGTACTTCACTTATGGATGGTAACCATTAAAGAAAACACCACAAAGCATCTTATCCAATTACGAGAAGTGTTTCAGATCAGATTACTTGATTTATGGGTGTTACCGTTTCAAGAAAACACCACAAAGCCTCCTAGCTACTATTAGAAGTGTTTCTTCTTCGAGTACTTCATTCAATGGCCTTAACCATCACTGAAACACCACGAATAAGCATTGAATACCACTCTATGTGCTTAATGTCCAAGTACATCATTTATGGGCAGTAAACAATCAAGAAAACATCACAAAACATCTTATCCTACTACGAGAAGTGTTTCTTATCCATGTATTTTATTTATGGGTGGTAACCATTAAATAAAACACCCCAAAACATTTTATCCTACTATGAAAAGTGTTTCTATTTAGAGTACTCCATTTAGAGGAGGTAACCATTAAAGAAAACACCACAAAGCTATCATACTAAGAGAAGTGTTTCAGTTCGGATTACTTCATTTATGAGTGGTAACGTTTCAAGAAAACCTCACAAAGCATCATAGCATACTACGAGAAGTGATAGTTCTTCCAATACTTCAATTAAGGGTGTAACCTTTCACTAAAACACCACGAATGAGCATATATTACCACTCTAGGTGCTTGATTTCCGAGTACCTCATTTAATGGTGGTAACCATTGATGAAAATGCCACAAAGCATCTTATTTTATTATAATAAGCGTTACAGATAGGATTACTTCAATTATGGGTGATAACATTTCATTTAATGGAGGTAACCATTCACTAAACCCCATGAAGAAGCTTAGAATACCACTATATGTGCTTCATGTCCGAGTACATCATTTATGGATAGTAAACAATTAGAAAATACCACAAATTATCTTATCCTACTAAGATAATGTGTTTCTTATCCGAGTACTTCATTTATGGGTGGTAACCATTAAAGAAAAAACACCTCAAAGCATCTTATCCTACTATGAGAAGTGTTTCTTATCAATGTACCTCGTTTATGAGTGGTAATATTTCAGGAAAATACCACAAAGCATCTTATTCTACTAAGAGAAGTGTTTGAGATCAGGTTACATCATTTATGCGTGGTAATATTTCAAGAAAACCCCACAAAGCATCAAGACTACAATGAGAAGTGTTTGTTCTTCCAATACTTCACTAAAGTGTGGTAACCTTCACTAAAACACCACGAAGGAGCATAGATTACCACTCTAGGTGCTTCATGTCCGACTTCATTTAATAGTGGTAACCATTAATGAAAACACCACAAAGCATCTTATCCAATTACGGAAAGTGTTTAAGATCGAATTACTTGATTTTAGGGTGGTAACATTTCAAGAAAACAGCACAAAGCCTCCTAGCCTACTATGAGAAGTGTTTCTTCTTCGAGTACTTCATTTAATGGCCTTAACCATTCACTAAAACACCACGAATAAGCATTGAATAACACTCTATGTGCTTAATGTCCGAGTACATCATTTATAGGCGGTGAACAATCAAGAAAATACCACAAAGTATCTTATTCTACTACGAGAAGTGTTTCTGATATGTGTACTTCATTTATGGATGGTAACATTTCACGAAAACTCCACAAAGCATCATATCTTACAACGAGAAGAGTTTCTTCTCCGAGTACTTCATTTAAGTGTAGTAACCATTGACTAAAACAGCAAGAAGAAGCAAAGAATATCACTCTATGTGCTTCATTTCCGAGTACTTAATTTATGAGTGATTCTGATCAGTACTTCAATTATGGGTGGTAACCATTAAAGGAAACACCACAAAGCATCTTATCCTACTACGAGAAGTGTTTCAGATCAGATTACTTCATTTATGGGTGGTGACCTTTCACGAAAACTCCACAAAGCATCATATCTTACTACGAGAAGAGTTTCTTCTCCGATTACTTCATTTAAGTGTAGTAATCAATCACTAAAACACCATGAAGAATCATAGAATACCACTCTATGTGCTTCATGTCCGAGTACATCATTTATGGGTGGTGAACAATCAAGAAAACGCCACAAAGCATCTTATCCTACTACGAGAAATGTTTCTTATCCAAGTACTTCATTTATGGGTGGTAACCATTAAAGAAAACACCCCAAAACATCTTATGCAACTATGGAAAGTGTTTCTGATCAAAGTATCTCATTTATAAGTGGCAACCTTTCAGGAAAACTCTATAAAGCATCATGTCTTACTACGAGAAGAGTTTCTTCTCCGAGTAATTCATTTAAATGTTGTCACCATTGACTAAAACAGCAAGAAGAAGCACAGAATATCACTCTATGTGCATCATGTTCGAGTACTTAATTTATGAGTGATTCTGATCAGAGTACTTCAATTATGGGAGGTAACCATTAAAGAAAACACCACAAAGCATCTTATCCTACTACGAGAAGTGTTTCAGATCAGATTGCTTCATTTAATGGTGGTAACCATTCAAGAAACACCACAAAGCATCTTTTACGTCTACGAGAAGTGTTTCTGACCAGAGTACTTGATTTATGGCTGGTAACCATTGCTGAAAACATCACAATGCATCTTATCGTACTACGAGAAGTGTTTTAGATCCATGTACTTCTACGATAAGTGTTTCAAGAAAACATCACAACACATCTTAACATTTCAAGAAAACACCACAAAGCCTCCTAGCTATTAGAAGTGTTTCTTCCTCGAGTACTTCCTTTAATGGCCTTAACCATTCACTGAAACACTATGAATAAGATTGAATACCACTCTATGTGCTTAATGTCCAAGTACATCATTTATGGGAGGTAACCAATCAAGAAAACATCACAAACCATCTTATCCTACTACGAGAAGTGTTTCTTATCCATGTATTTCATTTATGAGTGGTAACCATTAAAGAAAACACCCCCAAAGCATTTTATCCTACTATGAAAAGTGTTTCTGATTAGAATACTCCATTTAGAGGAGGTAACCATTAAAGAAAACACCACAAAACATCTTATCATACTAAGAGAAGTGTTTCAGTTCGGATAACTTCATTAAGGGTGGTAACGTTTCAAGAAAACCCCACAAAGCATCATAGCATACTACGAGAAGTGCTTGTTCTTCCAATACTTCAGTTAAGGGTGTAACCTTTCACTAAAACACCACGAATTAGCATATATTACCACTCTAGGTGCTTGATTTCCGAGTACCTCATTTAATGGTGGTAACCATTGATGAAAATGCCACAAAGCATCTTATTTTATTATAATAAGTGTTTCAGATAGGATTACATCAATTATGGATGGTAACATTTCATTTAATGGAGGTAACCATTCACTAAACCTCACGAAGAAGCTTAGAATACCACTTTATGTGCTTCATGTCCGAGTACATCATTTATGGATAGTAAACAATCAAGAAACTACCACAAATTATCTTATCCTACTAACATAAGTGTTTTTTATCCGAGTACTTCATTTATGGGTGGTAACCATTAATGAAAACACCCAAAGCATCTTATCCTACTATGAGAAGTGTTTCTTATCAAAGTACCTCGTTTATGAGTGGTAACATTTCAGGAAAATAACACAAAGCATCTTATTCTACTAAGAGAAGTGTTTGAGATCAGATTACATCATTTATGCGTGGTAATGTTCAAGAAAACCCCACAAAGCGTCAAGACTACTATGAGAAATGTTTGTTCTTCCAATACTTCACTTAAGTGTGGCAACCTTCACTAAAATACCACGAAGGAGCATAGATTACCACTCAAGGTGCGTCATGTCCGAGTACATCATTTATAGGCGGTAAACAATCAAGAAAACACCACAAAGTATTTTATTCTACTACGAGAAGAGTTTTTGATATGTGTACTTCATTTATGGGTGGTAACCATTCATGAAAACTCCACAAAGCATCATATCTTACTACGAGAAAAGTTTCTTCTCCGAGTACTTCATTTAAGTGTTGTAACCATTCACTAAAACACCATGAAGAATCATAGAATATCACTCTATGTGCTTCTTGTAAGAGTACTTAATTTATGAGTGATTCTAATCAGAGTACTTCATTTATGGGTGGTAACATTTAAAGAAAACACCACAAATCATATTATCCTACTACGAGAAGTGTTTCAGATCTGATTACTTCATTTCTGGGTGGTAACCCTTCAAGAAACACCAGAAAGCATCTTATCCTTATACGAGAAGAGTTTCTGACCAGAGTACTTCATTTGTGGCTGGTAACCATTACAGAAAACATCACAAAGCATCTTATCCTACTACGAGAAGTGTTTCAGATTCAATTACTTCATTTATGGGTGGTAACGATTCAAGAAAACCCAAAAATGAATCATTGACTACTACAGTAAGTGTTTGTTCTTCAAATACTTCAGTTAAGGGTGGTAACCTTTGACTGAAACAACACGAAGGAGCATAGATTACCACTGTAGGTGCCTCATGTCTGAGTACTTCATTTAAGGATGGTAAACATTAAAGAAAACCCCACAAAGCATCTTATAAAATTACGAGAAGTGTTTCAGGTCGGATTACTTGATTTATGGGTGTTAACGTTTCAAGAAAACTCCACAAAGCATCCTAACCTACTACGAGAAGTGTTTCTTCTTCGAGTACTTCATTTAATGGTGGTAACCATTCACTACAACACCACGAAGAAGCATAGAATAGCACTCTATGTGCTTAATGTCCGAGTACATCATTTATAGGCGATAAACAATCAAGAAAACACCACAAAGCATCTTATCATACTACGAGAAGTGTTTTAGATAGAATTACTTCATTTAGGGTCGTAACATTTCAAGAAAACTCCACAAAAAATCAAAGCCTACTACGATAAGTGTTTGTTCTTCAAATACTTCAGTTAAGGGTTGGTAACCTTTCACTGAAACAACACGAAGGAGCATAGATTACCACTGTAGGTGCCTCATGTCTGAGTACTTCATTTATAGATGGTAACCATTATAGAAAACACCAAAAAGTATCATATCCAATTACGAGAAGTGTTTCAGATCAGATTACTTGATTTATGGGTGTTAACGTTTCAAGAAAACACCACAAAGCCTCCTAGCTACTATTAGAAGTGTTTCTTCTTCGAGTACTTCATTTAGTGGCCTTAACCATTCACTAAAACACCACGAATAAGCATTGAATACCACTCTATGTGCTTTATGTCCAAGTACATCATTTATCGGCAGTAAACAATCAAGAAAACATCACAAAGCATCTTATCATACTAGGAGATGTGTTTCTTATCCATCTACTTCATTTATGGATGGTAACCATTAAAGAAAACACCCAAAGCATCTTATCCCACTATGAGATGTGTTTCCGATCAAAGTACCTCATTTATGAGTGGGTACCTTTCAGGAAAACTCCACAAAGCATCATATCTTACTACGAGAAGAGCTTCTTCGCCGAATAATTCATTTAAGTGTTGTAACCATTCACTAAAATACCACGAAGAAGCATAGAATACCACTCTATGTGCTTCATGTTAGAGTACTTAATTTATGAGTCATTCTGATCGTAGTACATTTATGAGAGGTAACCAATAAAAAAAACACCACAAAGCATCTTATCATACTAAGAGAAGTGATTCAGTTCAGATTACTTTATTTATGGGTGGTAACGTTTCAAGAAAATCCCACAAAGCATCATAGCCTACTATGAGAAGTGCTTGTTCTTCCAATACTTCAGTTAAGGGTGTACCCTTTCACTAAAATACCACGAATGAACATAGATTACAACTCTAGATGTTGGATGTCCGAGTACTTCATTTAATGGTGGTAACCATTAATGAAAACACCACAAAGCAACTTTCTTAGTACGATAAGTGTTTCAAATTGGATTTCTTCAATTATGGGTTGTAACGTTTCAAGAATACTCCACAAAGCCTCATAACCAACTAGGAGAAGTGTTCTTCTTCGAGTACTTCATTTAATGGTGGTAACCATTCACTAAGACACCATGAAGAAGCATAGAATAACACTCTATGTGCTTAATGTCCGAGTACATCATTTATAGGCGGTAAACAATCAAGGAAACACCCCCAAATCATCTTATCCTACTACGAGAAGTGATTTTTATCTGTGTACTTCATTTATGAGTCGTAACCATTAAAGAAAATACTACAAAGCATCTTATCCTACTATGAGAAGTGTTTCTGATCAAAGTACTTCATTTGTGAGTGGTAACCTTTCACGAAAACTCTACAAAGCATCATATCTTATTATGAGAAGAGTTTCTTCTCTGAGTACTTCATTTAAGTATTGTAACCATTCACTAAAACACCATGAAGAGGCATAGAATCCACTCTATGTGCTTCATGTTAGAGTACTTAATCTATGAGTGATTCTGACCGGAGTACATTTAAGAGAGTTAACCATTAAAGAAAATAGCACAAATCATCTTATCCTACTACGAGAAGTGTTTCAGATCTGATTACTTCATTTATGGATGGTAATCATTCAAGAAACACCACAAAACATCTTATCCTTCTCTGAGAAGTGATTCAGATCAGATTACTTGATTTATGGGTGTTAATGTTTAAAGAAAACTCTACAAAGCTTCTTAGCCTACTATGAGAAGTGTTTCTTCTTCAAGTACTTCATTTATTGGTGGTAACCAGTCACTAAAACACCACGAAAAATCATAGAATGTCACTCTATGTGTTTCATGTCCGAGTACATCATTTATGGGTGGTAAACAATCAAGAAAACACCACAAATCATCTGATCCTACTGCGATAAGTGTTTCTTATCCGAGTACTTCATTTATGAATGGTAACCATTAATGAAAACACACCAAAGCATCTTATCTTACTATGATAAGTGTTTCTGATCAAAGTACCTCATTTATGAGTGGTAATCTTTCAGGAAACTCCATAAAGCATCTTATCCTACTATGAAACGTGTTTCTTATCAGAGTACTTCATTTATGGGTGGTAACCATTAAAGAAAACACCACAAAGCATTTTATTCTATTAAGAGAAGTGTTTGAGATTAGGTTACTTCATTTATGGATGGACATTTCAAGAAAACCCTACAAAGAATCAAGATTACTATGAGAAGTGTTTGTTCTTCCAATACTTCACTTAAGGGTGGTAACCTTTCACTAAAACACCACGAAAGAGCATAGATTACCACTCTAGGTGCTTCATGTCCGAGTACTTCATTTAACAGTGGTAACCATTAATGAAAACCCCACAAAGCATCTTATCCTATTACGATAAGTGTTTCATATCGGATTACTTCATTTATGGATGGTAATATTTCAAGAATACTCCACAAAGCATCATAGCCTACTAGGAGAAATGTTTCTTCTTCGAGTACTTCGTTTAATGGTGGTAATCATTCACTAAAACATCACGAATAAGCATAGAATACCGCTCTATGTGCATAATTTCCAAGTACATCATTTATCGACGATAAACAATCAAGAAAACACCACAAAGCATCTTATCCTACTACAAGAAGTGCTTCTGATCTGTGTACTTCATTTATGGGTGGTAACCTTTCACGGAAACTCCACAAAGCATCATATTTTACTACGAGAAGAGTTTCTTCTACGAGAACTTAATTTAAGTGTTGTAATCTTTCACTAAAACACCTTAAAGAATCATAGAATACTACTCTATGTGCTTCATGTTAGATTACTTAATTTATGAGAGATTTTGATCAGAGTACTTCAATTATGGGTTGTAACCATTAAAGAAAACACCACAAATCATCTTATCATACTACGAGAAGTGTTTCAGATCTGATTACTTCATTTATTGGTGGTAACCATTCAAGAAATACCGCAAAGCATCTTATCCTTCTACGAGAAGTGTTTCTGACCAAAGTACTTCATTTATGGCTAGTAACCATTGCAAAAAACATAACAAAGCCTCTTATCCTACTACGAGAAGTGTTTCAGATCCAATTACTTCATTTATGTGTGGTAACGTTTCAAAAAAAACCCCACAAAGAATCATAGTCTACTACAATAAGTGTTTGTTCTTTGAATACTTCAGTTAAGGATGGTAACCTTTGACTGAAACAACACGAAGGAGCATATATTACCACTCTAGTGCTTCATATCTGAGTAATTCATTTAAGTATGGTAACCATTAAAGAAAACACCACAAAGCATCTTATCCAATTACGAGAAGTGTTTCTTATCCATGTACTTCATTTATGGGTGGTAACCATTAAAGAAAACACCCCCAAAACATCTTATGTTACTATGAGAATAGTTTCTGATCAAAGTATCTCATTTATGAGTGGGAACCTTTCAGGAAAACTCCACAGAGTATCAAATCTTACTACGAGAAAAGTTTCTTCTCTGAGTAATTCATTTAAGTGTTGTAACCATTCACTAAAACACCAAGAAGAATCATAGAATATCACTCTATGTGATTCATGTACGAGTACTTAATTTATGAGTGATTCTGATCAGAGTACTTCATTTATGAGTGTTAACCATTAAAGAAAACACCACAATACATCTTATCCTACTACGAGAAGTGTTTCAGATTGGATTACTGCATTTATGGTTGGTAACCATTCAAGAAACACCACAAAGCATCTTTTCCTTCTACGAAAAGCATTTCTGATCAAAGTACTTCATTTATGGGAGGTGACCATTAAAGAAAACAACACAAAGCATCTTTTTATACTAAGAGAAGTGTTGGATTACTTTATTTATGGGTGATAATGTTACAAGAAAACCCCACAAAGTCTCATACTAGAAGAATTGTTTCTTCTCCGAGTACTTTGATTAATGGTGGTAACCATTCACTAAATCACCATGAAGATACTTAGAATACATGTCTAGGAGCTTAATGTCTGTGTACATCATTTATAGGCGGTAAACAATCAAGAAAACACAACAAAGCATCTTATCCTACTATGAGAAGTGTTTTTTTATCTGTGTACTTCATTTATGGGTGATAACCATTAAAGAAAACATCTTATCCTACTATGAGAAGTGTTTCTGATCAAAGTACTTCATTTATGAGTGGTAACCTTTCACGAAAACTCCACAAAGCATATATCTTACTACGAGAAGAGTTTATTCTCCGAGTACTTCATTTAAGTGTTGTAACCATTCAATAAAACGCCATGAAGAAGCATAGAATATCACTCTATGTGCTTTAATGTTAGAGTAATTAATTAATGAGTGATTATGATCGCAGTACATTTATGGGAGGTAAGCATTAAAGAAAACAACACAAATCATCTTATCGTACTACGAGAAGTGTTTCATTTTTTATTACTTCATTTATGAGTGGTAACCATTCTAGAAACACCACAAAGCATTTTATACTTCTACGAGAAGTGTTTCTTACCAGAGTACTTCATTTATGGCTGGTAACCATTACAAAAAATACCACAAAGCATTTATCCTACTACGAGAAGTGTTTCAGATCTAATTACTTCATTTATGGGTGGTAACGTTTCAAGAGAACTCCACAAAGAATCATAGCCTACTACGAGAAGTGTTTCTGATCAGAGTACTTCATTTATGGAAGGTAACCATTAAAAAAATACCACAAAGTATCTTATCCTACTAAGAGAAGTGTCGGGTTACTTCATTTATTTGGTTGTAACATTTCAAGAAAACCTCACAAAGCATCATAGCCTACTACGAGAAGTGTTTGTTCTTTCAATACTTCAGTTAAGGGTGGTAACCTATCACTAAAACACCACGAATGAACACCACTCTAGGTGCTTCATGTCCGAGTACTTCATTTAACGGTGGTAACCATTAAAGAAAACACTACAAATCATCTTATCCTACTAAGAGAAGTATTTCAGATCGGATTACTTCCATTATGGGTGGTAACGTTTCAAGAAACCCCCAAAAATCATTATCGCCTACTACGAGAAGTGCTTGTTCTTCCAATACTTCAGTTAAGGATGGTAACCTTTCACTAAAACATCACGAATGAGCATAGATTACCACTCTAGGTGCTTCATGTCCAAGTACTTCATTTAACGGTGGTAACCATTAATGAAAACACCACAAAGCATCTTATTCTTTACGAGAAGTGTTTCAAATCAGATTACGTCATAGATGGGGGGTAACGTTTCAAGAATACTCCACAAAGCCTCATAGCCTACTAGGAGAAGTGTTTCTTCTTCGAGTATTTCGTTTAATGGTGGTAACCATTCACTAAAATACCTCGAAGAAGCATAGAATACCTCTCTATGCGCTTAATGTCCGAGTACATCATTTATAGGCGGTAAACAATCAGGAAAACACCATAAAACATCTTATCCTACTACAAGAAGTATTTTTGATCAAAGTACTTCATTTATAAGTGGCAACCTTTCATGAAAACTCCACAAAACATCATATCTTACTACGAGAAGAGTTTCTTCTCCGAGTACTTCATTTAAGTGTTGTAACCATTCACTAAAACACCATGAAGAAGCATAGAATACCACTCTATGTGCTTCATGTTAGAGTACTTAATTTATGAGAGATTCTGATCAGAGTACATTTATGGGAGGTAACCATTAAAGACAACACAAATCATCATATCCTACTACTAGAAGTGTTTCAAATCGAATTACTTCATTTATGGGTGGTAACGTTTAAAGAAAACCCAACAAAGAATCATAGCCTACTACGATAAGTGTTTGTTCTTCAAATACTTCAGTTAAGGGTTGGTAACCTTTCACTAAAACAACACAAAGGAGCATAGATTACCACTCTAGGTGCTTCATGTTTGAGTACTTCACATAAGGATGGTAACCATTAAAAAACACCACAAAGCATCTTATACAATTATGAGAAGGGTTTCAGATCGGATTACTTGATTTATGGATGGTAACGTTTCAAGAAAACTCCACAAAGCCTCCTAGCCTACTACGAGAAGTGTTTCTTCTTCGAATACTTCATTTAATGGTCATAACAATTCACTAAAACACCACGAAGAAGCATTGAGTACCACTCTATGTGCTTCTTGTCCGAGTATATCATTTATGGGCGATAAACTATCAAGAAAACACCACAAAGTATCTTGTTCTACTACGAGAAGTGTTTCTTATCTAAGTACTTCATTTATGTTTGGTACCCATTAAAGGAAACACCCCAAAGTATCGTATCCTACTATGATAAATGTTTCTGATCTAAGTAACTCATTTAAGAGTGGTAACATTTCACGAAAGCTCCACAAAGCATCATATCTTACTACGAGAAGAGTTTCTTCTCTGAGTACTTAATTTAAGTGTTGTAACCATTCACTAAAACACCTTGAAGAAGCATAAAATACCACTCAATGTGCGTCATATTCGAGTACTTTAATTTATGAGTGATTCTGATCAGCGTACTTCATTTATGGATGGTAATCATTGAAGAAAACATCACAAAGCATCTTATCCTACTTTGAGAAGTGTGTCAGATCTCATTACTTCATTTATGGGTGGTAACCGTTCGAGAAAACACCACAAAACATCTTATCCTTCTACGAAAAGCGGTTCTGATCAAAGTACTTCATTTATGGTAGGTGACCACTAAAGAAAACACCACAAAGCATCTTGTCATACTAAGAGAAGTGTCAGATTACTTCATTTATGGGTGGAACGTTTCAAGAAAACCCCACAAAGCCTCATAGCCTACTAGGAGAATTGTTTCTTCTTCGAGTACTTCGTTTAATGGTGGTTACCATTCACTAAATCACCATGAATGAGCACCACTTTAGGTGCTTCATGTTCGAGTACTTCATTTAGGGATTAGGGTTGGGTATATCCATGAGTGCACCATTTGATTGTGCACTCATGGTTTGAACCATCGGATCAATGGACTACACTCTATCTCCTAATAATTTAATAAGAGAGAGGGTGTAACTCATTGATCCAATGGTTAAAACCATGAGTGCACAATCAAATGGTGCACTCATGGGTGTACCTACTCCTCACCCTTCATTTAGTGGTGGTAACCATTAATGAAAACACCACAAAACATCGTATCCTATTACGAAAAGTGTTTTCGATCAGATTACTTCATTTACGAGTGGTACCGTTTCAATAATACTCCACAAAGCCTCATAGCCTACTAGGAGAAGTGTTTCTTCTTCGAGTACTCCGTTTAATGGTGGTAATCATTCACTAAAACACCATGAAGAAGCATAGAATACTACTCTATGTTCTTCATGTCCGAGTACATCATTTATAAGCGGTAAACAATCAAGAAAATACTACAAAGCATCTTATCGTACTATGAGTAATTTTTATTATCTGAGTAATTCATTTATAGATGGTAACCATTAAAGAAAACACCCCACAACATCTTATTCTACTATGAGAAGTGTTTCTGATCAAAGTAACTCATTTAAGAGTGGTAACCTTTTACGAAAACTCTACAAAGCATCATATCTTACTACGAGAAGAGTTTTTTCTTCGAGTACTTCATTTAAGTGTTGTAACCCTTCACCAAAACACCATAAAGAAGCATAAAATACCATTCCATGTTCGAGTACTTAATTTATGAGTGATTCTGGTCAGAGTACATTTATGGGAGCTAACCATTAAAGAAAACAACACAAATCATCTTATCCTACTACGAGAATTGTTTCTGATTACAGTACTTCATTTATGGGTGGTAACCATTAAAGAAAACCCCCACAAATCACCTTGTCCTACTATGAGATGTGTTTCAGAATGAATTACTTCATTTACAGGTGGTATCGTATCAATAAAACCCCACAAATCATCATAACCTACTACGAGAAGAGTTTCTTCTCTAAGTAATTCATTTAAGGGTAGTAATCATTCACTAAAACACCATGAAGAAACATATATAGAATACCTCTCTGAGTGCTTCATGTCTGAGCACTTAAATTATGAGTGATTCTGACAGAGTACTTCATTTATGGGTGGTAACCATTAAAGAAAACACCACAAAACATCTTATCCTTTTACGAGAAGTGTTTCTGACCAAAGTACTTCATTTATGGGTGGTAACCATTAAAGAAAACATCACAAAGCATCTTATCCTACTACGAGATGTGTGTCAGGTCTGCTTACTTCATTTATGGGTGGTAAACATTCAAGAAAACACCACAAGGCATCTTATCCTTCTAAAAAAATATTTCTGATCAGAATACTCCATTTATGGGAGGTAACCATTAAAGAAAACACCACAAAGCATCTTATCCTACTAAGAGAAGTGTTTCAGATCAGATTACTTCATTTATGGATGGTAACGTTTCAAGAAAACCCCACAAAGCATCATAGCCTATTTGTATTTTGATGCATTAGTGGTTCCATCCTTTCGAAGGAACCTCATTTCTATTTCCTATTTGGACAAAAATGGTTTTTTATGTTCATTTGGTAATGGAAATTTCAGTTTGTTTCAAAATTCAAAACAAGTTGCTTCTGGTTCTCTATCTTCTTATGACAATCTTTATTTTCTTGAAATTGACACTTCACATTCAAAAGTCTTATGTATTGATACTATAAAACAAAAATTAAGTAATGAGAATTCAGTGACATTATGACACAGACGTTTGTGTAAAACTCGTAAAATTTTGAGCAAATTAAAACCTTTATCCATAATAAAATTTTATGAGTTTTATATACAGACATTTAATTATAACGATATAGAATAAGCACAAAGAAATAAATTACACAACGATAAGCAAAGAGATTATATAATCTTAATAAAATTTATACAATATTAAATTTAATTACAATTTAAATAAATAAATTATGTGGGAGTAAATAAAATAATGTGAGTGATAGATAAAATGTTAACAATAAATGAACAAGGAATAACATAAATAAAACAAAGAAGTCCAAACATGTGTACAAATAGAGTTGAAATCAAATTTTGTAAATAACACAAGCAATTGCATTAATTTTGTATTTCAATAAAAATAGAGTGTTATGCCTAAAATACATAGATAAATATGATTTATAATTAAATAAGAGTGGTACAAATTTTAAACTAATTTTCATTAAATTCAGCTAAGTATAATGAAATTATTAACCTCAAATAATAATATAAAAGTTCATCAAACTTATAACGAGTCACTTGACCATTTCCACCTCCCAAGGCACCTGCTACACAAACTGCCACAAAATACAACCTCAACCGACCCTGGATCAGTTATGACTCTTAAAAATTTAACTCTAGAACTATATCGTGATCCAAATTGACCTGTTGGGTAGATTGTGAGCCTTGCAGTAATGCACGACACAAATGGCCACATGAAAGCACATACAGAGGAGCCATCTGACCCGACAGGCGGAGAACTCGAGGCCTTGTCGGTCTCCCCAAGATTTAGAGCAACGTCACCCTATGCACCTTTGTGAAACAGGTCAGATAATGAGTTATAAATTATAGAACTTGGGTTAAAATAAAGTTAACCACGAAGACGACACCACACCTAATCTGGGGACGCCTCAGACCCCTCTTATTTCGCCTCTTCTCGAGGCAGCCCTTTCTCTTTCCCTATCGCTCACGGTTCCTCTCTCTCTCTCCCCTCTGTTCCCCTCTTTTATCTCTCTGGGATCTTCTCGATCCCATCTCCTCACCTCTTTTTTTTTTCTCCGCCATTACTGCGCGTAATAATGCTCTCCCCACCTTTCTTCCTCGCTAGCGATACCTCAACACTTCCACCGTCACATCGGTGCTTTCTCTCTCCCTCGATCTCGTTTCACATGTTATTTTCCCTCTGGGAATGCTATCGAGGGTTTGAACATTGTCTTTGTCTCTCTCTTTCGATGCACTCGAGTACTCTGGGATTTGCCCATTTAACCCGTCTTTTTTGTTTTGCTAGGTAATTGTTTGAAACCACCCTGACAACCCTGTCACGACCAATAGAAGTGCATGCACACCACTACCTAACTCTCTCCTTCGCCTATTTAACGGAGCCCAACGCCTACTGCCTCTCCTCTTGCTTGCTTGACCCTCTCATGTGCTGAGACTTTAACCACTGAAAATAAACTAAATTATCCACTGTTTTCTTAAAAGAACTTGCTTAGTGCTTCAACGTTGGGCAAGAGGAAATGAGGAAGAGGCTGAATTTGGTGGTGTGCTTTGCACGTGCCTCCCTGACACATCATTTTGATCCTAGCCCGTTACTAGTAAAAACCCTAGATAATCCCTTTTATCTGTTTTGATGCTTGCTTTGCTATTATGTGTGATGATCTTGCTTGATGCCTTGTTGTGTGATATTTTTTTCTATGGCTTGAATTTGTGCTTGAGTTCTTGTGATACTTTGCATCTGTGATTAGTATTTCTGGCACTAGATTGAACCACCATAGGTCAGTGCCAGTGTCGTAGCAAATTTGGAATGGTTACTGTTTTACTGGTACCCCTACTTTACTGGAACCCCCAAAAAAACTGAAATGCCTTGTATCTGATCTAAAAATTTAAGATACTAGTATATTGGGGGAACTATTGGAACTAATATGTGCTGGTTGTGGGGTGATTTTCTTTCTAGTCTATTGAATTATATTGCCTTGCTGACTCCGAATCTGATCTGTGCATAATAACAACAAGGAACACAATCAAATCTGGGATCTGGTTTGTTATGTTACTAGGTACAGGGTTTCCTCTGGGTATTATTGGTTTTCTGGCATGTCTACCAACCCCATTGGCCATCGAGCCATAATCTGGTGACCTTGTGGTTACTGGCAGATTACTGATTTTCCAGTATCAGTAGATGCTGACTTGTGTACCGGATTTGTTGATCTATATTAGGCTGTTTTGCGAGAGACAACTCCTGGGCCCAGAAGTGATGACTGGGCCCAAGAAATGCACTCTGACGGGCTTTGAAATTATTAAGTGATAATATGAAGTTTTGATAGAAAATAGAAATGAGCTTTCGAACCTAAGGACCAATAGTCCCTCTGAACCCTTAATGGACCCTTAGACTTAAATAAAAATGGGCCTTTGGGCCCTTAGGGCCTACTGGACCCAACAGATACTATAAGACTTTTTGTTGGAAAAAAATATAAATAAATAAAATAGTTTATGGGTATTTTTGGGCTTGGGTCCTATTTGGGCCGAATCGGGTAAATAAACAGATATTACAAAAATGGTTGTCTAGCCCAATAATATCTAGTAACTATAAATAAGACCGAAATAGAAAAAGGACCGAGAAAGGTATTAAATGAGAAATGACGATTATAGCCCGTGCAACGAGAGCTACGGCGACGACGTATGAGTCTCGAGCTATCGATCTCACAAGATTAACACAAAAACAAAACATAAATTAAAACGGGATCCACATGTGTTTACTTGTGTTTCTTATATATTTTCTATATCTTTTCTATACTATATGTAGCACAAATTTTATAACGTATATTATACAACATAATTATATAGTTAGGATAGATAATTAGTTACGACGACTTAGTTAGCGAAGGACATAGAATTAGGTCATACGCAATGATATAATTAAGTATAAAGTATTTAGTAAGTAATATTAATAACTAATTATTAAACTAAATCAATAAGCTAAGTATAAGTATAACACTATAATGGAAACTAGTATATAAATGATAATTAATTATCGAACACACCAACATAATTGGACTAAGTAGAATTATATATATATTAATATATATTGATCAAATTCTCTATATCTAAAACAGAACACGCGCTTATTATGATTAAGTAAACAACTAAATAAAATATTGTATATTGATCAATTTCTCTATAAGCACAATAATATATCTATTAGAATATTTTCTTTCTTCTTTGCTAGGTTTTAAATTAAAAGTCCAACTAAAAGTAATTGAATCTATAACATGATTGTTTCGTGTTGTGTTTTATTTATGTTCTGTAGCTTATCATCATGACGTTGTAGTAAATAATTGCATATTAATAATACACCTAGGGACAATACTTGAAATAATAAAAGTAAATAAGAAATAAGGGACTAGAGACATAGGACTCACACACCCACCGTGCAGCAAGGACACTGCACGGGAAACTGACTAAGTAAATTTAATAATTAAATTAAAGTAGGAGCATCAAGGATGTCACAAACGCTTAGATCTTTCTTTCAATTTCACACCAGCTAAGTATTTCAATAAGTCTAACTCGATAAACCCCGACGTCCAAAAATTAGTAGACTTAGTTGACTCGGACCCACACACAGGGGACGAAGCTGACGCTGTCGCATACGATGCTGAGGTCAGCGCGGACACAGTAGAGCTTTCCGTAGACTAGGACTTCTCTCTCTTTCCAAGTGTGGTTCTTGGGGTTTATATCTCTTTCTATTCTTTTAGGACCTACCAGACTTACCTAACTTAAACTGCAATACCAAACTACTAACAATTGCTAATCAGGCCCTTAGAAATTAAACTGCCATATTTGCATACCGGTTACTGCACCAATATCTGAGACCAACATGTATTGCATGTCATCTGCATTTCATAATTGCATGTAAGATCCGATATACGGATCGTATAGGCTATTAGATATTTATAGGTAGAAGCGTATTTAATACTATATGTATGCGTCAGGAGTGATGAGAGTCGGGTCGGTGATCACCAGCTGGATGTAGCGTGAGGGCATCGCGATGGGCGAATTACGTACGCAAGCTCAACGCCCGTGGAGTCCCCTCATCGGGATGTCTTCATAGACATCCGGCTGATGCCCACCAAACGAGTTTATCACTTCATGGCTTGTAGTGTCAGTTTAAGAGTTTTGTTTTCAAAATCTATATTAGTATAAGTATTATAATATTTCATCTTTGAGTGATTAAGATTCGGTATCTCAGTTTAGAGTGTGTGTGCCATATGTGAGGTATTGGAGCTATTATGTTCTTTATATATTTTCTATTAGCCGATATTACGAGATCTCTTAATATTTGAAGGGCTTCCTCCTTTGGCCCCTGATTAGTACAGAGGAAGTCTGGGGCTCTCCTTTGGCCCTTAGTTGGTACAGGGAGTTTCCTTTCTATTATATTATTTCAAACGGATAGTTGGTTCCTTATTTTTGTATGGCGGCTGAGACCGAGTGCTTTATTTTTATTATTTTCTCTTTTGGTGAGGTAGGCTTCTCGGTTCGCTTTTTGACCGAGTGTGTGCTTTTTGTAGCCGCTCAGTTTCACCAAGGCATTTTCGTTCTGGAAACTCAAAATTTATGTTAAATTGGCGGCTCGAATACGAGACCCGCCTAACGATAACCTTAGATTGACGGCTCAAATACAGGACTCGTCTAAGGGGGCGAATCCTGATGTCTTACACTCGACGTTTTAAACTTGAAATTAGTTCCTTTGTCTGGGAGTATTGACAACTTTTCGTATTACTACCTATTAATCATATACTATTATACCTCTAATCATTTTTTGGGGGTTTTTATTTCATATCATCCATTTGGCAAGATTAATAAAATTGAGCAAATGGATAACTAAGATACATTAAGGTGCAAGTAGCTTAATTATAACTTCAATTCTTTAAGTGTGATTGGTCCAACCATGAATCAGATATAAACTCAAAGGCTGGACCTTAATCCATACTGAGTAATTTTATAAATTACTCACGTTCCACAGTGGTTTTGGGGTCCAGGTAAGGAGTCGTTTTGATGTCCAGAGGAGTAGTTTGTAGTAGGTTAGCGAGGGTCGGTCTTACGACCTTTGGTGAGACCGTCCTCTTATGTATGTATTTTTATTTTCTTTAGCTTCCGCTGTAATTTTTGTGTACAGACGCTGGAAAATATTATTATATATATGTTGTTGGATGTTCATGTATTGTGTCTAATGTGTGTGTTGTTTCTTTATTTAAGTACAATTAGTTAACTAGTACATTATTTTATTATTTCAATTAAGCCTTTCGTGTACTTGTAAACAAGTACACATAGAGGGATTAACACCCCCTAGCTAGTTATATTTTCTGGGGTGTGACAGTTTGGGACATACTTCTATGCAAAGAATCCAACGACTTGTGTTTGATGATATTCTCACACCTTTAGACTTTGCAAATTCCAAATAACGTGTAAGTTGTATAAAGGGAAAACAAACTAATAAACGCAAGTATGATACCAAAAGGTGTAATGATCTCTTAGAATTGATACATACCGATATTTGTGGTCATTTTCCAAACGCTACAAGAAATTGTCATCGATATTTTATCACATTCATAGATGATCATTCTAGATATGGACACATCTACTTGATTAAAGAAAAGGCTCAAGCACTAGACGTGTTCCAAAGTTAGAAAGTGGAAATTGAGTTACAACTTAACAAACACATTAAAGCCATCAGATCTGATCGTGGTGGTGAATACGACGACATATTTGACGGCTCGGGAGAAGAACGTCCGGAAACCTTCGCAAAATACTTAGAGGAGTGCGGGATTATGTCATAGTATACATTGTCAGGCTCGCTTGCAATGAATGGTGTTGCTGAAAGGCGCAATCACACTCTCAAAGACATGGTGAGAAGTATGATTGCTCGTACAACTGTACCAGAAAGTTTGTGGGGAGAAGCCTTAAAGACTGCAGCTTATATACTCAACAAAGTTCTAACTAAAGCAACTAACAAAATCCCATTTGAGATTTGGTTTGGGCGTAAGCCCAGCCTAAATCATTTTCGGATTTAGGGATGTCCAGCAGAAGCAAGGCCTTATAGGTCGACAAAAAAGAAACTGGATGAAAGAACTGTTAGTTGTTATTTTGTTGGATATCTTGAAAGATCTAGAGGGTATAAATTATATAATCCAACATAACATACGATATTTGAGTCAAGAAATGCGAAAATTTTCAAGGATAATGAGTTTGTGGGGGGGGGGGATATGACCATGGATGACATTTTCGAGGAAGAGAGGGATAGTGATACTTCAGATCTTTGTTCGAACTTTGTCACTATTCCAATACTGGTAAATCTTGAAAATGCATCTCATGTCAATTGGCAAACTATACTCCCTACTCAAATTCTGTAGGATAACGTGAACACAAATGGACCCGAATCTATCTCAATAACGACGTTGTCATGGATGATGTCAATGGCCCTCAGCCTGTGGGAGCTCCGGAAGTTGGTAATGATGTTCATGAAATTGCTTCTCAGGAAATTACAGAACCAGTGCAAATAAGAAGATCCACTAGAGAAAACATATATACTGAAAGATTTGTTTATCTTCAAGAACATGAATTTGACATAAGCATGTTTGAAAATGACCCAAGAGATATCAAACAAGCTATGGAAAGTTCTAACTCTCAAAAGTGGATCGATGCGATTAATGAAGAGATTAATTCAATGAATGATAATGATGTGTGGGATATTTTTTCATTGCCTAAGGACAAGAAAACCGTTGGTTGTAAGTGGATTTTCAAAACCAAATGGAATTCTATAGGCAATGTTGAAAAATATAAAGCACGTCTTGTCGCTAAGGTTTCACATAGAAAGAAGGGATTGATTATAATGAAACCTTTTCTCCAGTTTCATCAAAGGATTCGTTAAGAATCATATTGGCACTGGTAGCACATTATAAATTGGAGCTCCACCAAATGAATGTAAAAACAGCTTTTCTTAATGGTGACATTGAGGAAACTATATTAACGAATGCATATACCTTAAGTTTTGTGGGAGTAAGTTCACATTTATGGTCTTATATGTTGATGGCATACTACTCGCAAGTAATGATAAGGACATGTTGCATAAAACCAAACATTTTCTATTTAGAAACTTTGAGATGAAAGATCTTGGTGATGCCTCATTTGTTATAAAAATAGAAATACTAAGGGACATATCGAGGACATTCTGAGACTATTCCAAAGAAATTATATTGATAAAATGCTGAGTAGGTATGGCATGAAATACTGTAAATCAGGTGATACACTCGTGGCTAAGGGAGACAAGTCCATTCTCGCACAATGTCCCAAAACTGATTCAGAAAAACTTGCCATGAAAGACATCCCTTATGCGTCTGTTGTAGGCAATCTCATGTATGCCCAGGTATGCACGAGACCAGACATAGCCTTCATTACAGGAATGCTAGGGTGATACTTAAGCAATCCGGGAATGAAGCACTGTAAAGCAGCAAAGAGGGTGCTGAGGTACCTAAAGAAAACAAGAGACTATATGCTCACATATCGGAGATCGAAAAAGCTCGAGGTCATTGGATATACCGATTTCAATTTTGGAGGCTACATAGATAGCATGAAGTTAATATTGGGATACATCTACATGATGGCAAGTGGCGTTGTATCGTGGAAGAGTGCTAAACATACACTTATAGCACCTTCTACTATGGCGGCCGAGTTCATTGCATGTTAGAAGCCTCAAACCATGACGTGTGGCTCAAGAATTTTGTCACTGGGCTGCATGTTGTTCCAACCATCCAGAAGTCACTTACTTTGTTGTGTGACAATAATTCAGCCGTACTCTATGCGGCAAACAACAGAAGCTCGACCAAGTCTAAGTACATAGACATCAAATTTCTGACAGTAAAAGAGAGAGTACAGAACAATGATTTAAATGTGGAACATATTGGTACAGACTCCATAATTGAAGATTCCCTTACAAAAGCACTACCACCCAAGAAGGTTCATGAGCATGTTGCTCATATGAGCGTAGTACCTATGTTAGGATAGTTTAGGGAAAATATGAGAGCTTTTGAAGTTCCATGCTATGTAATTTGTAACAAGTTATGATATATGCAAATTATATTTTGAATCCCATTGTGTTCTTTCTTTAATGTTTTTTTACCTCACTAAAGTAAATAAATAAGGGTGATCTGTTCGGAAATAGGATTAAAATCACACTCTCGTGTAATTTCTGAACTATATGATCAAAGGCTAATTCATGTCATCCAGAAGTATTTGGTACTGTGATTTACATCGATAAAGCCACGCAAAAATGTGGTGATTATCGTTTAATTCCCTTATGGTATAAGTGATGGACCGAATTATTTAAGAGATACGAAAAGAAAGACATGAAAGTTGAAAGTGATCTGGCCAGATCCAAGACATATGTAATCAAATATACCACACTTGTCCATGTAGAAGATTGTTGGAATTGAGACGTCAATTCCAATAAATTAAGTTTGGACTACGCGTTATATGATTACTACATGTCATGTATTGTCACCAATTTTACGAGGAGTAATATGTGGAAATGTCGTAAATGTGATTAATTTAATATTCAAGGCATTATACGTATTTCACTAAGATTTTGGGCATGAATGCATATAGAATTAAAGTAAATTAATTATAATTTTTAATTGACTGATTATGATCAATTAAACTATATATGGATGTTAATGTAAAGTCAGAAATATTGTTTGGGTTAAACCCAACTGAAATTGGATCGAAACCCAAGCAAAACAACACAAACATAAGTCTATTGTGGCCGCAATGCAGTAGGAGAGATTTGGCAATAAATTTGTTGATTTCCAGCATGATTGATTGCGATCGCAAATGATCCCATTGCAGCCGCAAGAGACCTGGCGAAAACCTGCCAAGTCAATTGCGGCCGCAATGAAATTCATTACGACCGCAAGAGACCTGCTTTAAGGCATATTTTGGCTACCTAGATTTACTGTTATCTTTCTGATTAGATATTCTAGCTTTTATGCCAAATTTGTGGAAATGTTTACAGCAGTAAATATTAGAATTTGGAAAAGAATTAGAGAGAATACAATTTTAAATATTTGGTGAATATTTGATAATTAATTTGGCATCTTTCCAAGATACACTTTCGCCTCTATAAATAGACCCGGGTCTCCAAGCATTATGGGGAATACAAACAGAAAAAACACTGTTGTTAGGGCACATGTGATGTGCGTAGCTACCGATACACTCCTCCATTAAGCGTTCGTACTTCGTTGAGCTATTCGTACTTATCGGAGAAAAGAAAGCACCCCTAATCGCTTGGAAGGACTCGTTGGCAAAGACCGTTGTGAAAGCTCTTCCGCGATTCCAAGGACATCTCCTGTTTACTCAAGATTGAAGAAATGAGACAACAAAGGAGATGGAGAGTAAGTTCACTATTCCGCTTTCGCAAATTTTTATTTCAAATATGTTGCACGGAGAATTATTGAATTGTTGCAATTGTCATGATATAGATTAGGAAAATGGTTTTATGCTTATACCCTAATTGAATTGCACCAAAATTAATATCCAACATCTTATCTCTAAAAATTATTGGTAAACCTAAAATGAAGGGATGATATTCATTTCATCTATATCCAACAATTCAGATTACTCGCAGGTTTCTTTTAATTAAAAATGTTGGAATGCTTTTTTTTCCCTTATTTTTATGCTTATGATATTGAAGTTTGAAAAAATTAATTAGGCAAATTACAAAAATATTTATGTAAATAGAATTTGGACAATTTTACATAGAGAAGTATATTCTTCAAAATTAACAATAGAGGATTGAATTAATAAAGAACAAGTTATTGTGCTTAAATAATTTTAATATGTAGTTTTGATTTTGTGTTGCGAAACAAGAAGTAATTTAATAAACAAGAAGTTAGTTTTTGGTCAAAATGTTCAAGAGATGCAATAAAAAAAAAGGGATGAGATTTATTTCATCTATATTCGACGATCCAGGTTACTCGCAGCTTTTGACTCGTTGATTGGAGTCGCACTAGGATGCCACATATTTTCTTGGTTAGTCATCCAACTAATTGTCCATATATCGATATACTGATAAACATCATCGAAATAAAAACTGATATTTCTGAAAATAAATACCTAGAAACATAAAAATCTCTAGAAATAAAAACCAATTCCTAGTACTCCAAAGGCTCCGAAATGTTTTTCCATGCATCGCCTTGTCATGCCTTACTTTGTCTTGCACATGTTGTGTACCTACACACATTATCTCAACAACAGACATGTTAGATTGCATTCGTTGTCCAATCAAGAAAGTTGCTAAGTACAACAAATCCATCAAAAATTCAAAACAAACTTCAATTTAACAATTCACAAAAATAACTCTACTCATCCACATAGTTATATTTCTATTACTTAATATATTAATTTGTCCTTTAAAAGTTTTAATAATATCTAGAAAATACATAATTACAATTTTTTAAATGTAAAGTTCAATTAAATTAGCATAATTTATTTGATCAAATTCTTTGACTTAACAATCTAAGATCGATCCTTCAAAATCACCGATGTTTTTCATCCATAAAATCAAAACATCAATATTTTTCAACGATCCAGCAACGTAAAAAGAATAGAAGAATTTCAGCGATGTTTTGTCAAATTTTATGCAGAAAATCAAAACATCGATGTTTTTCATCCATAAAATCAAAACATCAATATTTTTCAACGATCCAGCAACGTAAAAAGAATAGAAGAATTTCAGCGATGTTTTGTCAAATTTTATGCAGAAAATCAAAACATCGATGTTTTTCATCGATTCAACGATGTAAATAAAAATTTCAACAATGTTTTTCTTCAATCCAGGATTGTTTCGTCAAATTTTATCGAGGAAATCAAAACATCGATGTTTTTCATCGATTCAACAATGTAAAGAAGAATTCCAGCGATGTTTTGCTTCGATCTAGCAATGATTTGTCAAATTTTATCCAAAAATTCAAAATATCGATGTTTTTTGTGGATTCAGCGATGTATAGAAGAATTTCAACGATGTTTTGCTTCGATACAGTATGTTTTGTCAAATTTTATCCAGGAGATCGAAACATCGATGTTTTTCTTCGATTCAGCGATGTAAAGAAGAATATTCAGCAATATTTTGCTTCGACCCGGCGATGTTTTGTTAAATATTCATAAGTTTAAGCGATATTTATTTGCATCTGTAAAGCAGATGTGCATCAACATAAAAAATATTATATTTATTTGCATCTTTCATGCTGACGTGCATCAGTTTTTAGAACATCTCTATTTTTTCACTTCAGAAATAAAAATAACTATATTTATTCGCATATGCAGTGTGGATGTGCATCAGTATTTGCATCAGTTATTCTGATGCAATATGTCCAAATCATAATTCTATGGTACGAAAAAATTTGTGCTGGTGCTAATAAAAAGTGCAGATGCAATTGACACCATCCATATGCAAATACTGCATCTTCTTGTAGTGATATATATTAAAAAAATAGTTGAAATTTGGCTTAGACATGACATGAATAACAAAGATTTTTATTTAAATGTGTTTAGAATAATAACATTTCTTAAATTTTGAAGTTCTGATGGTGGCACGAGCTGAATATTCCAATTAAAGTTCTGGTCAATGTCCGTCTAACCTCGTCTAAAATTTATTTATACTAGATTTGAAATTTTAGCTTAATATATACATAATATTTATAAATTACTTTTATATTATTTTATATACATAAAAATTTATCAATTATTTTATGAAAAATATACTTGTTATATACATGTGATATGAAAATAATTATATGAATTATATACATTGAGTTCTATGAACTATATACGCATGGTATGAAAAATATATACATAATATGATTTATAACATATGATGTGCAAATACATAATATGATTTATATAAATATTTTACAATATTAAATTTAATGTGATATAGAAAAATATACAATATGAAATATTTTATATGTAGATAGTATGAAAATATACACATAATATTATTTATAGTATGATGTATCTATATATCGATGCTATAAATATTATTTGTAGAATAGTTACGTTGTTTATTTTTCTAATACAAAAGTTTTCTTCTTTAGAAAAACAAAAAAAACAGAAAATTGCAGTACGCCGCGATGCAATTTCTAGTGTATATATAATATGAAATATTTTATGCGTACATAGTATGAAAATATATACATCTTCATATTTATATATTAAATGAGTGACTTTTGATATTCATACAATTAATAAAAAGAACATATTTAAATATTTAATAATACATTAAATATAATAATAAAAATACACATTTAATACGAATAGAACAATACGATAGATGATATATAATAATTATGTTGTCAATTGCAAAAACTTCATAAAATAACTATTTACATAAAATATACAAAATAACTCATCACACTTAATCTCTACAGAAAAATCAACGACCACAATTTATAATATATTTTAGTCAATGATCTAAATTCAGTTCAACCGTGTCCAACTCGGACACGCATGCATATTTATTCTATTTTAGATATACATTTTGTAGAAATTCAAGTTATAGAAAACTTACACTTAAAATTTTATATAAGATTCCTGCATAATAATATGCAACGTCTAAACACGCAAGCGAAATTCTCACTGGCCAAAAAAAAGCCATATGCATTTTTTTATCATGATAGCCAAGAGAAACATGTCAGCGTACTTCAGGTCAAATTCCTTGAGTCCGTATCTGCTGTTATTTTTTAGGATAACAAGATTCTGTTATTTTCTGATTCGATCGTTAGATTTTCACGCTGATGAACGAACGATCTAGATAGATTGTACGGGATCCGATATATTATATATTTTAACCGTTAGATAAAAAATAGACGATCTGATCTGAGGATAACAGAATCTTGTTATTCCCTGAATAACAACAGATATGAATTCCAAATTCCTTACCAAAAAAAAGTTTACATTACATGTCTACCTCCTTTGTATCTAGGGGGGATCGGATATTTATTCGATTATTCGGATTCGGATACGGATACGAATAAGAATAATTTTTTATCGGATACGGATACGGATTAGGATTAGGATAATTATCCGAATCCGAAACTTTCGGATATTCGGATATCCGGTAAATATGTCATCCCAAGTTCATTGTATTTATATTTCTTTTTTTGTAGTTAAGTAAATTAATTATTTAATTAATTGTTTCAATTATTTATAATATTAGAAAAATAAATTATAAAGACACTACTCATTACAACATTTTAATTATTTCATTAAATTTATTTTATAATATAATTTAAAATATTATTGAATAATGATATATTGACGATTTTTTCATAATATACTCATTCCATTTAATTATCCGAATTATATCCGTATTTGCATCCGTATCTGTTTATTATTCAATTTGTATCTGTTTTCGTTTATCATCCGATTCGTATCCGTATCCAAAACTATCTGAATTCGTATCCGTATTCGAAAAATAATAACAGATACAAATATGATAACGCTATTATCCGTCCGTATCCGATCCGTTTGCACCCCTATTTGTATCGCATTCTAATTTCGAAGCCTAAATTAAGCTCGCTCTTTCCCTCTCCCCCTCCCTCCCAAATGTTGCGTTTGTGCGCCATCTTCGGGCATCCTAGCGTATCCGTTGCCCCTCTCCCTCTTTCTCTCTCTATGTCTCTCGCTTTCCCCTCTTTCCCATTTCGTTTGACTAAATCAAAACCAATTGAAAGTTCCCTCAACAATCTTGTTTTCTCTCCATTGCGCATAGGATGAGACCTTCGCCACGCTCCAGCTCATCATAAAGCTCTAATCCCCATTATCATGCCCAAAGTTTGGGACCGACCCTTTCTCCGGAAGCACCACAACACCCACCACCACCACAAGCGACGAAGCCTCGTTTTCCCTACAATGTCTTCCTCCACCTCTAATGGGGAAGGAACCTCCACCGCCGAAGAAGAGGAAGAAGGAGAAACACAACAGGTTGAACGACGCCTCCCGAATGGCGACTTCTACACTGGTGAATGGCGGGCCGGTTTGCCCGATGGTGTAGGTAAGTACCTTTGGGTTGACGGGTGCCTGTATGAGGGGCAATGGCGACGAGGCCGTGCCACCGGTCGTGGCAAGTTTTTGTGGCCATCTGGCGCCACATACGAAGGCGAGTTCTGTAACGGGTTCATGGAAGGGTTTGGAACGTATACCAGCTGTTCAGATGATACATATTGGGGCAATTGGTCACAGAATCTCAAGCATGGCCATGGGAAGAAGTCGTTCCCTACCGGAGATTATTATGATGGCGAATGGGTATATGGGTTCCAGGAAGGTTATGGGAAATATGTGTGGAAAAATGGCACCGAGTATTCTGGCGAGTGGAAGGCCGGCGCTTTCCATGGCCGGGGGCTTCTAGTATGGGCAAATGGAAATAGGTACAGGCTCCTAGCCCCCACATGTATTTTTAAATGTGTCAAATTTGAAGTACGTTTTTTAATATCTGGAATTGCAGAACCTTCAAACATTTATTTGCTTTACAATGCCAACTTGATAGAGCAACCTTGTTCTTTGCTTGTCCAAGTGTGTCTCTATCGAAGCAGGAGGGGGGGTATGTTTTTTATCAGCCAAATGACTTGTAAATTCAATATGATCCAGTGTGTACATTCTGAAATGTATTATGGTTTATAAGTCCACTGTCCCCTCGAGAGTGTAATTTGGAGTAAATAATATATAGATTATAGAAATTAAATAAATTGTCTTTAAGTATCACTCCTTTATTATTTTGGTTTTCAAAGTTTGCCAAAAGTATGAATTTGTTCTTCAAGTATCACTCTGTTAGCATTTTGGTCCCTAAAATATTAAAGTATCATTTCAGTTTGTAAAGTATATTTACTCTATTGCTTTGGGCCTTCAAATTTTTTAATTTATACCAAATCGGTTCTACAACTTAACATTCAATGAAGAAATTATTTATTTCATGTATAAGCCTGTCAATTTTTTGTGTGTTTATACTCTTACAGATGTGATTCAAAAACAATACCATTAATATAGAAACAAATATAACTATTCATCGCCTCAAATAGCAATTAAATTATACTCACATTAAAGTTTACTTCATAAAATAATATTAAGGGCAGCTCAGTGCACGTACCTCCCGCTTGCGCGGGGTTCGGGGAAGGGTCGGACCACTTTGGGGTCTTTGTACGCAGCCTTTCCCTGCATTTCTGCAAGAGGTTGTTTCCATGACTCGAACCGAGACCTCCTGGTCACAAGGCAAGAGTTGTACCACTGCGCCAAGGCTCCCCTTCCATAAAATAATGTTACATATATTTTTTAGAAATATGATAGAACACATTATTATGATATGGATGCAAACATTTAACTTTATATCGTTTCAGTGGCTGTCAGTTATGGTATGATTAATTTGTTACAAATTAGAAATTTTAAGTACCAAAATGGTACAAACTGGTACTTTAAAGATCAAATTGATACTTTTGACACTTAGAGGACCGAAATGATAAATGAGTGATATATTAAGGACCATTTTTGAATTTACTCTAATATATATTTGAAAAGTTCTATATTACTTTTGCTCGTACAACGAAGCGGAATGGGAAAAATTGTGTATTACTTGATCAGGGGTGTTCATTTCAAATCTATTATGGTACTGCATCCGCAGATATGATGGTGGCTGGAAGGATGGCTTACCGAATGGAAGTGGAACATTCAAGTGGAATGATGGAAGTGTCTATGTTGGCTGTTGGAGCATGGAGAATGGAGTGTTACAACAAAGAGGCGCCTACTATCCATCTGCCGACCCCAGCTCACCTGCTGCCCGAGATCCAGAGAGTTTCTTTACCAGTGGCCGAAGCGATTTTGAGGTAGGTCTTAGAAGGTTGGGTTCCAGTCACACATCAGACACAAGCTATTGTCCTTTTGGTTGGGTTGGGTTGTCTTGCTATGTTGGGTTGGTTCAGTGTTGGTGGCAACCTTTTGAGATCTCATTCTTGCTTTCTTTTCTGTTTTATATTTACCATAGCATAAGTACCATTATAATTTTCAGTTTAGTTTTGGAAAAAGTTAATTAAGGTATATTTTATGTAGTATTAATAATTAGGCAAATTTTATGTACTGTATTTGTAATAGTAGAATAACATCTATATTCTGTTACAAAGATGTGTATAATAATTTTATATAATTACCACAAATCATTGACTTGACTAGCTGCTTCTAGGTTTGCTCAGGAGATGTTCTGTCGGTGATGCCATCCTCAAAGAAGCTATGGTCGAAAGGACACTCAAAAAGCGTAATCTCATTTTCTAGCATTACAAATTCAGATGATGAGTTGGATGGGGATTGGAGGAATAGTGAGGCATGCCCCTTGACCCCAATGATGAGGTGGCCGCCAACAGAGATAAAGAGACAGGGAGAAACTATTTGTAAGGGGCATAGGAACTATGAGCTCATGCTTAATCTCCAACTTGGGATCAGGTATTCTGTCTATTCTTTTGACTAAAAGGTATTCTGTCTATTTATTTGCCCTTATTTGGTATTACAATCTACACTAACTGGGGACTATTTTCTATCGTAGTAATTACCACAAACACCCACATAGAGGGGCTATAAATGGCAAGTAATGGCTCCTCTGAAGCAATAATTGAATTTGAGTTGAAAGGCTGTTATAAAATTCATGTTTTGTGTGCCATGATTTTTCCATGTTAACCTAAACCATAGGATATTGTGCTATTTATGTTTGTTATGACAAGGCTAATTACTAGCTTTTCTTCATGGAAAAGCTGATAACACACCATGGCTAATCCTGATTATTCTGGTCAATTAGTCTTATTGTGCTATTATTTTTTCTTTCGATTGTATGATGCTTCAATCCATATACTGTAGATAAACTCAAAAGTAATCTAGATGCCGAGCACTTCCATTTGATTGTTTCACATGTGTCACAGACATGCTGTAGGGAAGCAATCTGCCACGACATCACTCGATCTCAAGCCATCTGCATTTGACCCAAAGGAAAAGGTGTGGACAAGGTTTCCTCCAGAAGGATCAAAGCTGACACCTCCCCATCAGTCAATTGAATTTCGGTGGAAAGATTACTGTCCCATGGTTTTCAGGTCAGTTGAACAATTATTCTTGCTTCGGTCACAAATGGAAACTTTGCGGTTGAATATAAAAAGAAAACGAATAAAATCAAAGAAACAAATAATTTGAGAAAATCCCAAACAGATCAGTTGATACTTGATATTAACATATGAACATATTAATTAATACTGAAATACAATAAAAGAATAATATTTCAGACAAATTGAATGATTTATAAAGTGAAACTACACTTCTGATAGTAGTATGATGCAGCTAGTGCATGAGAAAAAAGAAGTTAAAAAATGAAGGCTATACTGGAAATCCAAACATATTGTGAGTACATAAACTGAACACAAGAGAGCACAGAGCAAATAAAATTGTTGCATATAATCAAATCTTTTAATAGGACTCTACGCAAGTTGTTCAAGGTTGATCCAGGGGATTACATGCTTTCTATTTGTGGGGATGATGCACTTAGAGAACTATCTTCACCTGGAAAGAGCGGAAGTTTCTTCTATTTGACTAACGATGATAAGTATATGATAAAAACAATGAAGAAATCGGAGGTGAAGGTACATTTTCTCCTATGTTTTCATCTGTTCTTATATTCTCACTCAAGAGCCCTTGAATAATTTTTTTCCTTTCAAAACAGTAATATTAGTTCTATGTTTTCACAATTAATCCTTCAATAGGTTCTTTTGAAGATGCTTCCAGCGTACTTCAACCATGTGCGAGCATTTGAGAACACTTTAGTAACTAAATTTTTTGGTTTGCACTGTGTCAAATTGGTTGGTGCTACCCAGAAAAAGGTTAGCAAAGATGAAACTATGAAATAAAACCACATAGGTTAGAGGCTACTCAATAGCTGCAACCATTAACTTTGCTATTAACACAGGTTCGATTTGTGATAATGGGTAATCTTTTCAACTGTGAGTATCCCATCCACCGACGATTTGACTTGAAAGGATCTTCACATGGCCGCACAACTGACAAACCTGAGACAGAGATTGATGAGACCACCACTCTGAAGGATCTTGATCTTAATTTCATTTTTAGGTTGCAGAAGTCTTGGTTTCAGGAATTCTTCAGGTAATGTATTTAGTACTCTTAATTTCAAATAATTACTTTTAGGTGGCAGCTTTGTACTACAACTCATTTTTTCTGGCAATTTCTTGTCTTTATTTGTGTAGTATTTTGTCTTTTAGTTGATGTAATTAACTGGGCATAGGTCCTCTTGCTTTCTAATTTTAATCACTACATGGAAGAAGATAAAACCAATACTAACTAATATCTCTGTACTAGAAAAAAATATACTCGGCCTCTAACATCATTTAATATTTGTGAATAGGCAAGTGGAAAGAGATTCTGATTTCTTGGAGCAAGAAAGAATCATGGACTACAGTCTTTTGGTTGGTGTACACTTTCTCCCAGGTGTGATCCTGTACTGCCTTGATTTTAGTTTTTCTGGAATGGTTTTCTCTATTTTCGTCTCATTTTTATATTCTAAAACAGCTAATGATGTTGACACGAGAAGAAATGGAACACCCCGAGAGGAAGACTCGGACTTAACAAGGTAATGTCATTTCAGAAAACAACCAATGTCCTTTAATATGCTTGCACTAAGAGTCTGTCATTTGCTATCAGTGCATTCCACCCATGCTCCAGTGAAATTACGTCTTAATAATATGCTTCTTTTTTTGCTTGCATGCTTGACCCACCTAAATAATGTGCTGGCTTAATTTGTAATTCGTGTTTGTAGATGGTCAACAGTCAAATTAGGTATTAATATGCCAGCAAAGGTAGAACAGATAGTGAGGAGAGCTGGCATTGAATCGGCTCTCATCGGCGAACCTACTGGTGAATTTCATGATGTGTTACTATACTTTGGAATAATAGATATTCTACAAGATTATGATATAACTAAGAAGCTCGAGCATGCATACAAATCAATGCAGTATGACCCCACCTCTATCTCAGCAGTTGATCCAAAATTATATTCCAAGAGGTTCCGTGAGTTTATTTTTAGAGTTTTTACAGAAGAAGTATAATTTAACAGAAATTCATTACCTCTGGATAAAGCATCTAAATAAAACCGAGGCTGTATTGTAGTCGCCCAACCCATAGACATTGCATACAAGTTGATAGTGCCAATCCATAGGTTTTTATGTCATAAGTTTTCTGTTAATATTTTGTAATCTTAATTTTAGTACATTTTGTTGTGAATATTGTAACATGAACAAACTTTTGTACTGATTATTTTCCACAACAGTTCAACAAGTAAATTGAATGTTCATTCTGTTTTATTCTTCTTGATAAACAAGTTGAAGATGTAACATGTTTTCAAATTTATTCCAGCATAATATTTTTTTTCTACTTTAAAGTCAAGAAAGAAAGTTTTAATTCATTTTTCTGTTGATAACTAGTTAAAACTGGCCGACATTATCATTTTTCTGTAAGTGAAAAGTCTGGTCAGATCCTGCAAACTGCAAACAAAAAAAAGTTACAAAGGAAGACAATCAATCAAAGAACTGAAAGAAGAATTGAGCTCCAAGAACAGAAAACAGGGTACCATGAACCCTAAAAAGCAAAAAAAAAGAAAATATACAAATTTTCACATTCGGTAATAAGTCATGTATAACAGTAAAGAAAAGTTTCACAAATCATGAAGTTCAATGCAGTGGCGGATCCTGAGTAGCAATCAAGCTTGGGCACACTGATAATATGCTATACTGTTTTTTTTTTTAAATATAACAATTTAGTGGTACACTGATATCATTGTGCCCACTATTTTTTTACCTAATTAATAAATAAACCACTAAATACTACTAGCCAGGGGCGGATCTACATAGAAGCAGCGTGGGTCAGCTGACTCACCCTGGAAATTTTTTTTTTTGCGAAATTAATCATGTATTTAAAATTTTTTTTAAGAATAATATGCTTGTAATTTTGAATTTTTAAAAAATATGCACTACTTTGAACCACCCTGAAAAAAATCGTAAATTTTGAACCATCCTGACAAAAATTCTGAATCCGCCCCTGTAGTACTAGCATGTTGTTGTTTTCGAAAATCAAACCCGAACACATGCCGGAGTTTTCCCTAACATAAACCTGCCCCTGGTTCAATGGATATTCTAAACAAAGTTCTTATCAGCATTCAACAAAAAAGAATTCAACAATAAGTTTTTGTTCTGCCCTGGCAAGTGGCAACAACAAACAAAGTTCTGCGATAAGTCACATTCCTTTCATTTGGCTTGGAACCTGCTTGTAAGGGACCTCAAATGAAGGAATCCATTGATGAGAATCTTTAACTTAGAGAGGAAGGTATACTCGATCGAGAGGCGAAGAGAAGAGAAAAGAAAGAGTGAAGAGAAAAGAAAGAGCAGCGAGAGAACCCCGGAGGGGGAGGTCGCCTCCGACCTCCCCCCGCCACCCCCTCCTCTCTCTCTCTCTCTACTCCTCTCCCCTTCCTCCTCCCCCTGGTTCCATGAGTGAGCTGTCGCAAGAGATCGCATGGTCGAATGTCGAGAGTGATAGATCGTGTAAGGTGCTGTCGAGATGAAGACAGATGCCAGCCTTCCTGGTGTCGAGGCGTCTGAGACCGATCTGAGTCCGACTGTGCCTGTCCTCGGATCGACTCTGGAGCTCAGACTTGATGGCGGAGATGCAAATCATGCCTTGCTCACGATAGAGGCAAGGTGTCGAGAGGGGATGATCTCTCAGATCAGAGATGAGAAGAGGACGTTGATAGCGAGAGCAGACACGGTGAGGCCAGATCCAGATCGGGTGTCGAGGCGATGGTGAAGGTCAGGCGAGACTGGAGGATGTATCAGATCAGGAAGAGGCGAGATCTGAATCACCAGATCAATTAGTTCATTGTTGAGTCGAAGATAGTCTGCTTGGCAATGAATTGATCCGAGATGTACTGATCTGGCTCGAGTCCATAGCAGTCACTATGTTGCAATGTGGTGTTCTGAGGCAGAATAGCCCTGAACTGAGGCGATTAAAGATTAAAGAGGGAAAACAGCGATGTAGATAGATGATCTGAGGGGCTGTGGGTAAGGGAGTAAATCAGATCAGATAAGATGGTGTGATAACCATATCGCTCAGAGTTAGATCTTCAGGTTGGTGAGATCGATTCGGACAGTTAGGGCTACTATGAGTGTAGTGGTGCAAGAGACGATAGCCTAGGCAGAAAAGAGGTCTGGTACCAGCTGTTAGACTGGTACAGACAGTGGCACCTCGACATTGCTGAAACAGGTAAACTTGCTGAATTTGCTTGGGGCTATGAGTGATTGGGAAGGATGCTTGGCAATTGAATCGAATCCAGGGAGAATTCTGATCTGACTAGATGATACAACAGACCATTGCTGCTGTGCTAGAGCTGCTGGTATATGTGATACAGAGGGATGACTTTGTTTGGGTTGGAATAAGCATCACTGTTTGGGTTTTGATAAATTGTTGGGGATTTAGAGTAGATGCTGAGAGACTGATGCTAGGGCTACAAATTGATTGATGGCTAAAAGGTTGTGACAAAGGGATTTGGGAATGGACAATGACCCTAGGGGATGATTGGAATTTTTTGCTTTTGCTGGAAAAAGGCTTAATGTGACTATTGATTAGCTAATGGAAGTGTGCGAGGCTCGGCTCAGCCTCGATCAAGAGGTGATTTGGGGATTGCAAGGCACATATATAGCTAAGTGTTCTTGGGACAAATTACACTCAAGATTGGGTGCAAAGGCTAACTAAGCAGCGGAGACGGCGGTCGATAGATGCATAAGACACTTTGCTAGTGATTTGTGGGGAATTTCGACACCTAAAGGTCTACCATCTAGATGAATTTTATGAAGGGTGTGAAGATGACGTAGAGGAACCAGGGGAAAATCCTAGTTTTTTATAATTGTGATTAGGTTTACTTAGAGATTACTATGTTGTTAGGAAAGTTGATTAATTTTGCAAGTTCGTTGAGTTTTTAGAATTACACTCTATAGATATAAAATAGAGTAGGACTTTAGATAGCGTGCATGAGAAAATGATTTGTGTAATTGTGTAGTTTCAGTTTTTGTACATCTTTTTTCTATGAAAATGAAAGTGGCAGGTGCTCCCTGCTTGTTTCAAAAAAAAAACTTAGAGAGGAAGGGAAGCCCTCCATTCTCTAATGCATCTTCGCATGCCTCTCTGAGTCTCGAGACATCATTTCTATGTCCACTACTTGGAAGGGCTTCTGCTTTACCACTTCAGAGGGCCAGGGATGATATTCCATTCAAGAATACTTTTTTTTTGAGATAGAGATGAAAGTCTAAATTATTCAAATTTAAATGATTTTAAGTTCTTTCATTCGAATTTCGAATTCAAAACCTCTTACACAGAAGTTGTTGGTCTTAGCCACTAGGCTAAGAGATAGTTCTTAAAAAAGAAATTATGTCATGCTTTAACTGTGCTATCTTGTTTGAACCATTTAAGGAAAAAAAGAAAAAAATTACTTCAGAACCTTGTCAAGTGAGAAATATATCAGGCAAATGCTACACCACTATCCTAATTTCTTCAAAAGAAAACTAATTCTCACATTCAGTTTGAATTATGTGAAAGGCAGTTTCGACACTTAGACCGCAAGCAATCTAATTTCTCTTATTGGCAGGAACAATTTTATCTGTCCTCAGCCTAGCTCAAAACATCCTTACACGAAGGGAGAGCCTGAATTCACTGTTCAGCTTGGCTGCTTGGGAGACTATTTGAGAGAAAGTATAGTTTGAGTCTTAGAAAGCAAATTATCTTTGGAGTAATCCTCTATCATATTTTAATGGACTGCAGCACAAAGGAGGAGATAACCGATGACATTTGTTGATGTCAGTTCCATTTTCCTTCCGTAACAGAAATGAGAATCAGCTCAAAGGAACATGTCCAACCGTGAAACTCGTGAAATGTAATGGCACCCATCCTTTTTAATCAGATTATTTTGGTAGAAGATTTAGGTCACTTTTTTAGTGGCTTTGGTTTTCATCTTAATTTGTCTAAAAAGATAAAATAAGAGAGTACAATACAAGGAAACCGAGCATTTTTAGAGCGGCACAATCCGTTATAAATTGGATTTCATTGCGATTAAAGAAAATATAGGAAATTACATTATGGCCATAAAATATGACAACTTCAACCTCTATGAAATACCTCAGGATGAAGGTTTGCCATCTGTAACAAATTTGAACATAATGCACTTAGAAAATTGACGTTAAAATTTAAATCATATGAAGCTGGTCATAAATTGTTTTTTTTAATTCATTGTTCGTAGATTTACAACACGCACATCACAAACAAATTAGAAAATAAACTTGAAAATTCTTTAAAAATAGCCTCTAACGAAACTTGAACCCCAAACTTCCCGTCTTGTATCTCACTACTACACTAGATAGAGTTTGGCGGTGATTGTTACTCGAGAGAACTTGTTGAATTGATGAGTGAAGAGAGTGAGAGAGAGCAAGAAGATACATTGTAGCGGGCTCTACTTGTTTCGGCCTTCTCTATCGTGGAATTTGTGCTCTGTCATCATCCACTAATAGGCCTGTCTTATTTATTATACTAATTAAACTCCTTAATACGTACCAAAAGTTTTTTTCAACTAACAACTACGTCATGTCTTATTATTATCATTTGAAATAATTTTGACTATATTTTACTATAAAAAATATTTTAAATTGTTGATGGTTTCAAATCATATTTATTTAAGATATCGTCTAATATATGAGTTTTCAAATTTAATATGAACAAACATTAAATAAGTCATTATTAAAATTTAGATAAAATACTATAGTTCCCAACCTTCCGTTCCCGCCCTCTTTTCTTTTTTATCTTATTCTTATTTTGTCACTTTCTTTTTTTTTATTCTTATTTTGTCTTTTTTTTTAATGTTTTTATGGTGTTAAAACTAACATCCGAGGTGTTCATATTAACTTCATTGGTGTTCATATCAACTTTACTAGCGTGCATACTAACTTCTCTGATGTTCATACTAACTTTTGAGGTGCTCATATTAACTTATCTGGTGTTCATACCAACTTCTAGTATGAACACCTTTTACAAATAATCTGAACACATGTTTCATTTAGTCTGCACACTATTTTATGCAAAACAGACTTGAAACAACTAGTATGTATTATTTTGGGGTCCTTAGGTCAAACACAATATGCGAAAGCGTTTTAACAATTACAATCCAAACTTTTGGACCTTAATCACCTACCTAAAATCACAATCAAGCAAGTATTAATAACAATTGAGCAATTCAAACAATAAACTGTAAAGATAGTAAAAAGAGTGTAAAGAGCAAGAGAGAGCAATAGAACACGCTATGTAACGTGGCTCGACCTACAAGCAAACTAGACTACATTCACGGGACCCTCATATCAAAAAATACCTTCCGAGACCATATCTATTAAATCACAAGTGTTCTTACAATTGCGGAATATATCTTAGATTTCTTATCAACAAGACAACCTATATTAGGTTACTAATCCTTTGCAAAGGGCTACACCGCTCTACGAATGCAAACGTGTTCGATTGAGAACACAATCAAGGACAGAGATGAACTACTTGACAACACAACGTAGTTTACCAAACTAAAACAACAAAAAATTATTTTCTCGAATTGACAATTAGAGAATTAGCTATCATAAACACTCTCAAGGTGTGGATACTGAAGGAGAATGCTCTTGTGTTATTTTTTTATGCTCAATTAGATGCTTGTAAACTTGGGGATGACCTTCTTAAATGTTCCAATTGAAAACCCCAAGGTATATATAGGCTGGGTGCATCTTGAAGTCTTGAAATCTTGATCTGGAAGCCTTGCTTTATAGACAACCCGTTACGGAACCCATTGTAACAGGTTGGCTTCTTTCCCAAATTTCCCTTCAATGCATCTTTATTTGACTTTTGGGCCCTCCTGCACAGGAACCCGTTGTGACGGATAGGCAACTCGTTGTGACGGATAGGCAACTCGTTATGACGGGTTGACAACTCGTTATGACGGGTTGGCAACCCGTTATGACGGGTGTGGGATGCGTTACCGTAACACATGGCTTTGTCAACTGCCCATCTGACCTTGTCTTCTAGCTCTTCTCATCTTCAATCCGTTATAATGGATTGGTAACCCGTTGTGACGGGTAGGCAACCCGTTATGACGGGTTGGAGATCCGTTGTGACGGGTTCCCATTGCGTTGCCATAACGCAAGGCTTTGCCAAGCCTCTGTTCTTGTTCAATTTGCTTGCTCTTGATGTCTACGTGATCGTCTTGACTTGTGCATGCATGATTGAGCCTTGACATCATCAATATGTACCTATATAAATTTGCAACTCACCAAAACTCAATTGTACAAGGTTGGTACTGATTTGTTCTGCAAATTGTCAAGTCAAATAAGAGTTTGATCTAACAGTATGAACACTTATTTTAATTAGTGTGAACATATATTTTATTTAGTCTGCACTCATGCATTATGTGCAAAATAGACTTGAAACGGTCTACAAAATAGGCATGAAACATGTATTATAAACAATTGTTTTATTAAGTCTGAACACATATTTTATTTAGTTTACAACACATGCATTATGTGCAAAACAAACTTGAAACAGTGTAAAAACAGAGTTAAAACAACTAGTATAAACACATGTTTTATTTAGTATGAACATTTATCTTATTTAGTATGCACATCTGTTTTATTTAGTTTGTGATCCATGCATTCTATGCAAAACATTCAGTATAGTTTGTAGGGCGAAAACATTCAGAAGAATGTGTGCGGTACAACTTTTTTATTTATTCGTTTTTTACTATTTGATTTTTTTTCTTTTGACAAAATTAGTTAGAAAGTCAAAAGTGAGAGACTAAAATTGAAAGATTGTTTGCTGAACTCTAAAATTTAATATCTAGAATTTTTTTGCATGTGCGTTGAGAGAGAGAGAGAGAGTGAGAATAGGAAGGATTTTGGATGCGGTCATACAAATATCATTCAATACACATGATGTATCGATGTTATCATACTACATGCATGATACTATAACCTTTATATAAAAGTTAAAATGTCGTAAATTAAGTTTACTCTTATTTTTATAATTGAAAATTTTCATACACATATATGTCAATTAATTATTGTACAATTTTTTTAATTTATAACCAGAAACCAGAGCAAATCAACTATTACAAATATGCATTTTATTTTATAATAGAAGTGTAGTTTTATTGATTTAATGCAACTATATATATATATATATATCAGAACAAAAAAGACAGATGAAAAATAGTAGAAGAAAATATAATTAGTACTTATTATAAATTTTCACTACCTTGAAATTCAGAGGCGGTAAATAGAACTATATTGCATAAATGATAACAGTTAAAGTTAACATGGTTGCTAATTATGTTCAAAACTATTTACCTATAATAGTTACGTTATATTACGATTTACTTCAAATTATTATCAATATATTATTTAGATATATTAGATAAAATTTTCATTGTTTTTTTTTTCTTTCAAACAATTATCGAAAAAAGTAAAATTTAATATTACGATAATTTTTTTGTGTTAATTAATAATTAGAACAGAAAAAAATTAAAAGAAATGTATAATAGAGTATGGATACATATATAAGTGTAACAATTGTCACAATTATTCCCTCAAAAAAAACAATTGTCACAACTATGGACTATTTTTTCTTTCTTTCTTTTTTTTTGAAAAACGAGGGATCAACTATGGACTTAATTAAACTGTTGAAGACATATTTCCAAATTTAGATTTTAAATTTGAATTTGATTTATGGGGATTGTCTTGTTAACTAAAATAACCATTTATATATTTCAATCCTGTTTGTATGAACTTTTTTAAGGTTGGGAAATTTTGCGTCCTTTAATTATAGATTGAATATCGACAAAGATATGATAATGTTGTGTCACTGTTTGGCAAATTAAAGCACATGCCACTACTTCTAATCCAAAGTATAGCTAACACATCAACTATGCAATTTGATTTCTTCAGTTGACAATATCAATTCTGACTTGCACCGAATTATTAGTAGGTGTGGCCTATTGGATATTATAGTTTATTTTCATTTTTTAAGAAAGAATCAATTGAAATTCTACTTTGTAATATTTAGCATTTTTTTCCAACACGCAGGGTCAACATGGATCATAAAAACGATGCTTTATGGTAATTATTAACTAAAAAATCTCAAGATTATATCTCACAATAGTCGTATTTAATTCATAAAAACCTAACTCAACCCAACCTTTTTATTATCACTCTTAAAGTCGATTCATAAAAACTTAACAATTCATGTGTATCAAAATTCAGAATTTTTTTCCAGTGTGGTTCTAGGATTCTTTTTGAGGATGGTTAAAAATGTTGTATATAAAAAAATCAAATTATAATATATTTTTAGATTTTTTTTAATTAAATGATAAAGTTTTAAATTTTTTTCAGAGTGAATCCTCTCAGTAGCTCTGTCAATGTGTATGAGGCATATTTAAAAATTATTTGTTTCTAATTGAATGGCACGTTGCCCTCAGCTACATAAAAAAAGAAATAAAAGAAGACAAGAGTTTCCCATGCCTAGAAGGATAGAAAGAAACAAATGTTCTCTCAACAATTAGTTCACATCTCGGAAGTTTCTATTCAGAGCCAGGATTTCCATTGGCACCATGTATAAAATTTGGTTGATATAATATACGGAGCAGGATTAATACCAATTTACATTTGTCAAACAGCGTTCGAATTTTATTGTGTATCATCAAATGATTCAAATCTTTTACAAAGCGACAGATACAAATTATTGTTAATAATTTACTTTACAAACCAAATGTTTGTGTTGTGACTTTTCAATTACAAATTTGTTTATGTAATTTCAAGATGGTGTCTCCGACTCTTAATTTACTTTCCCTAGTTGTTATATTACTTATGGTAACAAATAATAGTTCACAATTTTTTTTGAGTCAGTGGTAGTCACCAGTTGCGGAGCTTGAGTTCAAATCATGGGACTAATTTGATAATTTTGTTCATATATGTTAAAAAATTATAGAATTCAAATCAAGAGGAGACTAATTCAATAATTTTGTTGATATATGTTACAGAATTATAGTGAAAAGAGATTATTTTATGATCAAAATAAAATTTTACATAGAAACTAAATACTTCGCTATTATATTTTTAAAATTCAAGGGAGGGCCATGGCTACCTTTGGTCCCTGTGAAGCTCCGCCTCTGGTAGTGACAATGCTCTTAGCTCTAAAGTATAATTTGCAGATTCACTGTGGAATATTTGGTCGATGCAATTTTAATTAGGTAAAGTTGAAATCGAAATTTTAATTAAATAATTGTAATTATATTTGTGTAAGACTTTAGATATTACGATAAATAGTGAAAGCGGTAACTTACTTTTCATTTTCTGAAAGTTATTTTAGATGAAAAAATGTGCGCCCTACTGCAATTTTGTTCTTGTTTCTTGAATTGTTCGATGTTGGGTTCTTCCATGTAAATACGAGTGCTCCATTTTTTTCCCATAAATGGAGAGTGCATGAGATGGAACTAATGTACAACACATGCACACGTAACACACTCATATATTCTATTTTGGTATCTTACCACTTTTAGCAAGTAGTGTGCTAGTTCAGTTTGAAAGCATTTTTATTTGAATTAGTTCTATTTGTATATCTGGTGTAGCAACACTTATGGGGCCAAAGTTCTAAAGTTTATTTTGATTTCGCATATTCTGAAGTTGTTTCCCTTGACCTTGATATTTTAGGTGGTGCTTACCATAAAATGCCATCAGAATAAAATGGGAGGGGTATATACTGGAATCAACACTAAGCACATCATGATGAGTAGCAAGATGGTACAATTGCATTAACTCAGTATATGAATTGCATCAATTATTGTGTATTTTTGTTTGTCAAATGGCAGCTGTATCGGTTTCTTAAAAGGACAGAAGAGCAAGTTCACCGAAAAAAATTATCATTATTAATTACCAACACCCAAGTTAAAAAAAAAGCATGTACCAGTATAAAATTGTATGGATATTGGTGGATGGATATAGAATAATTGATAACAGAAACTTGAAACTGAAGTTTCTGGAGGTTCCATAAAACAAGTGCTGAAGCATCCACTTAGGCTAGCCCTATACCAGGTCAAGTGCTGAAGCATCAAATACCAGTTTGGCACAAGATGAAAATAAGATGAGAAACTAAACGTTTTCCACAGTCAGTGAATTTCTGCTACACAATTAAATTCTGCTAATTAAATAATTGCTGAAAATGTCTCTTAGAAAGACCAACCAGTCAATCTGATATATTCCCAACAGAAGCAGCAAAATAAGCCTCGGCAAGCTCTGGCACATCCTTCTTGTATGGCTCTACATACTTCTCAAGGAATCTCTTTTCTGTATAACTACATGCACTTGATATGCTATATTTTTTCTTCAGTCCTTTGGCAGCTAGGATGCTCAGTACATGATGCCTTGGCACCAACCTTTTTTGTAGGCTAAACCCAAACAATACAGGCCTAAAAGCAATGTTTTTTGGCTCCATCCCCACATTTTTAATAAGGAAATCCATGGTTAACTTCACTTTCTCTGCAGAGAGTGAGAATAAAGTAGGGAATTTCTTGAAAGCAGATGATATTTCTTTCTCAGACCAGCCACATGTATTCTTGAAAAACTCCATCTTCCGGTTCATTGTTTCTTTACTCAATGAAGCAACAACTTTCAATGCATTCCAATACAATCTGGATCCCCTTGGAAGCCCCAGCTCCTCAATTAGCTCAAGTCTCTCCCTCAAAGAATTCAGGCTTAGGATCATGCCGCGGCTTCCGTGCATGAGTGACAACACTATATCTCGATTTGAAAATCCGTATTCTTTCAATAGATTTATTCTTGGAGCAATTAGCTTGTCGATGTTCAAATTCAAAAGCAAAGGGTTTTTGGGAATAATCTTTAACAACCCATCATTGCCTTTCCCAACAAAATCTCTCCAAAACAGAATGCGTGAGAGAGTTTCTTTCTGTGTAAGGACAGCCGGGTTGTATCGGATAAACTGTACCAGTAATTCTCCCGAGAAGCCTGCATCCCTCAATTTATGCACCTTTAGTTTCATCTTCTCCAGATTATAAGTCAAAAGAGTTGGGTGGAAACAAACAACCGTCTTGATTTGTGTATCTGATAGACCTGTCTCTTTTAAGAATGTAACAAACAATTCAATCCGATCGGAGGATCTGACTGTAGTAAGATTAGTCGACAATCTGAGTGCTCGGTCCCTGGGGAAGCCAAAGGAGGAGATAAGGTACTGTGCTATAAACGGTATCACCTCAGTTGATGTCTGGGGTTTGGCTGAAAGAAATCGGAGAAGGAAAGGGGTCAGAGGCGCCAGAGGCGCCAGGTGGTGGTGATGGGGTGATGAGGAGACAAAACAGGAAGCGATTACTTTCTTGGCAATGAGTGAAGACATGATGGAGGTGTCTGAGTTCAAAATGGTTGATGGAGATTGACGAGGGAGAAAGATGGATGGAATCACGGTGCCTCGATCGGATTTTTCAGTGCATCGAAGTCGTTAGAGAGAGATGATGGAGCGGGGAGGAGGCTAATAAACCCTAGAAATTGAGAAGAGAGCACCGCATCGCGACTGGACTCAACCAAGTGGGCTATGTGCCTATAGAGACTCCCGACTCGATTCGACTCGATTTTAAGGTTCAGCTTCATAGATAGCGTCAGATTCGGTTTCCACTTTCCAGTGTGGGATTCCGGATTCATATCCACTCCAGTGCGTGTGCTTGGTTTTTAACCATTTTTTTCTTCTTTTCTGAATAACAAGTTGCTAACTCCCACTTTTCTTTTTAAAAAAATTGTTATTTATTATCAAATTTATACGTGCGTGAGTTAGCTATAAATTAAAAGAAAAAAAATCGAGGAAAATCAGTCATTTGTCTTCGTGTTATCTTGCGGATTCAGAATTTCATTCAGAAATATGCATAATTATATATAAAAATAATAAAACATAAATTTCTTCTAAAATATTAAATATCATTAAAAATATGTTTTACATATTAAAAAAGCAAATACAAATAAAATATAATAATACAAACAAAATAAAATCAAGATATCGACGATAAATCTAACCGGCCTCTACATGTCTTCATATTTTAAAATATTTACATAATTCTTTCATTATCAATACGTCTAATGATATGATACGTCGATGTGTTAACACCTCACGTGTTATCATGTACGTGTTGAAATGTATGATAGTTTTATCATTTTCTACATGAGTAGCAAGTGAAATAGAAAAAAAATGGAGATGCTCTATAACTAGTACCTAGTAGTATTATAAACAATGACTTCAAAGAGGTTGCATCCTATTGCCATGATTTTCCATGATGCATTTTTACAATGTATGCAGCCACAAACTTCAGAAAACAAGTTGGGCTTATTTTATAAAAAATGAGCTAAGTTATAGTTTGGACGATACATGTACGCCGACAAGAAATGTGTAACTCAGCCATTATGCATTAATTATTATAACTTTTTATTGATTTCTAATAGTGAACTTTGTGACAAAATATGATGGATAATGCGTAGAAAGTTTCAGTATCATGTTTTTGTTATTATTCATCACAATGCATCTGCGAGTTTTTAAGTGCAGTAGGGAATCTTACACCATGTTTCGCTTAAGCACAGTGATATAGTCTAGAGTAAACGGAAATAATAATTCATCAATTTCCATACTTGTCTTGGATTAAATGGAAAACAATAATTCATCTCGGAGACTAGTGTTGTCTGCTTGTCTGAGAAATTTAAGCTCTTGTCAGAAGCTATTTTTGGAGATGTTAGGGTCATACACACTGCTAAATGCTCACAGTATATTATCATTTTTATTAGGAAGTACTAAAGAAACAAAGAAAGCACTTACAAAGGAAAAATCTATTGCAATTGGTTTCATGCACCTTCACCAACAACCCTCCTATTGGGTCTACTTAGAAGCTCAGTCACTGTCGACTGTCATCGATTCGCAACATGAACGACCGGACGACTATACGTGGCAAGTGGTGAGCAGTGGGCGACAATGGGGTCGCGAGGAGCTATGGTTCGAGCGACATAGAGAATTTTTCTTTTTTTTAAGTCTAGTGTTGTAAAAAAATTTGGGTTTGTTTTATTTCGTGACTCAGCTAGGAAGAAAACAGACGAAAGGGAACAGATATCGCTGTTGGTGGGTTTTTTTGGAACTGAACTGATGGGCTGGAGTTTGACTAGAATTCAGAGGTAGGCATTTTTGTATTTTAGAGATAGACATTTCAATAAATAATCTATAGACATTGTTGGATTTCAAACTTCATGAGTAGGCCCTTGCCTACCTCTGGAACATGGTAGGTTCGCCATTGGTCATCTTTGTGTCATGCCGTGTTAAGTATTTTCGTATTGCGTCGTTCGGAGTTTAAAAAAACACATCCTTTCGATCTTAGATGTGTCATATCACATCATACGTTTTTGTTGGTGTTGTGCACAAATTGTGTTATTTTTTATTTTTGAAAGTTAATTTGTTTTAAATATTTTTCTATATAAGTTGCAAAAAAATAGAGAAAATTCGAGAAAACAGATAAATAAATAAAAGATCTTTTGTGTGCAAATGAATCTTGCAACTTGCAAGTTAAATTTAAAAAATACATAGAAAATAATAATATTTTTAAATTGAATTTAAAGAATATATAGAAAAAATCCATCGTTATTTTGTATTTCATTTCATAAAAATGAATCTCAAATTAGATCTAGTTTTATCCGCATTTTATTCTGCAATCTGTATCTACATATTTAGATATTGAATTTGAAAAATACATCATAACCAACCACCAAAAATTTGAATCCATTTCTTTTGTAGGTCGGTCGAATTTGTCGAATTGATCAGATTAATCAAGTTATACTTACATCTCAGATTATGACCGATGTTAAACTAGATCCGATTTATTGTTATCGAACTATGGATTATGATTAAAAAAGGACAAAGAAAAAAGAAAGCAGTCGCGAACTGGTAACAAATCAGACCCATTTTATTGGTAGCTATTACAATATCGATTACAGAATCAATATAGCTTTTTCAATGCCAAAAAAGAATGCTTTGATCAGAATCAATTTAATGGATCAGAATCAGTGGAAATCGTTAATTTTAAAACGATCCAACCTCTTGTGTGAAATTAAGTTCCACTTCTTTAAATTAATTCTCATCAAGATTAACAAAAACAACTCCATATGTGTTAATCCCTTCACGTTCAGATCCATAGCAGATTTGCCCTAATTTAATTTAATGCAAATTGTGATGTTTCACAACGACGTGATTGTTTGTAATGCAACTTTTAGTTTCTTTTAATTAACTTTAATAGTTAACTAGAATTGAAATTTGAGCTTCGCTCAAACTAATTAAAACTGATAATATATATATATATATATATATATATATATATAATTTTATAAATTATTTTTATATTATTTTATATACATAAAATTTTATGAATTATTTCATAAAAAATATACGAGTTGCATACATGTGATATAAAAATTTACACATAATATGATTTATAGTATATGATGTGAAAATACATAATATAATTTACACATCATTCATTATGCACGTATTTTATGCAACTAAATGTAGATCATCTATTAATTTTAATGAATGATGCAGATTTGGAGGCACCATAAAGGCACAAAAAAATGAAGGCATTATATCCCTCCTCTAAATTTAGTGTGATATAGAAAAATACATACAATATGAAATATTTTATATGTAGATAGTATGAAAATTTACGCATAATATTATTTATAATATATGATGTATTTATATATGTATATATCATATGAAATATTTTATACGTATATAGTATGAAAATATATACATCTTGATATCTATACCTTCAATTGAGTGACTTTTGATGTTCATACAATTAATAAAAAGAGCATAATTAATAATGCATTAAATATAATAATAAAGATATACAATTAATACGAATAGAACAATGCGACAAGTAATATGTAATAATTATGTTTTAAATTGCAAAAATCACATAAAATCGCTCTCTACACAAATATACAAAATAACTTGCCACATTTAATCTCTACTGAAAAATCAACGACCAAGATTAAAAATATTTTTTAATCAATGGTCAAACTTCAATTCGGCCGTGTCCAACTTTTTGGAAAGAGAACACGGACGAAGATTAATACTATTTTTTTAGATTTTGTCATTATGTACAACAAAACATATTATCGATGACCGACATTCTGACCGTTGAACGTCAGTCATCAATAATAGAAATATTGTTTACTGGGGAACTCACAGTCAATACTTCCGTAAGAATATCTGCATATCCCAAATCAAGTCATAAACCCCTCTCAAGTCTCAACCGACTCCGATCGATTCCACTCTGACTAAACCCTAGCGGTTAACTTTACTCAAAATTTCTTCCATACCATCACACAAGCATCTCCGTCTGTAATGATCTAACTTGATCAATTACGAGTTTAATCGATTGAAAACAACTAAATCAAAGAAATCAATGGGATTAATAAGCTTTTATTTTTCAACTCAAGCTATCTCAGCTCAGTTTTACAATAAGAAAATGCAAGTAAACAAGAGACTAAGAAAAAGTGGAACAATGAATCAATATTCAGCTCCTTCAAAAGATGAAAAATATGCCTTTATATAATAGGCATTTGGCTATTCTGCAAAATTACTCTGACGAGCTGCAACAACCTTCTTTCTCCCTTTAACAACCTCTTCACCATTTTCACCATTTGTTGCACACTGGACTCGTCCCTTGATTAGTAGGGTCTCATTGTTAGTGAGTGAATTGATTAATTGGGCTTGGCCCATCTTACCTGTATTGCCCAGGCCCATCTCTTGAGCCCTCGACCTGTCCTTTGAATTACTGGCGCCAACTACCAGTAACAGTTGAGAGCTCCCTTAGAGCTCAGCTTGTCCCCAAGCTAGTGCAAATCAAACTGATTCTTGAGAGAGTCGTAGTCTTTCCATGTCGCCTCCTCCTCTGGCAAGTTTGACCATCTCACTAACACCTCTACACTTGCTGCATTATTCTGTTTGACTAACCTGTGACTCAAGAATTCATAATGTCCTTCATGTGTCTTGAAGGCTGTTTTCATGATGTCATCCTGACACATTCTTATTTGGTGATATCCAGATCTAAGATCAACTTTAGAGAAGTAATGGAAACCATGCAATTCATCAAGAAGCTCATCTATCACAAGTATTGGGTACTTGTTTTTTATAGCAATATTGTTGAGGTGCCTGTAATCCACACAAAGGCGCCAGGAACCATCTTTCTTCTTAACAAGAAGAGCTGGTGAGGCAAAGGGGCTAGAAGATGGTTGAATCACATTATTGCTAAGTAATTCTTCAATAATCTTCTCAAGCTCAAGTTTTTGAAAGTGAGAATATCGATAAGGTCTTAGATTGACAGGTTTTGATTGAGGTAGAAGAGGTATTTTGTGATCAATTGCTCTTTATGGAGGTAATTGAGTTGGAGCATCAAAAACATCTTGAAATTGAGATAGAACTTGAGTTATGACAAGAGGTGTGACGGGTGGTTGATCAGAAACTGACTTGCACATCCAAATTTTTGCTATCATGAGCTCACTACCAGCATTCAATTTTTTATCCACATTTAGACTTTGGCATAGTTGAACTTGAGCTTCCTCATGTTGAACTTGCAATTTAACCAATCTGCCCTTCTTTTCAAATTCAATCCACTTATCCCCCCCAATCAATTTTCATAGGTCCTAAATGGGTTAACCAGTCCATACCCAATATTACATCATACTCATTAATTGATAACAATCTAAGATCATTAGTGAATTGTTGACCCTGTATGGAATAATTGAGAGATGAACATTTGGTGTTTGTTATTATTTTAGCCTCATTTGCAACCATAACCACCATAGGAATGATATGATGTATCTCACATTCATGACCTTGCAGTACCCTTGGATCAATGAAGCTATGGGTGCTTCCACTATTCACAAGAGCATAAACTGGTTTGGAACCAATGTGGCCTTTAAATCTCATAGTGTTAAGGGAAGGTTGTCCAGAAGTGGAATGTAGAGAGACAATAGCTTCTTATGTTTCAATGCCAACATGAGTATCCTCACGGGAGGCTAATGGACCAAAGGCATCTTCTTCATCATTGACCCCTTCCTACTTACCCAGTAGTATTTGAACCCTGACCTTGCACTGGTAACCTGGAAAGTATTTTTTTCCCACACTTAAAACAAAACCCTAGGGCTCTTGATCCATAAGAGTATTTTTGGTAGTTATACTTGGTACAATGCTTTTATGATCACAAACTTTTGATTTATCAAGTTGACAGGAAATTCTAGAAGCAAAATTACCATGAAAAAATGGGGCTTTATAAGTGTTTTTGAGTTTTCTCATTTGGCAGTCTAAAGCAGCCTCCATGTGTAAAGAATGTTCAATAGCATCATCCAATGGAATAGGCCTAGCAGCCTTGAGATGAGCTTTGATATCTTTCCTTAACCCGATTATGTAAGCCTCAATAAAATCTCCTTCAGAGAAATTTCTATTTTCCAATAGTAATCGAGACTTCACCCTTTCAAAATCATCAATATATGTTTCCACTGTACCAGTTTGATGCAAGCATTTGAACTCTGCATGGCCACTCTTAGTACTGGTTTTGAGAAATCTTCGTGACACTAATAGAATCAACAAATTCCATCAGGTGGCTCATGATTAATGAGATAACCATCAAACCACTCACTAGCTTTGTCACAAAAGTGTAAGGTAGCTATTTTGGATCTAGAGGCTAAAGGGACCTGATAGAGCTCAAAATAAGATGTGTATTTGCGAATCCATTCAAGTGGATTATTGCCATTAAATGCAGGAAAATCGACAATTTACCAATAAAATCTCTCAAAAAGAAGAGGTTTGGCAAAGTGTCTTTCAATTAAAGGGCACCTAGGTTGTATCTGATCAACTGCACCAGTAGTTCTTCAGAAAAATCGACATTTACCAATTCACACACCTTTGGTTTCAATGTCTTCTCTACATTACAAGCCAGAAGTGGTGAGTAGTATGAAACAACACCCTTGATCTGGGTATCTGACAGGCCCATATCATTTAGGAAATTCAAGACTGAATCTGGTTGAACCTCCGATTTGATTGCAATAAACCAACTGTTAGTTGAGAGCTTGATTGCTCGGTCAGGTTTGAATCCAAGGGAAGATATGAGATACATGGCAAGGAAAGGAATCTCCTTCAATTGGCCGGGTTGAGTTGAAAATGAGAAATGGAGAAGAGGAGGAGAAGGACTAGATGGTGGTGATGGCAGAAAGAAGAGGAGGAGAAGGAAGCAAGTCTCTTTACAAGCAGAGAAGACATTGTTGCCATTGCAGTTGGCAGGAGCTCAGTCTGATTTCTGAGAGGGGAAGGAAGATTTACACTAAGGAATTTCAACTGATAAACTTAGGATTTCAAGTTTATTTGCTGCATTGTTTGTGAGTGTGTGTTGTAAGCCTACTGACAATGAATATAAAAAGACCCATAAACCTAGGAGAGGGAGAATGTGAAGTGCGAACAGAAATAACAGATCAAGATTGGGTCTTATAGCGGCCATTGATGAAGCCCATATTATTATAAAATATAGATATTAAAATCACGAAGCTGTATACAAGTACATATTTTCTACTTGCAAAAATTATTAAATTTCTTTTTAGAATGATGAGCCTGCCAATTATCTATCATTTATTTGAAAACATAAATTCAGAACATTTTTTTTCCTTCAAAAAGAGACATTATTGAATACACATTAAGAAATCACAAATAAATCATGCTACATGTAAAAGGCTTATGCTCATAGGCATGAGGTTGGGGCCTACCAATGGTTGCTCTTACAACAACAAAAGGGCCTTCTGTAGCAGTGTAGCACCTTCAGCAAAATACAGTGACGGAAAGTTATGCCGCAATATTCAATACACTGGTAAGATATGAGCCCCTAGATCTATCTTGTTGTGCCGATCTTAACAAACTATAACGGGCTAGATTACATCGGCACCAGTAACACAAAAATGGAAGAGGCGCATTTTGATTATCACTTGGTACCAAAAACTTGCATTTTATAAACAAGTATATAGCGCATAAAATTTTTGCATATTCCAGATGCTAGTTCTTCATTCTTTAGTGATCCTGCTGCTAAATAAAAAATGAAACAATTTACTCGCAGTGAGGACTCAAGGAAGATGGACTGCTTACCAGCACAAAGCCACAGTGCAGATCAGATTTTGCTAGTTCCATCTATCGTTCAAAGACCAGATGATCCATTAGGAAACCTATAAAGAATTGAACGAATGTCAATCTGTGGATAATATTTTATCACTTTTGTCCCTGAAAATATTGGTGATTCCACAGTCTCAGAGTTGACATTACATTCTATCCTGAAGTAGGCATTCAAAAATATGACAAGTTAGCTTGAACCAGATTTCAAATGGGTTTATGAACTCGGTTCAAATATGGGTTTATAGAATTCTGGTTGTCTCATGCTAATGGATAAAAAAAATCACATTAAGATATCTGAAAGTAGCAGGAACATTTGACTACACATCTTTCATGAATAACTGTGAGCGTGTTAGGAACATTGTTCTTATTTGGCAGCAACATTCCCTATAAGCTGTACTAGAATTGTAAACATATCTAATTAAGCATATAACAACGGATATATAATTATAATCATGCAAAGAATAAGAAGCTGCATAAACAATTTGTCCAAAGATTGAGATGTTAATTGCAGGAGAAGGAGCTTATATTTCAGAAACAATAAAAAAGTTGGCAACTGAGTCTTAGCTTCTTCAATGAAATAGAGGTTTCATTAGGCCTGCTACTAAAACTAAGCAAAGTGCAGAACACCAGCAACACATTACAAAGAAAAAAGTAATTAAGACAAGAATAAGAATAATTCTAACGTAGATCCTTCAATGAGCCTTTTTCCCATCAAATTAATTCTGCTAAAGAATCCTGGTCTTTCTTGTAACAAAGAACAGCAGTCAAACAGATATATTCCCACCAGAAGCAGCAAAATAAGCATCAGCAAGCTCTGGCATATCCTTCTTGTACGGCTCTACATACTTCTCAAGGAATCTATTTTCTGTGTAATCGCATACAGTTGAAAGACTACAATTTATCTTCAGTCCCTTTGCAGCCAGGATACTCAGCACATGATGCCTCGGAACCAATCTTTTTTCTAGGCTATACCCTAGTAGCCTAGGTTTAGAAGCTATGCTTCTCGGCTCAAACTTGGCCTTTTTGATAAGAAAATCCATGTTTGATTGTATCTTCTCCTCAGAAAATTGGAGTACAAATGGAAATTTTCTGAAAGCAGAGCGGACATCTTCCTTTGACCACCCATATGTTGTTTCGTAGAATTCTGCCCTTTTGTGAATTTTATCTTTGCTGGAAGAACCAACTGCTTTTAATCCGCAAAGAAACATGCGAGATTTCCTTGCAAGCCCAAGCTCCTCAATCAGCTCAATTGTCCACCTCAAAGAATCCAAGCCTAAAGTCATACAGCGGGCTCCACTCCCAAGCAGGTGAACAATATCTTGATTTGACAGTCCATATTCTTTTAATATATTTATTTTTGGGACAATATGCTTATCAATGTCGGCGGTGATCAGAGCATTGTTCCTCCGAATAATCTTTAACAAAGCCTCACCATCTTCCCCAACAAAATCTCTCCAAAACAGGAGCCTTGAGAGAGTTATTTTCTTTGTAAGAGCAGCTGGGCTGGATCGTATCAACTGAACTAGTAGCTTTTCTGAGAACCCATTTTCAACCAATTTACATGCATTTGGTTTCAGGGTCTTATCCACATTGTATGACAGAAGAATTGGATGGAGTGAAATAGCACCTTGAATCTGGGAATCTGATAAGCCAGTATGTCTCAGGAACTTTATTACAGCGTCAGGACGATCCGGAGATTTAATCACCCTGATGTTCCTGTTTGAGGAGACCCTGAGCGCTCGATCAGGGGAGAAGCCGAAGGAGGAGATGAGAAACTCAGCTATGAAAGGCATGTCCTTGCAAGGCTGGGGGGAAGTCTGCGTTGAAAGATGCAGTTGTCGAAGGCGAGGACTCAGGAGCGCCGCACGGTGGTGGTGAAAAGGAGAATGGGAGAAGAAATGAGAGGAGATTCTCTTCACGAGGAGCAAGTCCATGGTGTGAGGAGGGAATGGTAGCAAGAGAAAGAAAGATGGCGAGATCCAGGGGCGGGAATCGGAAGGGGAGAACTCGGTGGTGCCGCGAGTGAGTGCGTGTGTGTATGAGTGAGAGAGAGAGAAAGAGGCTATTCGACTTGTTTGACTGCAAAAAACCCTAGTGGAGTGGAAACAGAATCCTCTGCTGCATTTTTAATCAGAAGGCTGCAACACGCTCAGGACCGTCGGATCAATGTTAAGCGGTCCGGATATAATAATACAAAGCACTTCTGAATCTAACGATAACGTTGATCTTTACTCGACGATTTAGTTACAGTACAGGATACGATTCCGAGCGGGATGGAAACTTTTTTTATGTCTGGATCTCAAAAAAAATAAGAATGATATCAACCACTCTAATTTCAAACATTTGATTGTCATGGTTCTATTTTTCTGCGTTCAACGTTTAGACGTGTTTTTTAGACGCAAGCGTTCAAAAATAGAGATCACTCGAGTTTAAAAAGTAAAAAAACATCAAGTATTTTTGAAATATGCGTTCACGTCTGAACGCAATATTTGAACGTGCGTCCAACGTAACGTTCAACGTTGCTTGAACGTCGCGTTCAAATGTGAATATAAATTTAATATTTTGCATCATACTTAATCTATTTTATCGTTTTTTCAGCAAGACACGCTTAGTTTGAACTCTAAGTAGAAAAAATTGAGTCACGATGTCAAATTTTTTTAAATTAATATCATAGCCTACTTTCTAATCGTCAAACAAAAAAATCGCAGATGGTTCCCACGCACCGAATCGGACCTCTGAATCTTTGTTCAAGTGGTTCAGCTGAGTTGAGAGTGTGCGCTGGTCTGTCGGAAATTTCACAAGTATTTGTATCCGACAAATCCGTTCGATCCGAAGTAGTCCGATATGACTCGAAATTCGAAAATGACCCGACCACAGATGATTCGATACCCGACTCGACCTGATTTGACATGACTCGAAACCCGAAAAGACCCGACAACAGATGATCCGATACCCGACCCGACCTGATTTGATATGACTCGAAACCCGAAAAGACCCGACAACAGATGACCCGATACCCGATCCGATCTGATTTGATTTGACCCAAAACCTGAAAAGACTCGAGATCAGATGACCCGGTACTTGACCCAACCTGGACCGACATGACCCGAAATCCGAAATGACCCGAGATCACATTATCCGCCGACCCGACATGACGCAATCTGAGATGACCCGACTTGATCCGAACACAACAGATCAGAGACTCGAGATCAACTTAACAAACCAAAATAAACTCCGGTTTGAATATTTGACATTATCAAACTGATATCAACCTATCAATTAATATTGTATTAGTACATGTCTTGACTAAATTTAGCTCTTAACATAACTTATCAAATGAGTTATTGTATTAGATATAATGCCGAACACAAACCCAAACGCAACCCCACAAGGAGTTGCCTTTTATTGCCGGGTATCTCATCTCCTCCTTCAGCTTCTCTCTCGATCGAGCTTTCAAGGTCTCGGCTCACAGACGTCTTGCGCCGATCACGTCCCTAGAACAGCCTGAAGCAGTGGTGAAGTTCCCAAGTGATACCGGCTTAACTGATGCCCAGATCAAGGCGATTGTTACATTCCAACCATATCTTCTCGCTTACAATGTGGATAAGACCTTCAAACCGAAGGTGCGTGAATTGATAAATGGGGGCTGCTCTGGGGAGCTGCTGGTTCAATTGATCCGTTACAACCCAAGTGTCCTTTGTTTGAATGGCACTCTCTCACGGTTTCACTTTTGGAGAGATTTTATTGGGAAGGATGACCAGGCTTTATTGAGGCTAATTGAGAGGAACAGTTTACTGATCACACAGGATGTCGATAAGCGTATTCTTCCAAAAATCAATCTAATGAAAGAATATGGATTATCTAACCCAGATATGTTGTTGTTGCTTAAACAAGGAACACGTTGCGTGAACCGGAACCTGGATTCTTTTAGGCGAATACTTGAACTGATTGAGGAAATGGGAATTTTCAGGGGATCCTCAATGTTTTGGCATGCATTAAAAGCAGTTGGTGGTTTAAGCGAAGGTACAATTAAAAAGAAGGTGGAGTTCTTCAAGAAGACATATGGCTGGTCACAGGAAGATGTGAATTTGGTCTTTAGAAAGTTCCCTAGATTACTTGCTTACTCTGAGAATAAAGTGAAGTCAAATATGGGTTTTCTTTTGGGAAAAGCCGGGTTTGAGCCAAAAATGGTGGCTTCTAATCCTGTTCTAATTGGACATAGCCTAGAAAGAGTATTGATCCCACGGTATACTGTATTGTGTGCATTGCAAGCCAAGGGATTGAAGAACAAGTGCAGTCTTTCCAGTGTTTGTTCGTATACGGAAAAAAAGTTTCTTGAGAGGTATGTAGTGCCATATGAGAATGATGTGCCCGGGCTTGGAGAAACATACGTTGCTGCTTTTGGTGGCAAGTTGTCAAAATAATTATTGCTTGCATCCAGGGAAAAAAAATGTTGACCAATTTCGGACTTAAATGACAATACCACTGTTTGTGAAAGCAATAGTATTTTCTACTTGCCGTTTCTTTAGTTCACTATGTGCTCCATCTTATTTCTTCGTTAATGGTAGTTAATCTTTAACTACATACATAATCATTCGAAGGCTGTGTCATGTATTGCACTCCTTGTGATTTGGTACTGCTATTGCTAGTTCATTCCCCCTGACTATACTTAGAGGGGCTAATTCAAGTTTAGGCCGTTGTCCATTCTAGTTGCATTTGTGTTTGTGCATTTGTGATGTTGCTTAAATGTTGAGTATGGCTAAGACTATCTGAGAGCTGGGCATTCTAGTTGGGTCAAATTTGATTCAGGTTGCTCCAGCATTGAGATTGTTTGAGAATCTTGAGTACTTTGGCACTGTTTGGTTCCGTTTGTTTCTGGTCTCAGATAGTTTATAGTTTTGGCTACTCTCAGCGATTTAAGGTTGCAATGAATTATTTCAGATTAGGTTGAGCACTTCTGCTGAGCAGAGCAAGTTTGAATATTTGGATCAGAACGGATTTGAAAAGACTCAGTTACAGAAGCTATTTATCATTTTATTTATTTAATTCAGACTTGATGTAGTTGGTTTGTTTGTGCCTCTACTCATTCCACCAAGGTTTTGAACCTGCCTGTGCTGGTAGCTGATGCAGTATGTCTCTCTTGGTTATGTTGGATCTTACTTTTTCATATTTTGAAGTATGCAAACAACCAAATCTTTCATTATTGTCGCTTCAAGCGAGTGCAATAGCTGATTGTATATGTGTAGTGTACAACTATTTATATTCTGGTCTCAATAGATTCAGTTCCTATTTGATCTGACCAATATTATCATTTTTTTCTTTTCTTTTTCTTTTTCGTCTATCTTTTAGATCAGATGTAATCTTGACCCTTGACCAGTTGACCTAATCCAAAGATATTTCAAGAGAAACCAGAATGGAACTTGGATACAATAAAATATCAGTTGTAATGCAAATGCAAACATATTAAGGTTCGGATCTTTTGTCAAGATAAATAAAATGAGGGCATACAAACAAACCAAATTTTATATATACCGTACCTTTGGGCCGAAGATTGTTTTATTTTTAACCCACTTTGCACGAGTGCGGTTTGGATATCTTACCTGTTACGATACAAGTGCAGCCGTACAGTGATTTCAAAAATGAATATTGATGATATTGATGTGATTATATATTAAATTTTAACTAAAAGTTAATTCAAGTACGTCAAAAAGTAATATATGACTGAATATATATAGCAAAATCATTATATACACAAAAAAAAGAGATTACACAATGGTGAAGTATTACGATGAAAAGTGGTTTCAACCTACGTCAAAGTGACAAATCAGAAATGCACTCTGATTATTACATGGTGTACCAGATGCGAATCATATAGAATAAACCCGTCTGTCAAACTCGACAGGAAAATTATCCGATGAATCGGGCGGCTGCTTCTTCTATTCAATCAAACTTGGACTCCTCTGCCTCAGATTCTACAAATAAACCCGTCTGTCAAATTTGTCAAAAAAAAATTTCAGATCATTATTTTTTTCTGATCTTCTAGGAATTATTTTGTATTATTTACTTTTGGAAATCATTCAAAATAATTATCCTATCGTACACTTAAATATTTTTTTTCCTTTCAAAAGTATGCAGTGCTTGTTTTTTTTTAACAAAAAAGTCTATTATGTAATGCTAGCATTATAAAAATGTCTGAGTGCGATCCTCACACGTCAGTTTGTCCTGCTATCAAATCAGGTTTTGTTTCTATTATGTCGGAAAATTCACAAAAAAAAAATCATTAACCTTAAGATATATGAATCGTAAATTTTATGATATTATCCGCCAAAAAAAAGGATGTTTATTGTTACTTAGATTTCTATTTTTTTTTTGGGTTTTTGGACCTTTAATTTCACTACTCCTCACATCATGTAATAAATCACTTCTTGTGATATCCGTTAATGAAATTTGGGACTATGACCCTCATTTTTTCCTAAAAAAAGGATGTTACCTTTTCAAATTTGGTTATTCAGAAATTGGCAAATATCAACTCGGCTCAATTGAGACGAGCGTAAAATAAATAGATTTGGAAATGCTTTTAGTTTTTTAAGATAAACTAAGAAACAACAAGGAGTTTTGTTTTTAACTAAAATGTTCTAGAATAATTATGGCGTGATTCATATCTAATCTAATCAAACAGTAGCGGAGAACACAATTTGTCAAGTCATATCTAGTGTAGTGATAAAAAATTAAATCTTTATAGAAGAGGTCTGGGTTCAAACTCTGGCGGAGACAGTTTTAGAAGCGTTTTTCAAATTTATTTTCTGATTTTTATAGATATATATTATAAGTGTACATACAATAAATAAAATTAAAAGAAAGCACAGTTTTGCTCATATGTGTTCTATATACGATGTGCAAGTGCAAATTATATAATCTCCCTCACTGAATATAAGAAAATGTTTGTCCATCTACACAGCTTGTTCTTTAATTAAAATGATTTATAATAATTTTGCACGTGATGAACGAATAGAACTGGTTTTATACAATCTAACACTTCAAGTGACTTCATATTTTGTGTAGTTTTGGATTAACACCAAATTGAAGATTTCCAGTTTCCAACAACAAATATTGCAAATTTAGTTTTCGGATGGATGAACTTATATATGATTTAGAGATTTTTAACTAGAGTGAGGTTATGGTTGTCACACCCCAGAAATATTAAATAGCTTAGGGGTGTTAATCCCGCCACGTGTACTTGTTTACAAGTACACGAAAGACTTAATTCATCATTATAGAAGCAAGATCTTAGCAAATTTTATATAGATGGAGAAACAGCACACACGGTGAACACAATATATGAACATCCAACAACAAAATATATTTATATATAGCGGTGTCCTTTACAAAGTTTACAGCGGAAGATAAGGAAAAACAAAATACACACAAAGAGGTCGGTCTCATCAAAGGGGCGTGGGACCGAGTCCTCACTATCCTACTACAAACTACTCATAACCAATCGAAATATAAGAAAAACGAACCAAAAGGAATGCCCACAAACGGAAGACACCGAGACTCCATCCTAGCGCTCTCATCTTGGGCTCCAAAATAATTCATGCTCCTTACCTAGACCCCACAACCAACCGTGGAACGTGAGATATAAAATCTCAGTGTGGATTAAGGTCCAGCCTTTGGGTTTATATCCGATTGAGTTGGACCAAATCACATTTAAAGAACTTATCTTACAATTTAAGTTACTAAACCTAATGTTATAAGTGAACTATAATTTCATTTAATTATTTTAACCAAATCAAAGAGGCGATGCGAGAAATAAAACCCAAAAGATGTATGAGGAATAATATACATACATAATAATAATAAGGCATATTATCAAACTCCCAAACAAAGGATTTAATTTGTCAAATTTACACCCCGGTGTAGGACATCAGGATTCGCCCCCTTAGACGGGTCTCGTATTCGAGCCGCCAATCTAAGGGTGTCGTTAGACGGGTCCCGTATTCGAGCCGCCAATCTAACTTAATTCTGAGTTTCCAGAACGAAACGCCCTGGTAAAGCAGAGCGGCTACAAAAAGCACACACTCGGTCATAGAGCGAACCGAGACGCCTACCCTCACAGAAGGAGAATAACACAAAGAAAACACTCGGTCTCAGCCGTCATACGGAAATAAGGAACCGACTACCTGTTTGAAAGAATATAATAAAAGGGAACTCCCTGTACTAGTTAAAGCCAAGGGGAGCCCCTGACTTCCTCTGTACCAACCAGGGGCCAAAGGAGGAAGACCTTCGAATATTAGGAGATCCCGAAATATCGGCTAATGAATAATATAATAAAGAACGGAATAGCTCCAATACTTCACATATGACACGCATACTCTAAACTGAGAAACCGAACCTTAATCACTCAATTGGGAACATATTATAATACTATTTATTAATAAGGATGTTGAAAAGAGAAACTCTCAAACTGGCACTACGAGCCATCAAGTAATGGTTATCGTTGGTGAGGAATAGTCGAATGTCCTTAAGGACATCCCGTTGAGAGTATCCCATGGGCTATGTCAGACACCATGACACATACTCACTCCACGATGCCCTCAGACTACATCCAATCTAGAACTCACCGGCCCGACACTCATCACTCCCGACGAAATACATATAGTATAAAATACGCATTCTACCTATAAGTATTCTAATAACCTATACGATCCGTATATCGGATCTTACATGCAATTATGCTGTGCAGATGACATGCAATGCAGGTTGGTCTTCATTTATGGCACAGTTACCGGTATGCAAACATGACAGTTTAAGTTCTACGGGCCTGATTAACATTTGTGGGTGATTTGGTAACCGCAGTTCAATTTAGGTAGGTCTGGTAGGTCCTAGTTATAAAAGAAAGGGATATAAACCCCAGGAACCACACCTGAGATAGCTGGAGCGATACGCAAGGTCGACTCTACTCCGGGGGCAGCTCTGAAGCGTCTGCGCCTGTATCAGCGTCGACAGCGTCAGTAACGGCCTCGTCTCCCGCGAGTGGATACGAGTCGGCTAAATCTCCTAGTTTAGTGATCGAATCGTATTTAGTTAAATTGAACATTTGAGTTTAAAAATCTAAGCGTTTGAGACGTCCTTGATGCTCCTAACTTAATTTAATTGTCATTTTTACTTAGTCAAAGTTTTCGTGCAGTGTCCTTGCTGCACGACTAGTGGATCTGAATTATGTGTCACTATTCCTTTGTTAAATGTTGTGTGAGATTCTAAGTGTTCTACTACTTCCCATTTAATTGACGTCAGGACGATATGCTACAGAACATCAATAAAGAACAACACGAGGAAAACATGTTATAAATTCAACCACTTTTAGTCGGACTTTTAATTAAATTAAGCAAAGAAGGGAATAAAATATTCTAATAATTATAGATGCATATTATTATTGTGCTTATAAAGAAATTGATAAATATATTTTATTAAACGTTTACTTAGTCATAATTGTGTGTTTCATGTGTAATATTTAACTTGGTGCGTGTTTGTAATTGGTGTGATATAGAGAAATTGATCAATATATATGTTGTTAGGCATATAATTATACTTAGTCCATTTCTGTCGATAGTGTGTGATATTTTACTATATTATATTTAATTTATTTTATTATTTAATTAATAATGTTATTATAAATAATCAATTAACTTAGTCTTCACGTATAATTGTAAGTCAAGTGTCAATAAGTCAGACGCGTTGTCGTTCCTAACAACTATCCTACTATATAGCTATGTCGTATATTATACGTTATGTGGTTTTGTGCTAGATATAGTATAGAAAAGTACATAAAAACACAAGTTGGTTAATTTTAATTAATTATTGGTTTGTGTTAATCCTGGAGTGGGATCAGAAGTCCGTACTCGTGCGTCATAGCCGAAGCTCGTGCTGCACGGACTTATGATCGTCATTTCCCAATTTAATACCTTTCTCGGTCCTTTATTCTCTTGGGTCTAGTTACTAAGTATTATGGGTAGGGCCACCGTTGTGTAATATCTGTTTATACCAATTCGGCCCAAACAAGGCCCAAGCCCAAAATACTTAGAACTATATATTAATCACGAACCTTTCAATTTTATCCTTGTAGTACCTGTTTTTTATTTGTTTTAAGGGTTCATTTGCTTATAAGCCCAAATGCCCAGTTTTCTATTTCTAAAGGTCCATTTAAAGCCCAATATAATTTCGTAATGCATAGTACCTTTACTGGGCCAGTCATTACCTCTGGTCCAGTTTCAACCCTCACGACTACACATCATAAATCACAGCAAGGATCAACAACAACAGCAAGGGACACTGGTGCTGGTACAGACTGGTACTGGCAGGCTTAGGTTAACATCAACCCATGTAACCAGAACACTACAAGTTAACATGGCCCCCAATAATTAATCCCAACCCGATGTTCATCCTCAATAGGCACAATTCACATGTAAAGTTTATTTTCTATCGGTAAGCCAACTCTTAACGAAAATACCTCTAATTATTCCATACCCGGACAGGCAAATCATTAGGCAAACGCAAGTAGTGACATACTGTTAGCCCAATGTCACTGTACTGGCACCCGAGTCCTAGCACAGTTAAGGGTGGTGCCAGTAATACTATTAAGAACCCAAATAAGCAAGTCACAGCTCAGAGTAGCACAATGCTCGTAAGTAACAACAGGCATGAGCAAACAATCAGTACAAATAACACAAAGCAAGGCACAACAAGCAATCAGTACAAATAACACAAGCAAATCACAACAAAAGCAAATCGTGCTAGAGGGTTGCTGCGTTTACCAGAAAGGGGTAAGGGAGCAATACGAGACAGAGGCAACGAGACAGTGCACCACCACCTCTACAAGCCTTCTCCTTTCCCCCATTTTTCTTGTCTTTGTTCAATTTATAGAAGAATACAAGTAAGCAATCTACTATAGTGGCTACTACTCAACACATGAGTAAGTTAAACGAAGAGAGGGGAAAGTGCGGCATAGGGTCGCGTTTTATAGCCAGAGAGAAGCTGAGGTGGTGGTCGAGGGTAAAAGTCTCAAGACGTGACAGTGAGAAAGAACGAGAGAGACAGGAGCAGAGATTTTCAGGGAATGCCCGAGAGGAGTCGTGCAGCGAGAGCCAACGGGAAGGAGGGAAAAAGGAACCGAGGGTGACATTGTCACAGAGAGAGTACTAAGAGAAGGCATCTTAGAGGGTTATTAAGGCGGGAGAGAGAGAAGGAGTGGTACTGGAGAGAGAAACGAAGAACAAATCGAAAATAGAGAGAGAGAGACGTCGTGAGTGACAGGGAGAGAGAGAGCAGGTAAACATTGTAGAGCTGATTCATAGAGTCCAATTAAATTCCAAGAACTGACGCGTGTATCTATGAGTAACGTTGCAGGGAGGAGAATTACACAAGTGCAGCGCATGCGCTTTCATGCGTTTAAGTGACATAAAGGAAAAAGGTAGTGGGTAAGTAATGAATCCCTAGGAAGTATTAATTAAAGAGGGATGATTTGATGGAAGCTGTGTAATCAAAGCAAAAGAGGGATAGTGGGTTGGAATAGTGTCCTAGGTGTAATGATGGATAGGAGTTAGATATGAGGTGGCGCAGAGAGAGAGAGAGAGAGAGAGAGGGGAGAGAGAAGGAAGGAGAGAGGTGACGCGGAAAAAGAGGGAGGAAAAAGAGGGGAAGGGAGTGAACGTTTCCGCGTAGTCATCGGTGTGGGCCTCTGCAGTTAAGAGAGACGTTCGACCCGTTCGGGTTGCATTAGACCCGTTACGCCAAGACTCGATCCAGATCATCAAGATAGAGAGGTGTAGAAGATTTGACGATTTTCCTAAAATTTCAAGTATTTTTACACACTTTAGAAATTAGTGTTTTAACTTAATTCAATTTTTTTTTTTCGGGTTTCACAATGGTGTTTCGTAAATCATCAAACGCACTATATTTCGCATTTATATCTGCGATTTCAAAGTTCAAACGATCGATTCAAACTGTTAAACTTGATTTTCATATTATATTCTTCTCGAGATCAAATTATACGTTTTTTTTAAAGAGCGAGCTTGTGGTAGGATTGGATCCGGTTCTGAGTTCTAACGGACCGCTTAGTAAAAATTGCGAATCTGACCAAAGCGATAACACACAGGGTAGCAACGCTTGCTCCTAGGGTTTTGTCAAAAACCATTCGAGCCCGCCTACTTCGACACTGTTGAAACAACGCAGCATGCGCTCACTCCTTGCAAAGAGGATTTCCTCTCATTTCTTCTCTGTTTCTACTCTTCACCTCCACCACCACCACCACCACCGTCTAAACCTCCTGACACCTCTCCTCCGACACTGCCTTTCACACCAATCTCACCAAGAGAATGAATTACCTTTCATCGCACAGTACCTCATCTCCTCCTTCGGCTTCTCACCTGCTCGAGCGATCAAGTACTCGGCCGACTCCCGCCTCTCTCCAATCAAATCCTCCCACCGGCCTGAAGCAGTGGTACAGTTCCTAAAGGAGACTGGCCTATCAGATGCCTCGGTAAAGAGTACTATATCGTATTACCCGGCATTTCTGTCTTATAATGTGGAGAAGAGACTGAAACCGAAGGTGCGTGAATTGATGGATGCGGGTTTCTCTCGAGAATTACTTGTTCAGTTGATCCCATGCTGCCCAACTTTCCTTTCAGCGAAAGACACTCTCACGCGCCTACTATTTTGGAGAGATTATCTGGGAAAATGCGACGCGACATTATTGGCATTTTTGCAGAAGAATCATTATCTCGTCGTATTTGACATTGATAAGCAAATAGTTCCAAGAATCAATCTACTTAAAGAGTATGGGTTGTCAGATAGTGATATTGCAGGGCTGCTTTTGTACAAATCCATCATGGGCAAGAAACTAGATTCTCTAAAGCGGATGCTCGATCTAATCGAGGAACAAGGGATTACAAGGGGATGCAGCATGTTTCTTCGAGGAGTCAAAGAGCTTGGTTCTTACAACAATGATAGACTGAAAAAAAATGCAGAGTTCTACCAGAAAACATATGGCTGGTCGAAGGACGAGCTTCGCTTAGCTTTCAGGAGATTTCCTGTTATACTCAGATTATCCCTTAATAAGATAAAATCACACATGAATTTTCTTGTCAAAGAGGCCAAGCTTGAACCAAGGAGCATAGCTTTTCAGCCAATATTACTTGGGTGTAGCTTAGAAAAAAGGTTGATACCGAGGCATCATGTGCTGAGCATTTTGGCTGCAAAGGGCCTAAAGAAAAATTGTAGTCTTTTCACTGCATGCACACTCTCAGAGAAGAACTTCCATGACAGATATATTAAACCATACAAGAAGGATGTGCCAGAGCTTGCCGATGCTTATTATGCTGCGTTTGGTAGGAATATATCAGTTCCTATTTAACTGTTGTTTTTATATTTGGGAGAAATTGTAGCAATCTCACAATGCAATTAATGATAAGGTGTTAAGTCTTACTGAGCAACTGAGATGATTTATTTTCCATATCTATTTTTCTTTTGTGAAATTTGATATTGGTACCGAACTTGATTTAATATTAAACTATTGCTGCTAGTTGATTTAGTGCAATAAGATAAATTAGATTCTCAGATTTAGCGGTTTGGATATAGAAACTAGTTTCTTTACTGGAGTTTTCTTGCTGAATGAATACCTCGTTTCAAGCATGAGGTTCTTTTGCTGATTGAAATATCATGTTCGAATTAAGCCTGTTTTCCTTGAACAAGACACTGCTAGGGGATCATCAGCTCGCGTCTAAGAAGAAAGTGCCTGAAGACGGGTCTTGATCTCGGGATTACCACAAATTATCAAAATATAGTTCTCTTAATAAGCTGACCTACCATTTAAGCACATCATGCTCCTGATATTGTGAATAACTTGGTAATTAGTTTCCTTTCGTTGGATTTACTGAGCATATAATAAGGTTCTATATTGGAAAGTGAGATTCTTATGGTTAATCAAGTTACCTTGAAGGCTTTGCCATTTCAAATAATATTGGTACTGAAACAGCAACAGAACCTGGGGGCATTTTGGTCCATGCAGTAAGTTTATAAATGTTCTGGATGAACAAAGTTAAGATTACTTGATTCGTGACATTTTTTCTGTGGAATTTTTAGTTTTGAAGTGATATGAACTTTAAACCTTTATCTAGGCTAGTTTCAAATTTATATATGCTGTGCCTTCTTCCAACTATTTTTTCTTCTTCTTAACTGATCTAAAATATTGCAAAAGTATTATTTCATTTCACTTGCAGGATTCACAATAGCTTGCTTGTCATTTTACTCTGCATGAAGATGTCTATTTGACAGTAGCTCCATTTTTACAAAAAAAAAAAGGAAATAATGTTTCCTATATAAACGACACAGAAGTATCAAAAACAAAGCTTTAACCGTTTGATTCAGCCATGGAAAGTGATAAACCTCTACTAAATTCATGTATGTTGTACCTTGGGACCAACGATTTTTTTTTCTTTTTAACTGATCTAGTGATCTACAATATAACAAAAGTATTATTTCATTTCATTTGCAGGATTCTCAAAAGCCGGTTTGTCATCTTATGAAGATGTTTATTTAACAGTAGCTCCATTTTTACAAATGACAAGGGATGTTGATCTTTACATTGATTTTAGTGGAAGTGAATTTAGAGAATAGCGTGCTTGGTACCAATGTACCAGTGACAGAAATGTACCCGCTATCTCCAGTCCTCAATTTCTACCATGGCGGCACTTAAATCTTGATGTATGCACCCATGCAACATAGCCACATAGGTTAGAAGCCATCAAATCATCAACTCTTCCTACAGATCATTCTCAAAAAGTTTTTAGTAGAAAACATTAAATAAACAAATTCAGTAAACTGGAAAGCAGCTGACTTTTTCCTTCTCATTTACAATAAGATATTAGTCTGTGACCTCTACTAACTATCAGAATAGAATCTGTCGTAGTGTCGTTGCACTTCAAGGGTCCTTATTTTATTCATGTCATTTAGCTTCAGTGTTCACGAAGTGCAGTTGCGCAAAGTCCTAATATTTATAATCCAAATATTTGCAATCCCGACTCGGAACGAATTCTCTGTTCCAATGACATCAAGATGCATACATCGCATTTTGATCAGCTTAAGCTGCAATCCATAAACCAATGTCCCTTTGTATGGACTATAAAACTGCTATACTACACTTGGCTACCTCAGCATGAAACTGCATGAAACCATAATATAAAGAATGGTTACGCTAAGGATATACAGATATGTTCTTTTCTTAATCAATTCTACTCTGAAACTGGCATAGAGAACAGATGCCTGCAAAATTTGGGTATTGTACCAACCCATTTTCTAATATCTGAGTAGCAGACACTGAATGAGACATTTTCCGAATCTCATACAAATATTTAACTGGCCTCAACTAGTGCAAAGAAGACTGGCCTCAAGTAAGAATCAATGTATATAGAATCAACAGTTCATATTTATAACTGAAGCCAACAATTTCAACAGTGGAAAGAGCAAGAAAGCAATTTTAAAAGGGTAATTCAGTTAAATGTGCAGCAGAGTCATTTTTCCTATGCATTTTAGCTTTACCTGGAATGCAAAAGCACTACAAATTTACTCAAATCAGCAATTCACAAGAAACTCACTACTTAATGTGCTATTTCTCTCAACATCCATTAAAAAACTACAGTTTTTTTCCTGCTATTGTGTAGGTCCGAGTGCTCACTCCAAAATACACAAATAGAAGACCACAATTTAACTTGCTTCTAATTCAGTATAACTCATTCTAGTGAACAGATAACTTGATTATAAAAGAGTCAAATTGGTTAATACCAATTGATATTACTAAACCTGACTGGAATGGTAAAAACACTGAAAATCCCTACTTGATTGGATTCAAAAAGTTTATCAGAAAGTTATCTTTATTACAAGAATTTGAATTTCAGTTAGCTTTTGCCAGAGAAGGGACCAACAAAACAAGATAGGAATTGGAATCTGACAATACAATAAAACGGCAATAATTTAAGAGTTCAATTTAACATAAAACAACAAATTCAATTGGAGAATAAGAAAAGCACAAATGAGCTAAAAAATAAAATACATTAATCAGAAACAATCATTGAGGCCTTCAGTAATTTATTTCTTATTTCAACAAGCTATGTTCTCTGGAGCCAAGAAAAAATGCATCATCATCATCATCATCATCATCATCATCATCATTGTTATTATCATTATCATTATTATTATTACTACTCAGAAATAATGTTCTGAGTTGATTGTAGGAGGAAAGTTAGAGTGTGCTCTCAAGTTTTGAAGAAAAGGGATGGAAGAGATTATATCAATAACTCAGTCTATGTACTTTTACATAGCCTGTCCCAAGCCAGGAAAAGGCTGGCTGTGATAGACTTGGCAAGCCAAAGTTGAGTTTCATCTCTAGCCTGCCCCAACTTATTAGGGACCAAAGGCTTTGTTGCTGCTGCTGCTGCAGAACCAATATATAAGATTGCTGTAGGTCACAATATCGGATTCATATCTGCTGCTATTTTGAGCTAAAGAGCAGTATCCTGCTCTTATCATCCGGTCTGACAAATCTGAAATGACAGACAGATGGAAACAAACAGGGAAGAGGAGGAATTTTACGAGCAGAAGATTTGGTTCCCATTTTTTCAGGCTTCAACAGAGAACATATATTTTAGATTTCCATCCGTATACTATTCCATTAATCATTAGGCCATGAAGTATAAAAATATAACAATAAGATAAGAAGACTTTCTGTCAGAAAGAGAGAGAGAGAGAACAAAACAACACGTTGCAAGAACTTATTCTTTGCAAAAATAAAAAATCAAAAGACAAAACTGTTGACTAGAGAGAGTGGAAATGAACGCATCAGAGAGATTCCCATTTAGACTAGATCATCATTTCTCCCTTTTGAAGAAATTAAAAGGGAGTACTGAGTCCCTGTCTACTTTTCTCATCACCTGCATTTCCATTATATCTCGCAAAACTAAAAATAAGAAGAAACTCAATTTTCAGCAAAGATCTAGTTACTGAAATTTGCTACGAAATAAATAAAAACAAAAACAATTTCTGATCCAAATAAAAGAAATCAAATGAAAAACTTTGGGGATTAATCGATAACAGACAGAGAATTGGAGATACTGTTGTCATTGCTGGTAGAAATGGGGGGAGGAGCTCCAAATCAGATTTTGACGAGAGCAAGCGGACGGCGGCTCACCTTTGATCTCAGAAAGAAAAGAAAATTGTACTGTAAATTTGGGGATTTCGACAGAGGAACCCTAGGAAGTGGTAATGACTAATGACAGGTCAGAATTGGGCTTTATGAGAATGGGAGTATATGGATATCGACAAAGCTAGCGACTGTCAGACAATGTTGGGCCCTTTTTGGGCTTATTTGGGCCTGTCTTTGGTTTCAGTTCTGTTCAACAGTTTCAAGTATTTTTTCTTCAGTTTTAGGTATTGAAATTGGCTGGCTTTTTGGGTTCCATGTTCAAATATATTGTGAGTCATCGGATTCGGCTCATCGCAAATTTTCCCTTTTTTTAATGTTCACATCTGATTGTTTCTTTTTATAATCTGTAAACAAAATGCTTCAGCAACACGTGATGAAAGATAAGTACAAGTATAGTAAATGAAAGATTCTTGGTCATCCAGTAATATTTGCAACTTGTGAGAAGCTAAAACAATAGTTTAAATTATAGGTTTACTTTGCTCATTTTTTCAAGAATTATCATTCCCAGGAAACTTGATATAGTTTTTTCTTAACAAAAGAAAAAATTAGTATACCAGAATAAATTGGAAATACTTCAGCATAGGGAAAAGAAGAAATTCATACGATTTCTAAAACAAAAAAAAAAAAAACAAATCCATCGTATTGCAGCTTTATATAGTACTAGCTAGAGCATACGCCCGTACTCCATGACAAACCTATATACAATGTTTGTATACAACACTTCTGTAGAGAACTATTATAACATAACTTATGTATTATAGATATTAGTAATTGTATCCGTGCATAACAACGAAAGAAAATAATATAGACGTAAAAATAAAATAAATAAATATCGCTGAACGTAAGTCTAAAATAGTATCTATACTATATTACAAAACATGTAAGAAATGAATCTCTCCGTTGTGTTCAACATTGACTATATGATTTGTTTTATTATCTAGGAATGAGCTTCAGTTGTGATATGTTGTCATCAAGGGCTTAAATTTTTGCTAAAAATACATAAACCTTTTTTTACTAAGCTTCCTTTCTTTAAAAGAAAAGATATAAGAATAAAAATATGTAAATATGAGGTTCCAGAAGTATATTGTTTTTGTTCCGTCTCCTATTTCTTAATGGAGAGGAAGCGGATTAACGCCTACAATTTTTTGTTGCATTCACATGCAATATTTTAAGATAATCAGGGTAACACAGCCATCAGAAAAAAGAATATACCGCACTGACATACATTGAGATTAATAACACAGTAGCTAATTGTAATTTCCATAGCTGGTTGGAGGATTTCAAAGTGACCAGTACATAGAGGATGTTAGATGGTAATCAGGTACACAGCTGCAGATAAATTCGAAGATTTAATTTTATCCAATGTCGAGCAGCAGAAACGGTGCCAGGATTTCATTGTGTTGTAAAAGAAAGTTGACTATCACGCAACAAAAACTGGAGGACTGTCAGCAGTACTGCAGGTATAAGTTGGATTAAGTAAAAAAAGTGTTTTCATTTTTATGCCTAGAAAAATTTGTTGCTAATACATTGCATTTTTGGCCTTTCTTTTTTCTTTTTGCACTGATCAACAAGTAAAGAATGTTATAAATATAATTTCTGCATTTAGTTTGGTTGGTATATGGGCTGTGAATCCTGTGATGCTTTGGTTATCTGACTGAAAGAAACAGCAGAGCTAGTTTGATGATTTATCTAGTAAGCTAGTGCCCAAGAGTTTTGACCTAGTCCCTAAAACTAGTATTGTTATCCGAAATGCCCTTCGATACCAGGACTAGCATATACTGAAGTAATGAAACTAGCAACCACTTGTATAGGTAATAAGAGACTGTACCAGTAAATGTCATACATCATGCATACCTTCTAATTCCATTGAAGCTTTTATTGCAGTGAAGCATCATGTGAATACACGTCATAAGTGAACAACTCTTTCTGTAGAGCATTCTATTTTAGTAAAGAAAAATGAAGTCAGTAAACTAAAACAACTTAACTCAGTTCTCCTGCTCATTTACTATCAGATATTGTTCAATTACAGTGACCTGTTCTAACTAGCACTGAACTAAAACCAACGTTTAAAACTAACTTGTATTTGCACTTTTAGGGACTTTAATTGAGCGTCTATGGAGAGCAGAAGAAAAGTTGTCATCTTGATTAAAGGATGATTATTTTTGATAAGACAGATCTTCTGATAAACGGGACATAAAATTCCTAAAATCGAAAAAATAAGATAAAGCCACCATGAGTATAGTTGCACAAAGTTTCACTTCTAGTATTGCAAATGTTATTCTGACTTGGAACAAAATTTTCTGCTCCAAAATCATCAAAATGGAAACTAGGAGATCTTGATTGGTTAGGAAGTCACCAAGTACATGTTGCATAACTCGGGATTAATACTCTCTCCGTGCTAGTTGAGCTCCTCAGCTCAAAATGGGCCTTTCTGTTTAGGAAGTCCAGGTTTTACTTTTATCTTTATGTAACGATGAGAGGAAATATGGGATCTAAAATCAGAATAAACCTTTCACCTGACCTGCTAAGTACTTTTTACAAAATAAATAAATAGAATTATCAGAAAAACTAGTAACAGAGCAAATATGCAAACACCAGTCGCTTGGTACAAAACATACAACATCAATAACAACAAACAAAGCCTTTTGTTGTAAGTTAGAAATGAAATCCATATTAAATTTTATTTCCGTAAAAATTGACTGAATTTTTACATTGACTTGTCAAGATTATCACAACCTTCTTTTTTTCGGGGGCTTTTGTTTGGTACAAAACATAAGGAAACAAAAAAAAAATAATATTCCCCAAAAAAACATTTCATATGACATGCCTGCTAATTTTCTCAAACTTCATCGATGAACTTGGCAGGATGTCAAATAATTTAAAATTTAACAAGTAAACTAGTTAACAACAACAAAAAAACCTTGCGAGTTACTCTTCCTACAGAGCATTCCCAAAAGTTTAAGTAGAAAACATTAAATAAATAAATTTAGAAAACTGGAAGCAGCTGACTGAGTTGGCTTTCCTTCTCATTTACAATATGGTATTGTCTAATTAGACTAACTAGCACCAAACCAGAACAGGGTCCGTGGTTGCACTTTAAGGGTCTTTATAGTATTCATGTCATTTAGCTCAGTGTTCACAGAGTGCAGTTGTTAAAGTTCTAATTCTTATTATTCAAAGATATGCATCTCGACTCGGAACAAATTTTCTGTTCCAACGTCATCAAAATGCATGATAACACATTTTGATCAGCTTAAGCTGCAATCCAAAAACCAATGTCACATTGTATGGCCTATAAAGCTGCTAGTATTTGCTAATTAGCAGTTGTGACTCCACACTTAACTACCCAGAACTAAACCCTCAGCATCAAACTGGTTGGAGTTCAACAAAAAAAATATGCAATCAAGTAAAATAAAGAATGGTTAGGCAATTCTACTCTGAAATCGGCATTGCTCGAGGAAAGGACAGATGCATGCAAAACTTGGGTATTGTATGTACAGAACCATTTACTAATACCAGACTAGCAGGTACTGAGTGAGGCATATACAAATACTAAAAAAGTTTTCTCCTAATAGCATACAAATATTTAACTGGCCTCAACTACTGCAAAGAAGATTACAATAAGCAGTCAAAGGTCAAATCACATTTTACATCATGCTGGCCTTAATTGAGTATCAGCCATAACTTCTAAATTAAAACTCAGCTGCATATAGAATTCAGCTATAGTTCACATTTATAACAGAACCCAACAAATTCAACAGTGGAAAAAGCAAGATAGCAATTTTGAAAGGGTAATATGGTTAGATGTGCAGTCAAATTTTCCTACGCATTATTGTTTAACCTGGAATGCTAATGAACTGTAAGTTCACTAAAATCAGCATTATACAAGACCTTAGAAGAAACTATTTTCAAGTAAAAATTATGCATGGGAACTTAAAACTCACTAATGTCAATTTAAATGTGCTAGTTTAAAAGAGAAAATTTAATTAAGATAAAAGAGCCAAATTGGTTCAAACCAATTGATATTACTAAACCTGACTGGTATGGTAAAAACACTGAAAATCCCTACTTGATTGCATAAAAGAAGTTCATCAGAAATTTTTTTGGTCAAAATCTTCATAAATCCGAATTTCAGTAAGATTTTGCCAGAGAGGATTCAGGACCAAGAAAACAAAAATGGTATTAGAATCTGACAATTCAATAAAAAGCAATATAAAATTTCAATTTATCATGTAACAACAAATTTCGATTCGAGAACAAAAAGAACAAATGCAAGCTAAAATAATAAAATACATTAATCAGAAACAATCATTGAGGCCTTCAGTAAATTATTTCGCATTTCAACAAGCTATGTTCTCTGGAGCCCAAAAAAATGTATCATCAACATGATCATCATCGTCGTCGTCATCATTAAATGACAACAACAAAGCGTTTAGACCCAAACAAATTGTGGTAGACTAGAGATGAAAATCCAATCAGAGTAATATTCAATTGGGTATCATTTCCATGAAGGATTAGGGTTTAGAGTTAGGATTGGCTCCCGAGTTATGAAGAAAGGGAAGAGATTGTTTGAATAATCTCAAGCCAATTGCTTACTTTATTTCATTTGTGAACGGAACCGGCAGCTTGGACACTCCTAGCTTTATCAAGGCAAACCAGAATAGAGCAACAAACAGAGGAAACTTGCCGTATCCATTTCAAGGAGATGCAGAAGCTTGGCCAAAATTGACATGGGAGTTCAAATAGGGAAATCGTATCCTCTGCCAATCTGAACCATCCGATCAAATTTCAACGCTCCTGATTTAATAGGAGCGCGTGGAAATTAGCAACCCACATGCCACAACCATTCTATATGAGTATTATAGGTCACAACAACAGGCTCGCATCCCTCAGAAATCATATTATGTAGAAAATCCATTGCCTTCTCAATTTGACCTTTCTTGCACAGCCCATCTATAAGAACATTAGTCCCATAACCTTTTGAAATCATATAATGTAGGAAACTTAATGCCATCTCAATTTCACCTTTTTTGCATTGATGAGTTATAAAAAGTGGTATATAGGTCATGACATCTAGAATGTCCAATACCTTCTAAATTTCACCTTCATTGCACAGCCCCTCTACAAAAAGAGTAATAGGACACTGGGTCAGGCACACAACATCTAGAAATCATATCATGTAAAGTCATTTTTTCAGGCTTCAACAAAGAACACAACACCATTTTTTCATGTAGAGTCATTGTTTCAGGCTTCAACAAAGAACAATGTTTTAGATTTCTCTTCTTATACTATTCCAGTCATCATTAGGCCATGAAGTAAAAAAAAATAACAAAGATAAGAATACTTTCTTTTAGAAAAAGAGAGATAGAGAACACAACGACATGCTGCACGAATATATTCTTTGCAAAAACCAAAAGATGAAAGTGTCGATTAGAGAGTAAGGAAATAAAATCATCAGAGAGATTCCCATTTAGACTATATCATCATTTCCCCCTTTTGAAAGAAATTAAAAGGGAGTATTGAGTCCCTGTCTACTTTTCTCATCACTTGCCTTTTCATTATTCTTCTAGCGAGGTATGTTATGTTACTGAAATTTGCTACAAAATTAAAGGTAAGAAAAAAACTTTCAGATGCGAATAAAAGAAACTAAATTAACAAGTAAAGAACTAGCTTTGGGAATTAATCCATGATTAACATAGAATTTTGGTTAAGTCTCATAGCAAGGGAGACATTGTTGCAGCTACTGTTGTCATTGCGACTCCAATGGAGATTTGAACGAGAGAAAGCGGGTGGCGGCTCTAACCTTAGATTTCGACAAAAAAGGAAACAAAATTAAACTGGATATATTAAGATTTTCGACGGAGGAACCTAGAAAACTCGGAAACCTTAAGAGAAACGAAATCTTCTGCGAAACTTATTGTTCCGCAGAAATGAGAACTTTAGAACTAGTCCGCTGGATTAAATATAAACGGTGCAGATTAATAATAATAAAAAATCCCTCTGAATCATATGATTGACATTGGACGTTGATCTTTGATCTGACGGTTCAGATCAAGTTTTTCATAGAGAAGAATACGGTTCCTAGGGAAGAGAGATGAAATGGGAATGACAAATCCGAATTGGGCCTGGTGGGGATATATTGTTATCGACAAAGCTAAGGACTGTCACATTTTGGTCCTTTGTTGGGCCGTTTTTGGGCTAATGGGCCTTTTGTGTCAGTTTTGTTCAAGTCATTTTTGGTTAGAATCAAGATGTCTCGGGTTTTTTTTCAGTTGTAGGTATTGAAATCGGCTGGCTTATTTGGGTTCAAATTTAATATATTAACCTGTTGAAATGAAGTTTGGGTTGGTAACTTGGTATAGATTTTCTCTTTTATTTTACTGTTCACATCTGACTATTTCTTTTTGAAGCTGCCAGTAAGAATGCTTCGGCAACACGTGGTAAGTACGAGTGGAAATGGATTACTGCTATTGAATGGCTGATATGTGAAATTCATAAAATAATGAGATCTCTCTGAATTAAATTACGGTCGTTCAGATTGAAGACAGCAGTACAGATTCGATGACAGCCCAATTATAACAGAGAAATAATGGCAGCAGATGCGGATCAGTACGAGTATCAGAAATGAAAGATGCTGGAGCATCCATTGATATATGCAACTTTGGGAGCAGCTAAAACAATAATTTAAATCATAGGGTTGGCCAGTTGGGATGCTCCTTTTTTCCAAGAATAATTGCTATTTCAAGAGAACTTGCTCTTATTTTTTTTAAATAAAATGACAATTTTCAGACTGAAGTGAAAATCTGCAGCACAGGGACGCCACACTGAAATTAAGAAATGATCAATTCAGCCTGAAATTTGTAATGATAAAAAAAGAAAAAAAAACACCGGACCGAACAAATTCCAATCAAAATTACCAAATAGAACATCCAAAATCTAAGACACAGAACTACATCCGAATTCTAAGATTCCGGACATAATCCGAATTCTAAGATTCCGTACCTGTTTCTTTCTTTTAAATCTTAATGCAACGTTAATGAATCTTAGACTGATATTTCGGATACTATTCATTTCTTTCTAGACCTGTTCACCAAAAATAAATCTTAGTGTCATTTTCGAGAAAAGCTATTATTTTAAGCAAACACAATAATACAATATAGCTGTCATTTCCCAGACAAAAGCACATTGGACTCAATATCTGCTTTTAACATTGATTATTATATGATACTAGACTAAAGCAAACACTATATTGCATCCAAAGATTAAAACAATACTACATTGTCATTTTCCAGACAAAAAGCAAACATAATACGAGATAAAAAACAATTATTATTACACCCATCCAAAGATTTTAAGGAACAGGAGGTGGTGACAAGTGAAAGCGAAATGAGAGTGCATCGGAATTTAAGAACTCGGACATCGTTCAAAATTTATTTGTTTATTATTAAAAATTTGTCAATTCAGCAATACATAATCTGATTATAAATACACGCAAACTTATGTAAAATGTGAGAAAAATAAGTGACAAACGATCCTTCTTTGAGACGCCACATGAAAGATTGTTTCGGATGTAGATTTCTTATCCCACGATAGTAACAAAATCGCTCTCAACGGTATATATGTACATTTCTCAAGCTAGGATAGGGTGATTCGTATGACCAGTTTGTTTCTAGAGGTCTGGGTTGCCCGTTCCAAGTCGGGTAGCTGACCCCCACAGATCACAACGACACCTCCCGCTCTTGATGGTGGAAGGATAACGGGTTAGTGCGTATTCAATCCGCTTCGTCTTTCGAGCTTTTCGATCGGACGATCACCCTTCTATTATCTATTGAGTTGCGAGCCAAAATAGAGGTCGAACCAAATTCAAATTACATCTATTTTGTCATTTAGCAAAGAAATTTTTGGAATATCATGTAAAAGATTAAAGGTAAATAGGTTAGTGCGTATCTGATTCATTTCGTCTTTGGAGCTTTTCGATCGGACAAATCACCCCTTTTGTTATCTATTGAGTACGTAGTGAGTCAAAATAGAAGTCAAAACAAATCCAAATTACATCTATTTTCTCATCCAGCAAAGAAATTTTTGGAATATCATGTAAAAGATAAAAAAAAAAGGTAAATAGGTTAGGGCGTATCTGATCCGCTTCGTCTTTGGAGCTTTACGATCGGACAAATCACCCATTTTGTTATTTATTGAGTAGCAAGCTAAAATAGAGGTCGAAACAAATCCAAATTACATATATTGCCTCATTCACCAAAGAAAATTCTAGAATATCATGTAGAAGATAAAAAGGTAAATAGGTTAGTGCGTATCCGATCCGCTTCATCTCTGGAGCTTTTTGATCGGACAAATCACTCCTTTTGTTATCTATTGAGTACCAAGCAGAAGTCGAAACAAATTCAAATTACATTTATTGCCTCATTCAGCAAAGAAATTTGTGAAATATCATATAGAAGATAAAAAGGTAAATATGAAATTTGGTAATATTTAATATACAAAAGTATTTAATGTTAGCGACACAATTGTCCAACTAGATTGGTTATTAATATATATTTTTAATTCGTAATATGAGACTGTAATTTGAAAGAATGGTATATCCAAAGAGATAGAATAGCATATTAGCGATATGCATAATAGTGATCATCATCATTATGGCCTTATTATTAAAAAAAATAATACTAATATTGTACAACAATTTTGAAGAGAGGATCACATGAAAATGGATAGTTTTGACAATTTTGACAATCAATTTCAAGTAGTCCAAAAAAAGCTTAAAAATAGGAAAACGAATTATATGCATATCTTAGACTTGCAATTTAAGTATAATTTGATACCTCATCAAAGACTATGAAAATTATATAAAAATTACAATTGTCCACAAATTTAATGGTCCTTGGTGAAATACTAATTAATACCTAAATTGTATTACATTTGAAATATAGTCGATATATAAATTAAAGAACATGCTCATAATAATAATAATATTATTATTATTATTATCAAATTTATCTATAAGTTCTATCTCAAGAAAATCATTGTCATGTGATCCTCCATTTTCAAAATTTATAATTCTAGATTAAATTCCCACCCCACCACAGTGTACCATATCATTTAGTTCCTCAAGAGATCCATGGAGAGGTGATAAGATATTAGGGATGCTTAGTTTGCATGTCACTTGTTTCAATATTTTAAGGTCTCCAAAATCCAATTGAGGGCTGCTTATTATTATATTGGCTATTGATAAAACACAGACTCAGTGTGCAAAGAATTGATTCGATTTTATTCTGTAATAACAAACCCTTTTGTATATTATTTGTATGAACACAAAACAGGTATTTTCATTCATCAGTGGTTCCTCTGTAAATAAATTAGTTATTATCTGCCTTCTATCCAGTAACTTTTTAAGAAATAATTTAATACATTATTTTTGTTGGTCCCCTATTTGTATAATTGTATCAGGTTTAGCCTTCTCTGTAGGAACATAAAGTTATATAACAAAGATATATTTTTTAGACAAAGTTCTCTTTACATTAAGAGCCAAGGTCCATCATTTAATTCTTCAAGGTGATATGTTTTCGTTTATATTTATGAAAGTTTGAATTCTTGATTTCTTTGAAGCCATCGTAATTAGCTACACTTGAACTACTAGACCATTTGCATAACACAAATACTTTATGAAATATTTTTGTGCTTGTGTCTGATACTAAAATTATGTGCATCAGTGACAATAAAGCTATGATGTTTATGGGAGCACCAAGACTTCTCGTGCTCTCAACTCAAAAACATCATTAGACGTCTTTAAATTTTGATTTATCATGCTCAATAATTTGTATATATCCAAATCTAATAGGAAACAAAAAGTTTTATTTTTAGAGTTTTTTAAATACTGTTTTTGAATTTTTTTTAAATGACCTAGTTTTATATTTAAACATGATTATTTTATTATTATTTTGAAGTCACTTTCAAAAATAAAAAATAGGTACTTAAAAAATATTTTTTTTATTTTCTACTAGATTTTGATATAAATAAATTATTAAACATTATTTTCGAAATCTAAAAGTGTCTAATGATGTTTTGAGTTAATAGCACGGAGAGTCTTAATGTTACGAGCACAATAGCTTCTGCATCAGTCAATTTAAATATTACTTTTTAGAGTGGATCACTTAACAATGTTTTTATGATGGCAATCTCCATAATTTATAAATATAAAGCTCAAATTCAAAACAGAACATTGTAGTCATGATGGAATTCACATCTCCTGAAATGGTCAGCAGCAGTGGGCCCCTTGCATTCTCACCGCTGCTACAGCGTCGAGTGCTGCCCGCACAGTGTTTTTGCTACAGTATCAACGAATTTACAGCGTAACAATACTGCCCGCTGACCATTTCGTGATCCCGTATTATTTCGGGGGATACGAATTCGTCATGATGTACATCAATTTATTATCCATATGGCTATGAACAGTAGTTTCGCTGTAGCGTGCTACAGTGATTTCATTGTAGTTATTTTTTTGCAATTTTTGTTGCCGTTGCCGTTGCCTTTTGTATTTTTTATATTATTTAAATGGTTTATTATAATTTTATTATTGTAATACAGAAGTTCAAAATTTAACTTTTTCGCGCGGAGCGAGCGTACATCTAGTTATTATAAAATTTGATATATCATTAGAGGTAACTTAAATTTAAATAATTTGAACTAATAATTCTCAATGCAACATAATATAATGCAAAAAATTATACATAATTTATGTTAAATTTTGTTTTACCAATAACATATATATATAAATGAACCAATTATTTTTTAAATTTATTTCACAGTAACATATTTATAAATCAACCAATTATTTTTAAATATTTGTGGTATATTTTTCAATTTAATATAATTAGATTTTTTTCTCAGCTCCCAATGTTTTTTTTTTTTCCTCATATCACATCTTCTCCATCTTTCATTAGCCAATATAATAATTCATCACCGGTTCAATTCCTATAATATGTGGTGGCTAGAATAAAAACAAAAAGTCAGTGGTTCATTCATTCCTCCTGATTCTGAATCCATTATCCAATAATAAGATGCATTTGTACTAGGTATAGCCTGAACCAGTTGAGCCTGATGATATAATTAAAGTGGAATTCATACAAAATTCACCTGCTTTTTTTTTGGATAAAGTCAAAATCTAAATCAGTAAATGAAGATCTTGGCACGTGTCATAATTTAACTACAACTATTTTTAGTACCCACGAACAATCTCTCCGTCTCCATCTCTCACTTCAGTTTTCATAACTAATTATTCAAAAAGAAAAAAATAAAAAAATTAAATACGAATAAAAATAAAAAGTTGGACCGTTCGCACTCTTCTGGACGTTTTCGTCCTACGTACTATCCTGAAACATGTGTTCATATTATTTAAAACAAGTGTTCATACTAGCTGTTTCAAAAATATTGTGCACTTGAAACTGTAACTAATAATGCTTTTCCATCACAGAATGTGACGCATGCTAAATAATAAGGTGTTCATATTAGTTCAAACATGTATTCATATTAGTTGAAACATGTATTCTTATAATTGCGAAACTTATCTTTGATTTTTTTCTCAACAAGACAATCAATTTTAGATTTCTAAACATATGCAATGAGCTACACCGCTCTACAAGATAAAACATGTCTGATTGACAACATAATCAAGGACTGTGATGAACTACTTGACTACACAATGTAGTTCACTAAACAAAATCAACAACTAAGTATTCTCGGGTCGACAATTAGACAATTCGGTTATTCTATCACTCTCTGAGGATGTTGAAGGAGAATGTTATTGTGCTCTTTCTAGTGCTCAATTATATGCTTGATAACTAAGAGAGGGCTTTCTTGATTCTTACGGTTCGAATCCCCAAAGTATATATAGGCTGGACACATCTTAAAGTCTTGAATTCTTGGTTTGTTGCTCTTGGGTTATAGAAAACAGCCAACCGGTTACAAAACTCGTTGTAACGTGTTGGAGATTTTCCCAAAATGTCCTTTAATGCTTGGCTGACTGACTTGGACCCTCCTGGATAGGAACTCATTATGGCAGGTGAGGAACCCGTTATAACAAGTTTGAGATATGTTACAGTAACGCGTGAATCTGCCAATTATGTAGAAATCTCCTGTCTTCAGCTCTTCTCCTTTTCAATATGTTACAACGAATTGGTGACCTATTGTGACGGGTAGGCAACCCGTTATGACAGGTAGGGAACCCATTGTGACGGGTTCTCCATGCGTTATGGTAACGCATGGCTCTGCCAAAGTTATGTTTATGTTCAAGTTGCTTGCTCTTAATATCAATACGATCGTTATGACTTATACATGCATGTTTGATTTCTTGCATCATCATAGTGTACATGTATAAACCTGCAACTCACCAAAACTCAATTGTGCAAGTTTAGTATTGATTTGTTTTACAAATTGTCAAACAAAAGAAGAGTTTAATCTAACACATACTAGCATGTGAATTTGTATGAAAATCAGATAGTCTGAATAACATAAAATTACTATGAATATCATAAAAGTTAGTATAAACATCTTGAATTGCTAGTATGAACACCAGTGAAGTTAATATGTACACCAGTAAAAGAATGAAAATCAGATAGTATGTCTGACACCGCAAAAAAATTGTTTGAACACCAGTAAAGTTAGTATTAACACCTTAGAAGTTAGTATGAACATATATGAAGTTAGCTTGAACGCTAATGAAGTTGGTATGAACACCAGAAAAGTTAGTATGAATACCTCTAAAGTTCGAATGCATACTTGCATCGTTAACATGAACACAAAGAAGTTGGTATGAACATCTCAAAGTTAGTCTGAACACCAGTAAATTTGATATAAACATCAAAAAAATATTAAAAAAATAAAACAAAATAAAAATAAGATAAAAAAGAAAAATATAAATAAGAACAAAACAAATATTGGTCCCTGAGCAGGGATTTGTTATAAACATCAAAATGATGATAGCAAGGGACCATTTGAAGTATAATATAGTTGAAGAGCCTTCTATTTGATGATAAAAAAATCAGTTAACAAATAAAGAATAAACTCATTAATCAACTAATTAATATTAATTCGAGAAAGCAAACTATTCGTACATACGAGCACAACTGATATTGTTTTGTGAGAAGTTAAAAGTGATTATATAACCAATGTAGGTATAAGAAACGAAGTCAAAATTTGATGAAAACGTTTTGAATATTATGATGTTTTGATGAAAATATTGCAATTTAAGAACTTTTACTGAGACATGGAAAATTAACCCTAAAATAGTGGTGCAATACTGAACTGTGTTCAGCAATAGTCGAATTTGTACATTTTAAATGTTAGCATGCATATACTAACGCATGTTAATTATGTGGATTTCAGATGCATTGAGAAATGATGAACTATTTGGCCTCATTGGAAATTAATCAAAAATAAATAATAGAAAGCTACTATGATTAAGAGACTAATTACTTCTGGTAATATTAAATTGACATAGTGTCATGAATATTTTTGGCGCATTTTGCTTTATTGCTGTCGTTGCGCCCCTTGCTTTGTAGCAAAACATACCAATTATTTGATAGTTTACGAGGAAAATAAAAAAAAAAATGGTAAGAAGAATCAAAACCAGTCAATTTGCACTCTGAGATAAGGATGTGCCGCGTGTGTATCCGAATAGAATAATTAGCAGCCCTAAATTGGGTTCGAGAGAGGCTATAAAATTATTCAAAGTGACATGCGAACTAAGCATCACTTATCCTTTCTTCAACATGTTCTTTTTCGCAAAAGGTGGGTCCCCCAGTAAAAAACAATAATAAAAACATAATTCTCTAGATCCTGAATGGAACAGTATATATATTGTGTGGTCAGGCTGGAATCTCTTTTAGCGTGAGACTGGTTAAAAAGTAACCCACAATTCCACAAATTATTTTAATGGGAGCTAATACAACCTTATGCTTATGATACGCGATACGCACGTCGTTTTGTATGTTAAAAAAATTATTATGTATATTTTTTGAGTTATTATGCATATCATTTTGTACTGAAAATAATTATGCATGTTATGTGAGTAACATGCATATATAACAATCAAAAAAACATACATAATAATTCTTTTAACATACAGAACGATATGCATATTAATGAAGGCATCGACGAAACATTTTATTTTTTTATCATGATTAGTTATTTAATAAAAGAATTTGTCACGGAGGATTGATAAGCGAGAACTATCACTCTATAATTTAAAAAATGGATACGGACTAGAAAAAGCACATGGTTCCGTCACTATCAATATTTTTTCTGTATAAAAAAATAGCTCTGTCACTAACTATATCTTTTCTATAAAAAAAATATTTTGACTTTATTTATTTTCAAAAGTACTATTTACTTGAACATCGAAATTACTATTTCTTGGCACTGTAAATTCTACAACACCAAGACCTTGAACAATGATATATTAATTATAGATTTGCTATCATAATTGTGATACAATCTGAACTTTCGGATTAAATTTTGACGACTGTGATTTGATGTTGTGTATATTATAATATTACATTTGTGGAGTTCACATGTCATAGGCTCATTGGCAGCGGATTTACCAGTAATAATATTGAAATTTATCAGTTGCAGAATTGACATTTTTTTTAAAGATGCAACATTAACTCTTCAAATGTACATGATACATCATTTTTGGAGCAAAAAAATAAAGAAAGATTAACCATGTTAGTGGGTAAATTTTGAGCAAATTTTATTTCAAAACATCCATGACTGCGTGGTCGTGTTAGATTTTTTTAATGAAATTAGAGTGAAAATCTTTTAAATTATTTATATTATGGTTAGTGGATTTGAATAAAAAAAATCATCCAATTTCGTTTACTGCAGAATTGGAAAAAAAAATCGCTCGGAAAAGGGTACAAGATTAACTCAACTCTACAAATATGCATGATAAATCATTTTTTTAATGACACAAAATAATCAAATCATGTAGTGAGTGGAATTTGGGCTGTTTTTCCTGTGCACTTCAAAACAATCTCCATACATTAGTAGTTTTTCTAAGCATAGGAATATTTGTATAAAGAAGTCAAATATGAGTCGAATTAAATGTAATGGCTCAAGATTTTAAAGTTTTTACGATGGTCGGTGCGCTAGCGGTTCTAAATTTTCTTCATTATTTTATTATTTATGTTTGTTTCTCTTCATTACTACAGAAACGAGCTATTACACTCTCCATTTATATCTGATCTACAAAAAATCTGCTATTAAAAATGACAATGGCTATTTAGAAATTTATTTTCAACCTTTATACCGGACCTTTATTAAAATCGAATATAAAAGATGTTTATGAAAGTCGGAGAAGCATTTAATAGAGAATGTGAATTAGGTCCGGTATAAAAAAAACTACTTTCAATAGCAGACATTTCGTGGGAACCGCTATTAAAAAATATTTTATGTCGGCTATGTCCAAGGATCCGCTATTAAAATATTTTTAACAACTATTCTATTTCACATCCGCTATTAAAAAAATTGGACCAATATAATTGCATGATATCTGTTCCCACATATCTTTGTTTTTCGCAATCAAACCGTTGATTTTATTCAATCCAGCAGTCAGAAATTATATAAACAACCAGAAATTTCATCATTAATACCTTTCCTCTTTTTTTCTTCCCACACAACTGCCCCATTATTCATTTTTCTTTTTTTCTTGCATATCTAGCTCATCATCAGACATGGATGCCGAGGAGAGAAAGTTCTGCCATGAGAAACACCATGAATAGTATCTAGAGAAATGTGATTTGAGTTAGATTTTTCTATGCCTTATTTATTTTTAAATGAGATATGTGTCATGGATAGTTTCTTCTATATTGAGATTTATGTTTATTATATTTATTTTGCAATTTTAATTGATTCTTCTTCTATGTTGCAGAGAAATGAAGAAGCCATTAATGTAGATGCCAACATATTTTTCTATGTTACAAAGAAGAAGGGTCAGCATTTGTTCTACAAATTTTTTTACGGGTATATGCAAATATATTGTGTCAGAGGTGGTTGTCTCGATACATGCACTTGCGAAAGTCATAAAGATTCTTGGCCCATGTCAGCTATTTTTTGTTTTTTTTTCAAAACATTCTATATCGGTTGGCCCCTAGGACCTGATATTAAAAGTCCAATTTAACAATAGACGCAACATATAGTCTAGTATAAAATGTTATTTTTAATATCGGCATGTGACAAAGGTTCACACTAAAAAGTGATAATTAATAGAGGACTTTAACAAAGGTCTGGTATTAAATCATGCACATTAATAGTGGGTGCCTCATGCATTTAACAACTCCCTTTAACAGTCCCCCTTGCTCGTTATTAAAGACTTTATTTACCTGCTATTGAATCCATTTTTGTAGTAGTGCTCTTGTTCGTGGCTCACTACAGGGTAGAAATATCCTCAATTATGGACGTAAGTAATAGTAGCATCCGAATAAATTTATCTAGAAGCGCTATTGACAATTACGCTCCTGATTTCTCCTTCATTTTTTCTGTCTCTGCATTAATTGCATGTCTAACTTAACGAATTGAACTCGACTATTCTCCATCTTTAGAGGCGCAACTGTTAATAACGCTTCTAGTTGAGGATGATTTTTAACCTGCAGCATGCTCCGAACAAGAAAAAAAACAAACAAAAAGAATAAAATAATGAAAAGAATTTAGAGGCACTATTAACAATAGCACTCTCGGTCATTAATTTGTGAATGTTTAGAGCTCCTGAACCATTAAATTTAATCCGACCATATTTAAACTCTTTATAAAAAAATCTTTTGGTCAAGTACGTAAAAATTTAATCTAGATTTATTATGTAAAGGCAAAAAAATTGAGTGCTCGAAAAGATGGTATATTAGGTACTCTAGCCTATCTAGATTGTTCAATTCATCGATATTGGTGAAAATTAAAAAGTAATTTACTTTAATTTTTGTTGTATTTTTCAATGAATCATTTCTTCCACCAATATACTCATCTTTTGAAATATCCAAAATTTTGTCTAGAATTACCTTATCTGTGTATACCGCTTTGAATTCAAACTTTTGTCCAAATTTTTATTTTATTTATTGAAATATTTGTTATAATAGGTAGAGAGAGATCCTTTGATTTTTGAAGCTCTAGATTTGAAATGAAAATAAATCAGATATTATCGGATTCATATATGAGATGTATCCAAATTTTATGTGTACAGATATCCCATGTCAAAACATTTGCATATAACTAATGAAGATGGATACGTTTTAAGCAAATACGGATAATTATTTTTTTCTTCGTTTTCAGAAAATACTGATATCTTCTTAGGGTGCGTTTGGATCGCTCTAGGATAGCACAAACCCGAGAATAGCTGCTATTCTGAACTTCAAAACGATCCAAACATGTTTTAGCTATTTTTGCTAGTGCCAAATAGTTGCTAATCCGCTAACTCGTCAATTGGTTGGATTAGCAAGGTTAGTGGTTCTAAGGATAGCAAAAATCATTTTTTATTATTATTATTATTATTATTATTATTATTATTATTATTATTATCAGTATTATTATATTATATATTATCATTACCATCGTTAAATTATTTATTTATTTCTTTCTAATTATTACCAATATAATTATAATAATTATTATTATTATTAATATTATTATAATTATTATCATCATCATTATAATTATTATATTATCATTTGTTATTATTATTATTTATCATTATTATTATATTATATTTAGTGAAAAAAGAACTATGTGATTCTTTGTTATGACTCGTCAATTTTATGAAATTTACTTTTGTTGATAACATCTATATAGTTGTTAATATAGAAAATTGAAAATTATCCACAAACTATTACATTAAATAATGGGAGAAATTTGTGAAATCATCATGGAAAGAGAACCATCACAGACCACCATACCAATTAATGCCACAGCAGAATGACATGCTATGTTTTAGTGACTCAGCTGGTCAGACGGGATAGACCTCAGTCGGACCCGAATTGATGTGCAAATGAACGATCTGGATTGATCGCCAGCTCGTGATCGATCGTTAGCGATGAAAATCAGGAAGGTTTTTATATTTTGGCACGAATCTTGATGCAATAAGTGAAAATCGGCTGATTCAAATGCTGCGATACACCGTCCCGCGCAACAGCGGATGCGGTTCCGACCTCAGCCACATAATTTTTTTTTGTAAATTGTCCCCGCCTTGATAAATAATTATTCAAGCATGCATATTGACAAAGTAATTTGCACATCAGTACTAGCAAATTTTTTTTTAATTATGCAGCTTCATCACATGATAGACATTCATACCGCTGTACGATTATTGCAACGATTTAAGATATCTACGGTTATTTGTGATTCAGGTTTATGAAAATTTGGATGAAAAATTGTATCGGATTTTGGTTTATTGCAACCAAACAACAATAAAACTAAATTGTGAGATTTTCAAAGAAAATTGTATCGATTTTTGTATAGGACTTAGATTGATTGAGCACCAAAATCCCTTGGAGTTCCGTTTACTGTAACGCATGAAGAAGACATCATAATGGTTTGGAAGACAAAAGAATTTCAAATCAAATATTATAAAAATTTATACATGATCAAATTTGATTGAGGAAAAAGAAATATTTGTAGATTTTCTCTTTTGCAATTTTGACAAGTACTGTGCCATGTATTATGTTTTTCAAATAATTTTTTTTTAATGTAACATATCCATAACCATGCAATAGAAAGAGATAAACCCTCAATAGCACTCCTTCAAAACCTGAATGGTCAAAATATGACCTTTCTAAAGTGACATTTTTTTAAATTAAAACAAATCCACTTGTTTGAGCCCATAGTAATCGTAAACTGTATTTTTTTTTTTTAAAAAAAATCTTCCGGACCTTATATATATATGCAACATGCATGTATCCAGCATTAAAACTAGACTGTCTACTTTTCCCTCTAGCTAGTGCACACACAGCATACATCAACCATGTTTAATTCTCATCATCTCAAGCTTGATATAAGAATTATTAGGTTGACGAACTTCGTCGGCGATGGTTCAGACGAGAAGTTTTTCATCAGGTATTATATTCCGGTATCCGGCAATAAAAGTATCCGGATAGATACAAGAGAGATCCAATCCAGGAGCAGTGTTTTGTTGAATGAATGTGCATCATTTGAGTGTGATGTAAATTCAGATCAAATTGAGCAGCTAGAGTTGAGTCATATTACATTTGAGCTGAGAACTAGGAGAAATAGGAAATTTTTTGGAGGAATTATGGCAAGATCAAGGTTATTAGGAGGGGGTCAGATTTCATGGAAGGATGTTATGGATTCAAAGGGGATGGAATTGGAAGAATGGATCAATTTTGATGCAAAAACTGGGAACTTAGATGGATTCAAATTGCCAAATTTGCTTGTAAAGCTGAAGGTTCAAGTAGAAAAAGATGTAAATTCAAATGAAAAACGAAGGCGCGGTTTAAATGAGAGTGATTGGATTGGATCAGAAGTTGATATGTATCATGTTGAGACATTAGTTGACTGAAGAATCAGTGCCACTTTTTCTTTAACTGGTAAATTTTGCTATTGTAAACACTAATGTTAATTGTTATATAGTTTCAAGAAATTCTACTTGTGTAGCCGTAAAATAGTATGACTTTCAAGTTTAATTTTACCTCAACAAGATTTCAAGATTAAATTAGCAATCTAACAGTGATCAAATTACAAGTAGGCAACATTCGAGGCTTTTTTCCCAGCAAATTATAAACAGAGAAAAGAACCAGTTGGTGTTTGTGAGGATTCAATTAAGACGACTCTGAATTCTTCTCCTAAGTTGATATATTTTTTTAATCTTTTATTAACCAAGAGAAAAAAAAGTTAGTTGGGAATAAAGACTTTGTTGTTGTTGTTGTTGTTGTTGTTGTATCAACCAAGAGAAAAATTAAAAGCAAGAGAAAGGAGAGGGAGGAGAATTAAGATGAAAAAAAGAACATGTACAATATATTTTTAACTTGTCCCCACTTTTCAACTTTCTATATCCTATATCCCTATGATAATTTTCATAATCCCAGTAGTTACATGAAAAATTTATTAAGCATGTTCAATCACGGTTCAACTGTATTTATCTACTCTTTTCTGGAATAGCAAACATTTATACATGAACTGTTGTTATTGAAAATGACTGTTTGCTTAGTGAACCAGATCGACATAGTGATACCTTTTGAGACTTCAAAGCAGAATCTCACAGTAGCAGTTACCATGAACTGGTAAGAGAATCAGACATAAATAGCCTAGCACAATTAAATTTGTTGATCAGTGAAAAAATCCTGACCTTCATCTCACAGTTTCTGCATCAGTTAAAGTAGACAACAACCAAAGCGCGCTTCAATTTGCAATCTGCAAAACCTATCAAGGAAGTGCTCTCCACTTGAAATAACATTCTTAGAGTCTCGATTATTAGCTAGTATTCTCTATCCCATAAAAATTTAAAGCTGGTAAAAATTAAGAAACATGTTCTATAAAACATGCTTTGCTATAGGGAAGTGATTTAAAAAGCATTTGTCTTTAAGAAATGGGTGAAATGTGCGGACGCAATTGCACAATTTCATGGGCCGAAAGAGGCTTCCCATGTATTTTGGGCCAAAAGAGGCGTCAAAGCAAAGCCCAATATTTATCCTTTCCTAATGAATAGCATTCTCATTCACTTTTTCACTTTTTACCGTCTTCATCTCACCTTTCCATCTCATCTCCTTCTACCTTGATGTGCTGCAATTTTTCTTTGTGGTGCTTTTACAATTTTTTTTTGGAACTTAGTAGCGGAGCGCCTCCACCTCTTCACTTACTAAAGTAAACGAAGAATTACAAATTAAGAGCAATTAAATTGGTGAAAAAAATTCCAACTGATGCCCCATTAACATCAGTCCTCACCACTAAGCACAGCATCGATGCCTTTATTCAAAGGCACCGATACACCTGCGTTATATTATCCCTAAATGAAGCAAGCATATAGGTCCCTCCATTATTCAAAATCTTAAAAACATTTCTAATGAACTCAAAGCAGGTGTCAAATACAACATTACAGACACTACAAAATAAAGTGCAGACTAGAATAAAGAGAAGCTTGTAAATTATGTATCTACCATGATCCCCTGGACACCATTTTGTTCCTTGCAATTTTGATCTCCATTCTCAATTTGCAAGATTCCATATCCAGTGATCTCCATCCAAGCGTTTATTTCCTGCTTTAATCTTGTATCCCATAAACCTGACCAATACAACAAAATTGAGTAAATCTTAGCTTTAAATTGTTTAATGGAGACGTGTGGATCTTCCAAAGCAACATTTATTTCTCACTGTCCAAATTATCCAAAAAATGCTATACTGATAAGCACAATACAGTTTTTTGAATCTAGATTGTATGTTAAAGTATATAAATCTTCTAGACTTTGTAGGGTATTAGATAACTTCCAATGATGTATCACCAGTGATCATATATGTTGATTATAGGAACATTGAAAGAACAAATGATCCACTGTTTCATTTGAGTTACATAACACATTGAACCTCTATATAGGGGTGGAGCCAGCAAATTAATATAAAAGTGGCTAAATAAAAACTATTATATAATTTGACTTTTATAGAGGAAAATAACTACTATTGTTAATTAAAACAAGGTCTAGAGAGAAAAAATGCAACTTTTAAATGATGGAGGGAGCTTAGCCCTCTTTGTGAGCAATGTAGCTCCGCCCTGCCTCTATATTCACTCCTCTCTTGAACAAATATGTTTTAACTTGTAATCTTCTCTTACTTAACACCCACAAAAATATTTGAATTTTAAAGGATTTTAATCTTCCAGATTTAATGCTTTATAATTTGGTTTCTCCGTATTAGAGATGGCAACTTTATTTTATGTCATAGAGAACAAAGATGATTCTTTTAAAAAAAATCAGTCCATTCCGGTCTTGTATAAAAGATAGTGGTTTGAAAATAGCGATTTGCAAAGAGAGCGAAGAGAGGATCAACAATCTTAATTTGAGTCAGAAATATTGAACGAGTTTGAAGCAGAAGTAGGCACAAATCAATCCAGAGGTAGATACCATATTAAATATCATTGAACGTATGAAGAATTTTAGAATCCAGGAGTAGGCACGTGCCTACCCTTGGAATACACTGCATCCGCCAATGCTAGTACATGTTCTTTTTTGGTCTATTACAGTCTCAGTCTGTTATAAAGAATAAAATAAAACCATTCCTTGGTCCGATATCAGTTCAAACTAGAACAAGTACTAAAAGATCATATCTATTAAAGCTGGTTTTGATAAGTATGATAAAAAGATCATCAAAGGACAAACCAAGAAGTTGGTTTTGGTTTGGTGCTAATTGGAAGAGACCACAGATTTATTTGAAAATTATTGATTATTAATGAGAAGGGAAAGTGATGCAGTTAAGTTTCTTTTCAATTTGGAGAAATTATTTGTTTGTTGTAATAAAATTCTTTCAAATGTTTATCCAAGAAAAAGTCCTCTGATCACGTGAGACTTCATTGCTACTGAAGTTTGAACTGAAGATGTGTACCAAGCAACTTTGAATTTAGGAAGAGTCCTTCAATATTGTGAATTAAATGTGTCTGAATTGTTTCTGAATTTAGGAAGAGTCCTCTGTTCGCAATTTTAGTATATTCTCTGCATTGTTTCTGAATTTTAATTTTCTTAAATGCGTCCTGCAATATTCAAATATTTCGGAGATTTCAGTCATAACATGTATTGAGATAGTATCTGATCCTTATGGATATCTTGTCATAAGCTCTTGTAGTTTGCACATTGCATAGATACTGAGATGTCTGCATTTGTTGGATTTGAAACACAGGTAGTAAGAACTGAGATATTCCTCAAATCTCTCAATTTTAGAACTGTTGAAATGGGTGATGATCAACATCACTTGCTGGGATGAACTTGCCTCATCAAATTTTCTGCTCATACAGACAACGCTTCTCTCTTGTAATTACTGCCATGCAGATATCTTCGTGCAGGTAAGATGCCAAGGCAGCTTCGCACATTCTGCAAGTGAAATAAAGAATGATTCTCTAATATTTTTCATCAAATGATTGAACCAAGCCACAACATACCACAGTTCATATAATTATCACTTATCCAAGGCCGAGTCAAAATGTAGATGATATTGATACTTCGTCAGTTCTATGACCACATTATTTTTATATATATATACATCTTCATTTTCATGATTCTGACACGAGATCCGAATGCAATAAAAATGTGCTCCAATTTACATTCCAGATTTTATTGGACCTAGAGTTCCATTCTGGTTTCTTTTGAAATCTCACTACGTTTGGATCAAGGGAAATTATACATATCGTCACAAATAAATCCATTGACCACCCCTAAAACCCACAAATTAGTACATAATTAATGTATAAAAAACTCAAAAAACAGCATTGTTCAGATCAAAAACATAAATATTTGGTTGTTTCAATACACTTTGAAATAGGAGAAGTAAA